>CM060302.1:2483240-2508240 GCA_030684275.1 Acipenser oxyrinchus oxyrinchus
ACAGAATCGATTTATTTAGTAAAGGTTTAGCACTCAATTCAAGTGCTGATTTTCCTTCAGTTTCAAAGTCCTGTTCTGTCTCGCAGTGTAACAGGATTATGGGTCCAGATGTCTACTCTCGCCCACATCGCAAACCAAGATAGGTAGAATATCTCTTTCAGGATTTATTGATTGACAGTTAACAGCAGCCAATAACCAGTCTCGGCTCTCCTCACTGATTGGTAGATATGGGCAGCAGGGGCGGGTTTGGTGTCCTAGGAGATCTCAGATGATGTTAAGCGAGGGAACATTTTGCGAGTGAATGAAAATCTAATCACAGTAATTATTGCAGCGGATCGCATGCAATCATTTTGCATTCTACTGCTGGCAAACTATTTTGCGCAAACCTGCAATGTTTCATCGGATCACAAACGTCAAGCTACGATCCAGCGGCATTTAGACCGAGAAGGAAATCAAAACGAAAAAGTTTGCAGAACAACGTAGTCATGTTTTAAATATTATTAGACAGGTGGCTACAGACTGATTTTTTTAAAACAAAATAATATGTGTAAAATACAATAACAAAGCCGGTGACCCTTGATCTCTGCATCGTCATCCTGTATTTGTTCACAGATGCATATTCTTAGTGATTTAGAAGCAACAACACAGATTACCTTCCTGACAGTAAGTTAATATGTACAAGATTTAATTTCATGGAATATTTGATTTTGTTAAAATATTATTGCTTTGTTGTCGTGGGTCCCAATCGATAAATAATTTGATTATTATCGTTACAAGTGTAATGTATTTATTTAGTTGAATTTACTGTATCACAGGTGGCAGGGGATGGGAATCAGACTCCTGCTGCACAGCAGTGTCACCCAGTCCAGGTTTTGCTACCAGCTTGATCAGCCCCAGTGTGTCTAGGCAACAAGCTCAGGTGTGTCTGATTATTAAACTCCTAGTGAAACCATCAGTGAAGCAAACTGATATGCAATGGGAGTCTTATTCCCATCCTGTGACACACACACAGACCCTGGAGAAAGGAGTATTGAGAGGGGACGCATCTCTGCACCTCGCACAGCTGCCAATTAGCAGCTCCGATCTGCAGGTTCCACTGCTGTTCTCTCCCTCCTCCCTCCCTCCTGTCCCCTGGTATTCTGGAGTGGAAACAAATTCAGCACAGTTGAAAAACAAGCACTGCCACTCCCAGGTCTTAATCAATACTAGGGATGCCAATGTGAATCGATTTATTGATCAGACCTCATGCATGAATGGATTGATCACGCCAGTGAGGTTGTCTCGCCTGCAGGTGCCCTGCCGGCAGCCCCACGCGTGTTTTCAGACCCGGTGTTGCTCTGTATCGTGATAGGCTGCTTCAAGCTGCTTTTCAGCTGTCTTGTTTTGTTTTGTTGCTTCCTGCGTTTGGATAACATGTTAAAGGTTCTTCTGTCGCTCGCTGCCAGTATTGATCTGCAGATAGGGTTTGAAATGAAGCCGTGTCCCTTTTGAAAACTGTGCATTGCAGACTGATACAAAGTGAATGGAGGCAAGTGCACCCCCAGTCTTGTTATTAAACTGGCTCCCTGGCTCCCTGCCCCTGGCTCGCTTGTTCACGCCCATGTCCTGCGCTCCCTGTCTCCTCCAGAGATCGTGGACGGGAATGCTAAGATGACCCTGGGGATGATCTGGACCATCATCCTGCGCTTCGCAATCCAGGACATCTCCGTCGAAGGTGAATGGGGTTGTACACAATTGTATGATTGTATTGTATTGTAGTATAGTGTAGTGCACTGTATTGTATTGTAGTATAGTGTAGTGCACTGTATTGTATTGTAGTATAGTGTAGTGCACTGTATTGAAGTATAGTGTAGTGCACTGTATTGTATTGTAGTATAGTGTAGTGCACTGGATTGTATTGTAGTATAGTGTAGTGCACTGTATTGTATTGTAACCCTTCCTCTGCTTCTCTGTAGAAACCTCTGCTAAGGAGGGTCTGCTGCTCTGGTGCCAGCGCAAGACAGCCCCTTACAAGAACGTCAACGTGCAGAACTTCCACATCAGGTAGAGAACCCCAACCCAACCCAACCCAACCAACCCAACACAACCCCCAACCCCCAACCCCAACCCAAACACAACCCCGACCCCATCCGAACACAGACCAACCCGAACACAGACCACACCCGAACACAACCCCAACCCCAACACAACCCCAACCCCAACACAACCCCCCCCAACCCCAGAACACAACCCCCAACCCCAACCCAGACACAACCCCAACCCCAACCCTAAAACCATCCCAACCAAACACAACCCCAACCCAACCCACACCCAACACAACCCCCAACCCCAACCCTAAAACCATCCCAACCAAACACAACCCCAACCCAACCCACACCCAACACAACCCCCAACCCCAACCCTGAAACCATCCCAACCAAACCCAACCCCAACCCCAACCCACACCCAACACAACCCCCAACCCCCACCCTGAAACCATCCCAACCCAACACAACCCCAACCCAACCCACACCCAACACAACCCCCAACCCCCACCCTGAAACCATCCCGACCCAACACAACCCCCAACTCCAACCCAATCCCCAACCTGAAGCCATCCCAACCCAACCCCAACCCAACCCCAACCTCAACCTCAACCCCAACCCCAACCCAACCAAACCCAACACCAACCCAACCCCAACCCAACCCAACCCAACCACAACCCCAACCCAACCCCAACCCAACACAACCCCGACCCGAACCCCAACCCCAACACCCGAACCAACCAACCCCCAACCCCAACCCGAACCCGACCCAACCCCCAACCCGAACCACAACCCCCAACCCCAACCCCAACCCCACCCGACACAACCCCACAACCCCCGACCCGAACCCAACCCCGACCCGAACCCAGACCCAACCCCGACCCAACCCCGAACCACAACCCCCCAACCCAACCCCAACGACCCAACCCAACCTAACCCAACCCCAACCCAACCCAACCCAACCCGACCAACCCCAACCCAACCCAACCCCAACCCAACCTCAACCCAACCCGACCCAACCCCAACCCCGGACAACCCCCGACCCGACAACCCAACCCCCAACAACCGAACCACAACCCCAACCCGAACCAACCCCAACCCCCCCGACCCGAACACAACCCCGACCCAACACGAACCAACCCCCCAACCCCCTGACCCGCCTGGACACAACCCAACCCCAGACCAACAACTCGAACACAACCAACCCGACCTCCGAACACAACCCCTGACCCGAACCCAGCCAACCCCCGACCTAAACACAACCCCCAACGCCCAACCCCAACACAACCCCCGAACACCACGATCTCGAAAGAATAGAAGTGCCAGAGCTTAACTTGCTAACACATCTCTCCCTCTCCTCCCTCCCTCTCTCTCTCTCTCTCTCTCTCTCTCTCTCTCTCCCTCCCCTCCCACCCTCTCTCCTGTCTCCCTCTCTCTCTCTCCTCTCACTCTCTCTAGCTGGAAGGACGGTCTTTGCCTTCAGCCCTGATTCACAGACACAGACCCAGAGCTGATCGACTCACGACAAGCTGAGGAAGGTAAAGACCCCTCCCTGACCCAGCAACACGGCGACAAAACATCACCAATACCGGACTGAAAAAAAAATTTAAAAATATTGCCACGGTCAGCATGTGAAAACAAAAACAGGCTTTTGAAACGGTTTGGTCAAGCTTTAAAATCGGTACATTTGTTTCAATATATAACACAGACAGTGTGGTGTAATGCACATGACTTCCCTATCAGAAACACAACCCTACACCCTACAGAATATCACAGTGAAACCAGGCTTGACTGTAGTGTGCCCCTAATGAATTCTCATACTTCGCCTGTCTGTCTGTCTGTCTGTCTGCAGGACCACCCCATCACTAACCTGAACAACGCCGGAGGTGGCAGAGAATACCTTGACATCCCCAAGATGCTGGGCGCTAAGGTAGAGTCTGTTCTGTACTTCAAACTGGGGATGAGAGAGGGGAGCTGGGGATGAGAGAGAGGGGAGCTGGGGATGAGAGAGAGGGGAGCTGGGGATGAGAGAGGGGGAGCTGGGATGAGAGAGGAGCTGGGGATGAGAGAGGGGAGCTGGGGATGAGAGAGGGGGAGCTAGGGGATGAGAGAGAGGGGAGCTGGGGATGAGGGAGGGCTGAGATGAGAGAGGGGGAGCTGGGATGAGGAGAGGGGGGAGCTGGGATGAGAGAGAGGGGGCTGGGATGAGAGAGAGCGGAGCTGGGGATGAGAGGGGGGAGCTGGGATGAGAGAGAGGGGAAGCTGAGGGATGAGAGAGAGAGGGGAGCTGGGGGATGGGGAGAGAGGGGGGGCTAAGGGGATGAGAGAGGGGGGGAGTGGGGATGAGAGGGGGGAGCTGAGGGATGAGGAGGGGAGCTGGAGGATGAGAGAGAGGGGAGCTGGGGATGAGAGAGGGAGAGCTGGGGATGAGAGAGGGGGAGCTGGGGATGAGAGAGAGGGGAGCTGGGGATGAGAGAGGGGAGCTGGGGATGAGAGAGAGGGAGCTGGGGATGAGAGAGAGGGGAGCTGGAGGGGATGAGAGAGGGGAGCTGGGGATGAGAGAGGAGCTGGGATGAGAGAGGGGGAGCTGGGGATGAGAGGAGGAGCTGGGGAGAGAGAGGGAGCTGAGGGATGAGAGAGAGGGAGCTGGGGATGAGGAGCTGGGGAGTGAGAGAGAGGGGAGCTGGGGATGAGAGAGGGGAGCTGGGGATGAGAGAGGGGGAGCTGGGGATGAGAGAGAGGGGGAGCTGGGGATGAGAGAGAGGGGAGCTGGGGATGAGAGAGAGGGGGAGCTGGGGATGAGAGAGAGGGAGCTGGGGATGAGAGAGAGGGGAGCTGGGGATGAGAGAGAGGGCTGGGGATGAGAGAGAGGGGGAGCTGGGGATGAGAGAGAGGAGCTGGGGATGAGAGAGAGGGAGCTGGGGATGAGAGAGGGGAGCCTGGGGATGAGAGAGAGGGGAGCTGGGGATCAGAGAGAGGGGAGGGAGCTGGGGATGAGAGAGAGGGGAGCTGGGGATGAGAGAGGGGAGCTGGGGATGAGAGGGGAGCTGGGGATGAGAGAGAGGGGGAGCTGGGGATGAGAGAGAGGGGAGCTGAGGATGAGAGAGAGGGGAGCTGGGGATGAGAGAGAGGGAGCTGGGGATGAGAGAGAGGGAGCTGGGATGAGAGGAGAGGAGGGAGCTGGGGATGAGAGAGGGGGAGCTGGGGATGAGAGAGAGGGGAGCTGGGGATGAGAGGGGAGCTGGGGATGAGAGAGGGGAGCTGGGGATGAGGGATGAGAGAGAGGGGAGCTGGGGATGAGAGAGAGGGGAGCTGAGGATGAGAGGGGAGCTGGGGATGAGAGGGAGCTGGGGATGAGAGAGGGGGCTGGGGATGAGAGAGGGGAGCTGGGGATGAGAGAGAGAGGGAGCTGGGGATGAGGAGAGGGGGAGCTGGGGATGAGAGAGAGGGGAGCTGGGGATGAGAGAGGGGGAGCTGGGGATGAGAGAGAGGAGCTGGGGATGAGAGAGGGGAGCTGGGGATGAGAGAGAGGGGAGCTGGGGATGAGAGAGAGGGGAGCTGGGGATGAGAGAGAGGGAGCTGGGGATGAGAGAGAGAGGGAGCTGGGGATGAGAGAGAGAGGGAGCTGGGGATGAGAGAGAGGGGAGCTGGGGATGAGAGAGGGGAGCTGGGGATGAGAGAGAGGGAGCTGGGGATGAGAGAGGGGGAGCTGGGGATGAGAGAGAGGGGAGCTGGGGATGAGAGAGAGGGAGCTGGGGATGAGAGAGGGGGAGCTGGGGATGAGAGAGGGAGCTGGGGATGGAGCTGGGGATGAGAGAGGGGAGCTGGGGATGAGAGAGAGGGGAGCTGGGAGAGAGAGGGAGCTGGGGAGAGAGAGCTGGGGATGAGAGAGGGGAGCTGGGGATGAGAGAGAGGGGAGCTGGGGATGAGAGAGAGGGGGGAGCTGGGGATGAGAGAGAGGGGAGCTGGGGATGAGAGAGAGGGGAGCTGGGATGAGAGAGGGGGAGCTGGGGATGAGAGAGGAGCTGGGGAGAGAGAGGGGGAGCTGGGGATGAGAGAGAGAGGGAGCTGGGGATGAGAGAGAGGGGAGCTGGGGATGAGAGAGAGGGGAGCTGGGGATGAGAGAGAGGGGAGCTGGGGATGAGAGAGAGGGAGCTGGGGATGAGAGAGAGGGAGCTGGGGATGAGAGAGAGGGGGAGCTGGGGATGAGAGAGAGGGAGCTGGGGATGAGAGAGGGGAGCTGGGGATGAGAGAGGGGAGCTGGGGATGAGAGAGGGGAGCTGGGGATGAGAGAGAGGGGAGCTGGGGATGAGAGAGGGAGCTGGGGATGAGAGAGGGGAGCTGGGGATGAGAGAGGGGAGCTGGGGATGAGAGAGGGGAGCTGGGGATGAGAGAGGGAGCTGGGGATGAGAGAGAGGGAGCTGGGGATGAGAGAGGGAGCTGGGGATGAGAGAGAGCTGGGGATGAGAGAGGGAGCTGGGGATGAGAGAGAGGGAGCTGGGGATGAGAGAGAGGGGAGCTGGGGATGAGAGAGGGGGAGCTGGGGATGAGAGAGAGAGGGGAGCTGGGGATGAGAGAGGAGCTGGGATGAGAGGGGGAGCTGGGAGAGAGGGAGCTGGGGATGAGAGAGAGGGAGCTGGGGATGAGAGGGGAGCTGGGGATGAGAGAGGGAGCTGGGGATGAGAGAGAGGGGAGCTGGGGATGAGAGGGAGCTGGGGATGAGAGGGGAGCTGGGGATGAGAGAGAGGGGAGCTGGGGATGAGAGAGAGGGGGAGCTGGGAGGGGGTGTGTGTGGGGGTGGGGGTGGGAGAGTCTCCTGGTGGAATAGCAGACCTGGGATAATCGCTAGCAAGCACTGCAGTGAGAAGCAAAATTAAATGTGTTTCAAATACAACACAGAATTTCCACTTGATTTATTATTATTATTATTATTATTATTATTATTATTATTATTATTATTATTATGCATAGTGATATAATCTGTGCATTGAGGAAACTGTACCATACAAAGCAAACGTGTACACATAGTGTGTGTGTGTAATATATATGTATATGTATGTATGAGTCTATCATCAAAAGCTAGAAGTCTTTAGCTTCTTCTCTTTAAACAAATGCAAGTGTGATTAAGCCCAGCCAAGCTACTGGACTTCAAACACAGAATAGCAATTGATTAATGTTTAATCTGAAGCCGTGGTGATCAGAACAGATTCCTCAACCGGACCTGTGATTAAACCCTGGGTCGCATCCTCTCGTTTGAGGGCGGGTTTCCCTGCCACGTCAGTGAGGGAACTGTTCTCACCTCTCTCTCCCTCCCTCCCTCCACACAGACATCGTGGGCACAGTCAGGCCTGATGAGAAAGCCATCATGACGTACGTCTCCTCCTTCTATCACGCCTTTTCTGGGGCTCAGAAGGTGAGTCTGTCCCTGTCTGTGTCTCAGTGATGGTACTATAGCATGGAATGGAAATATTTGTTTATTTATTTAGCAGACTCCTTTCTCCAAGGCTGACTTAGAGACTAGGGTGTGTGAACTATGCATCAGCTGCAGAGTCACTTACAACTCGTCTCACCCGAAGGCGAACACAAGGAGGTGAAGTGACTTGCTCAGGGTGCTGTGAGTCAGTGGCTGAGGTGGGATTTGAACGGGGACCTCCTGGTTACAAGCCCTTTTCTTTAACAGCTGGACCACACAGCCTCCTGTTGCACAGCAGTGTCACCCAGTCCAGGTTTCTCTACCAGCTTAGTCAGCCCCAGTGTGTCTAAGCTAACAAGCTCAGGTGTGTCTGATTATTAAACTCCTAGTGAAGCCAGGACTGGATCACACTGCTGTGCAACGGAGTCTGATTCCCAGCCCTTTGCCTTAGAGTATAACAAAACAAAATTAAAGTTTAGTTCTCAGACTTCAATCTAAATCCTTTCATTTTTAATTTTTATAACCCTGTTTTGCACACTGGTTTTTACTTGCAGTGGTTTATAATTTGGTTTGCTGTGTCTCTTTCTGCAATTCTTTTGCCTGTTTTTTAATTTAACCTATTTCCCTTGCTAGTCTTGTTTTCCTCTCCTCTCCTCTCTCTCTCTCTCTCTCTCTCTCCTCCTCTTCGTGTAGATCGCTCTCTCGTTCTTCCATCCTCGTTGGTGCTGAGAGCCTCTCATTCCTCCTCCTCTGGGATTCACCTGTCCATTCCTCCCTCCTTCTCTCTCTGCTCTTTAGAAGGTACACACGCTCTCTCTCTCTCTCTCTCTCTCTCTCTCTCTTCCTCCCCCTTTTCTCTCTCTCATCTGTGTGTCGCACTGCCACCTAGAGGTAAAATCAGCAACCAGTTTACTATTTGAGTTATCATTGACGCATTGAGAATGCTTTATTATAGCATGAAACTATCCTACAAAAGAAATGTCTTTTATAATATATAGCACTAGACCCTGATATTGATGCGATCCAGCCCTCTGAAATGTCTTTATAATATACAGCACTAGACCCTGATATTGATGAGATCCAGCCCTCTGAAATGTCTTTATAATATACAGCACTAGACCCTGATATTGATGCGATCCAGCCCTCTGAAATGTCTTTATAATATACAGCACTAGACCCTGATATTGATGCGATACAGCCCTCTGAAATGTCTTTATAATATATAGCACTAGACCCTGATATTGATGCGATCCAGCCCTCTGAAATGTCTTTATAATATATAGCAGACTCTGATATTGATGCGATCCAGCCCTCTGAAATGTCTTTATAATATACAGCACTAGACCCTGATATTGATGCTGATCCAGCCCTCTGAAATGTCTTTATAATATATAGCACTAGACCCTGATATTGATGCGATCCAGCCCTCTGAAATGTCTTTATAATATATAGCACTAGACCCTGATATTGATGCGATCCAGCCCTCTGAAATGTCTTTATAATATATAGCAGACCCTGATATTGATGCGATCCAGCCCTCTGAAATGTCTTTATAATATACAGCACTAGACCCTGATATTGATGCGATCCAGCCCTCTGAAATGTCTTTCTAATATATAGCAGTAGACCCTGATATTGATGCGATCCAGCCCTCTGAAATGTCTTTATAATATATAGCACTAGACCCTGATATTGATGCGATCCAGCCCTCTGAAATGTCTTTATAATATATAGCACTAGACCCTGATATTGATGCGATCCAGCCCTCTGAAATGTCTTTATAATATACAGCACTAGACCCTGATATTGATGCGATCCAGCCCTCTGAAATGTCTTTATAATATATAGCACTAGACCCTGATATTGATGCGATCCAGCCCTCTGAAATGTCTTTATAATATACAGCACTAGACCCTGATATTGATGAGATCCAGCCCTCTGAAATGTCTTTATAATATACAGCACTAGACCCTGATATTGATGCGATCCAGCCCTCTGAAATGTCTTTATAATATACAGCACTAGACCCTGATATTGATGCGATACAGCCCTCTGAAATGTCTTTATAATATATAGCACTAGACCCTGATATTGATGCGATCCAGCCCTCTGAAATGTCTTTATAATATATAGCAGACCCTGATATTTATGCGATCCAGCCCTCTGAAATGTCTTTATAATATACAGCACTAGACCCTGATATTGATGCGATCCAGCCCTCTGAAATGTCTTTATAATATATAGCACTAGACCCTGATATTGATGCGATCCAGCCCTCTGAAATGTCTTTATAATATATAGCACTAGACCCTGATATTGATGCGATCCAGCCCTCTGAAATGTCTTTATAATATATAGCAGACCCTGATATTGATGCGATCCAGCCCTCTGAAATGTCTTTATAATATACAGCACTAGACTCTGATATTGATGCGATCCAGCCCTCTGAAATGTCTTTCTAATATATAGCAGTAGACCCTGATATTGATGCGATACAGCCCTCTGAAATGTCTTTATAATATACAGCACTAGACCCTGATATTGATGCGATCCAGCCCTCTGAAATGTCTTTATAATATACAGCACTAGACCCTGATATTGATGCGATCCAGCCCTCTGAAATGTCTTTATAATATACAGCACTAGACCCTGATATTGATGCGATCCAGCCCTCTGAAATGTCTTTATAATATACAGCACTAGACCCTGATATTGATGCGATCCAGCCCTCTGAAATGTCTTTATAATATACAGCACTAGACCCTGATATTGATGCGATCCAGCCCTCTGAAATGTCTTTATAATATATAGCACTAGACCCTGATATTGATGTGAGAATTATTTGTATCTGGTGAAAATGACCTTTCATTAAAACCAGCTATACTGTTTCATCATTCTGATTTAACTGCATATTATAATGAATCTAGTCCCGGTTGCTGTGTGTGCGATACAAGCAGATTCTCACGCACTCGGGGACACAGTGGCTGGGAATAAGGAAATCGGCTGAACTGGATGACAAACTGTGAAAGCTGTAGTTTTAACACATTTCTTCCACTGCTTATGCCATTGATGCAGTAGCTCGTTTCCTCCTGCCTTGCTGTGCTCACTGCCCCCTTTCCCCGCCCCCAGGCCGAGACGGCAGCCAATCGGATCTGCAAGGTGCTGGCTGTGAACCAGGAGAACGAGAACCTCATGGAGGACTACGAGAAGCTGGCCAGCGACGTGAGTGTTGATGAGGAATCGATGGAGAATACGTACCGCACTGGGATGTAGTGATGCTGTACCTCCACACACCTGCGTGCCTCGCTGTGCATTCTTCTACATATCTGGAGCAGCAGTTTGTTTTGTGGGAATGTATGGGGGAGTCTGCCCCCTGTCTGTCACTCTTTACATTGCTGCATGAATTTATTCCACATTTTATCCATGTTATCTCTCTGCTAGATTCTCCGTCTCTCTCCTCTCACACACACACACACTCTCAATCCACCTCTCTCTCTCTCTCCTCTCACACACACACACTCTCTCAATCCACCTCTCTCTCCTCTCTCTCTCTCTCTCTCCTCTCACACACACACACTCTCTCAATCCACCTCTCTCTCCTCTCTCTCTCTCTCTCCTCTCACACACACACTCTCTCAATCCACCTCTCTCTCTCTCTCTCTCTCTCTCTCTCTCCTCTCACACACACACACTCTCTCAATCCACCTCTCTCTCTCCTCTCTCTCTCTCCTCTCATCACACTCAATCAACCCCTCTATCTATCTCTTACACACTCCTCTGCTCTCTCCTCTCCTCTCCTCTCACACTTAATCCACCCTCCCTCTCCCTCTCTTCTCCCCTCTCACACACTCAATCACCCTCTCACTCACTGGCTCTCTTTCCCTCTCCTCTCACACTCAATCACCCTCTCCCTCTCTTTCTCTCTCGTCTCCTCACACCCTCAATCACCCTCTCCCTCTCTCGCTCTCTCTCCCTCTCCTCTCACACCCTCAATCACCCTCTCTCTCTCTCTCTCTCTCTCCTCACACCCTCCTCTCTCTCTCTCTCTCTCTCTCTCCTCTCCCAGCTCCTGGGTGGATCCGAGCCACGATCCCCTGGCTGGAGAACCGCGCCCCTGAGAAGACGATGCAGGAGATGCAGGTGAAGCTGGAGGATTTCCGGGGGTACCGGCGGGTGCACAAGCCCCCCAAGGTGCAGGAGAAGTGCCAGCTGGAGATCAACTTCAACACCCTGCAGACCAAGCTGAGGCTGAGCAACCGGCCCGCCTTCATGCCCTCCGAGGGGCGCATGGTCTCGTAAGAGAACCGAAACTCACCCCTCGCTACCGTCACCCGAGGCGAGAACCCCAAACTCACCCCTCGCTACCGTCACCCGAGGCGAGAACCCCCAAACTCACCCCCTCACCCCTCACTACCGTCACCCGAGGCGAGAACCCCCAAACTCACCCCATCGCTACCGTCACCCGAGGCGAGAACCCCAAACTCACCCCTCGCTACCGTCACCCGAGGCGAGAACCCCAAACTCACCCCCTCACCCCTCACTACCGTCACCCGAGGCGAGAACCCCAAACTCACCCCCTCACCCCTCGCTGCGTCACCCGAGGCGAGAACCCCAAACTCACCCCTCGCTACCCGTCACCCGAGGCGAGAACCCCAAACTCACCCCTCGCTACCATCACCCGGAGGCGAGAACCCCAAACTCACCCCTCGCTGCCGTCACCCGAGGCGAGAACCCCAAACTCACCCCTCACCCCTCACTACCGTCACCCGAGAGCGAGAACCCCAAACTCACCCCTCGCTACCGTCACCCGGAGGCGAGAACCCCAAACTCACCCCCTCACCCCCTCACTACCGTCACCCGAGGCGAGAACCCCAAACTCACCCCCTCACCCCTCGCTACCGTCACCCGAGGCGAGAACCCCCAAACTCACCCCTCGCTACCGTCACCCGAGGGCGAGAACCCCAAACTCACCCCCTCAGCTACCATCACCCGGAGGCGAGAACCCCAAACTCACCCCCCTCACCCCCTCACTACCGTCACCCGAGAGACGAGAACCCCCAAACTCACCCCCTCGCTACCGTCACCCGAGGCGAGACCCCCAAACTCACCCCCTCACCCCCTCACTACCGTCACCCGAGGCGAGAACCCCAAACTCACCCCCCTCACTACCGTCACCCGAGGCGAGAACCCCAAACTCACCCCCTCGCTACCGTCACCCGAGGCGAGAACCCCAAACTCACCCCCTCACTACCGTCACCCGAGAGACGAGAACCCCCAAACTCACCCCCCTCACCCCCTCACTACCGTCACCCGAGCGAGAACCCCAAACTCACCCCTCGCTACCATCACCGGGAGGCGAGAACCCCAAACTCACCCCCTCACCCCTCACTACCGTCACCCGAGAGCGAGAACCCCAAACTCACCCCTCGCTACCGTCACCCGAGGCGAGAACCCCAAACTCACCCCCTCGCTACCGTCACCCGAGAGACGAGAACCCCAAACTCACCCCCTCACCCCCTCACTACCCGTCACCCGAGGCGAGAACCCCAAACTCACCCCTCGCTACCGTCACCCGAGGCGAGAACCCCCAAACTCACCCCTCACCCCTCACTACCGTCACCCGAGGCGAGAACCCCAAACTCACCCCATCGCTACCATCACCCGAGGCGAGAACCCCTAAACTCACCCCCTCGCTACCATCCTCTCGATATAGCCAACCCCCCACACACACAAAAATCACCCCCTTTTACTTAGCATCATGGAATCAAAGAAACTACAAAATGACGTCGCAAAAGTCTACTGGAAGCCATAATTACTTGTCACGAAGTATATGTGAAAACTCCAAAGCAGCGGAGTGCAATTCAGTATGTTAGCGCGGCATCATTCAGCAGGTTTCATTCGACTTCATGAAGCAAAACGAGTTCATTCTACAGGACCAGAGCTGTGCGTTGTTAGGATGTGATGTACAGTGCGAGGTGGTTCACAGCGCAGGCCTGCTGCAGTAGCTGGGCTGCCTGTGTGTGACTGTCCCTCTGTGCTCCCCTGTCTGCAGGACATCAATAACTCGTGGCACAGTCTGGAGCACGCTGAGAAGGGCTACGAGGAGTGGCTGCTGAACGAGATCCGCAGACTCGAGAGCCTCGACCACCTGGCAGAGAAATTCAGACAGAAAGCCACCATCCACGAGGCGTGGACCGAGGGTAAGAGACACAGAGACATGCCCGATCCACGAGGCCTGGACCGAGGGTAAGAGACACAGAGACATGCCCGATCCACGAGGCGTGGACCGAGGGTAAGAGACACAGAGACATGCCCGATCCACGAGGCGTGGACCGAGGGTAAGAGACACAGAGACATGCCCGATCCACGAGGCCTGGACCGAGGTAAGAGACACAGAGACATGCCCGATCCACGGCGTGGACCGAGGTAAGAGACACAGAGACATGCCCGATCCACGAGGCGTGGACCGAGGGTAAGAGACACAGAGACATGCCCGATCCACGAGGCCTGGACCGAGGGTAAGAGACACAGAGACATGCCCGATCCACGGAGGGCAAGAGACTGAGAGATACGCAGTCCGTGAGGCCTGGACCGAGGGTAAGAGACACACAGACACCTAGCGGGAGTTTTAACTGTCTGTCTGTCTGTCTGTCTGTCTCTGTGTGTCCGTCCCCACAGGTAATGAGGCCATACTGACCAAGAAAGACTACGAGACGGCAACGCTGTCTGACATCAAAGCCCTGCTGCGCAAACACGAAGCCTTTGAGGTGACCTGGCGGCGCACCAGGACAGAGTGGAGCAGATCACTGCCATCGCACAGGAGCTCAAGTGAGAGGGAGGGAGGAGGGAGACACTACTTCACACAGAGAGAGTGGGAGGGTGTGGAATGGGTTGCCAAGGGTTACCGAGTCGCTGAATCGCTGGGATCCTTTGAGAGCCCCCCACTAGACACAGTGCTGAGATCAGTGAGCTGTCCGGACTCTCGTTTTGTAATGTGTCTTTCTTCTCTCCCTCTCCCTCTTCCTCTCCCAGCGAGCTGGATTACTACGACTCTCCCAGCGTGAACGCTCGCTGCGAGAAGATCTGCAACCAGTGGGATGTACTGGGATCTCTGACCCAGAGCCGCAGGGAGGCCCTGGAGGTGAGGAACTGGGATTAAACCCGTTACTGAAACTGCATTGCTTGAAGTCGCACTGTTTTGAAACCAAGTAAAATGTGATGCTTAAAGTTTAAAGCAGAACAGCGTTTGGGCTCCAGTGCCTTCATCAATGCTATTGAGGTGAAACTCATCCCTCTCTCCCCCCTGCAGAGGACAGAGAAGCAGCTGGAGTCGATTGATGAGCTGTACCTCGAGTACGCCAAGAGGGCGGCGCCCTTCAACAACTGGATGGAGGGGGCGATGGAGGACCTGCAGGACATGTTCATCGTGCACAACATCGATGAGATCCAGGTGAGAGGCAGAGGCGGGGGCAGTGTCATTACATTACCCTCGCCTCCTTTCTCCCGTCATCTCTCTGTATTAACTCTCTGTCTTCTCTCTCTGCTCACAGTAGTTCAAGAAACCCTCTCTCTCTGTATTAACCACCACCCCCCCTCTCTCTCATCTCGGTATTAACTCCCTCTCTCCCCTTTCCTCTCCCTCTCTGTATTAACCTCTCTCTCTCTCTCTCTCTCTCTCTCTCTCTCTCTCTCTCCCCTCCCCTCCCTCCTCTCCTCTCTGTATAAACCCTCTCTCTCTCTTCTCCCCTCTATTAACCCTCTCCTCTCCTCTCTCCTCTCTGTATTAACCATCTCCCCTTTCTCTCCTCCCTCTCCCCCTCCTCTCCCTCTCCTCCTTCTCTCCCCTCCTCTCTCCTCTGTATTAACCCTCTCTGTATTAACCCTCTCCTCTCCCCTCTCCTCCCTCTCTCTCTCCTCTCTGTATTAACCCTCTCTCTCCCTCTCCTGCCTCTCTCTGTCCCCCTCCTCTCTGTATTAACCCTCTCCTCCTCTCTCTCCTCTCCTCTCCTCTCCTCTCTCCCCTCTCTCTCCTCAGGGTCTGCTCTCTGCTCACGAGCAGTTCAAGGCGACTCTCTCCGATGCTGATAAGGGCGGAGTCGATCCAGAGTTCAGAGTGAGGTTCAGAAGATCGCCCAGTACAACGGCATCAAGCTGACTGGAGGGAACCCCTACACCACCATCACCCCCCAGGCCATCAACGCCAAGTGGAACAAGGTGGGGAGACTGTCCGTCTGTGCATGTCCGTCTGTCTGTCTGTGTGTGTCTCGCTGTCTGTCTGTGCATGTCTCGCTGTCTGTCTGTGCGTGTCTCCCTGTCTGTCTGTGCGTGTCTCGCTGTCTGTCTGTGCGTGTCTCCCTGTCTGTCTGTGCGTGTCTCCCTGTCTGTCTGTGCGTGTCTCCCAGTCTGTCTGTGCGTGTCTCCCAGTCTGTCTGTGCGTGTCTCGCTGTCTGTTTGTGCGTGTCTCGCTGTCTGTCTGTGCGTGTCTCCCTGTTTGTCTGTGCGTGTCTAGCTGTCTGTCTGTGCGTGTCTCACTGTCTGTGCATGTCTCGCTGTCTGTATGTCCATCTGTGCGTGTCTCGCTGTCTGTATGTCCGTCTGTGCGTGTCTCGCTGTCTGTCCGTCTGTGCGTGTCTCGCTGTCTGTATGTCCGTCTGTGCGTGTCTCGCTGTCTGTTTGTCGTGTCTCTGTCTGTCTGTCGTGTCTCCCTGTTTGTCTGTCGTGTCTAGCTGTCTGTCTGTGCGTGTCTCACTGTCTGTGCATGTCTGCGCTGTCTGTATGTCCATCTGTGCGTGTCTCGCTGTCTGTATGTCCGTCTGTGCGTGTCTCGCTGTCTGTCCGTCTGTGCGTGTCTCGCTGTCTGTCCGTCTGTGCGTGTCTCGCTGTCTGTATGTCTGTCTGTGCGTGTCTCGCTGTCTGTCTGTCTGTGCGTGTCTCGCTGTCTGTCGGTCTGTGCGTGTCTCGCTGTCTGTCCGTCTGTGCGTGTCTCGCTGTCTGTCCGTCTGTGCGTGTCTCGCTGTCTGTATGTCCGTCTGTGCGTGTCTCGCTGTCTGTATGTCCGTCTGTGCGTGTCTCGCTGTCTGTCTGGGCGTGTCTCACTGTCTGTCCGTCCGTCTGTGCGTGTCTCGCTGTCTGTCTGTCTGGGCGTGTCTCACTGTCTGTCGGTCCGTCTGGGCGTGTCTCGCTGTCTCTCACACTGACTCGCCGTCTCTCTCACACTGACTCTGCTCTCTGTCTCCCCCGGTGGCGAGTGCAGGTGCAGCAGCTCGTTCCTCAGAGGGACCGCGCTCTGCAGGAGGAGTTGGCAAGGCAGCAATCCAACGACCGGCTGAGGCGCCAGTTTGCCAACCATGCCAATGTGGTGGGACCCTGGATCCAGAACAAGATGGAGGTGAGGGCAAACACAAGTAATATTAACCCTCTCCTCTCGTCTGTACAGTGCAGTATTAACCCTCTCCTCTCGTCTGTACAGTGCAGTATTAACCCTCTCCTCTCCTGTCTGTACAGTGCTGTATTAACCCTCTCCTCTCCTGTCTGTACAGTGCTGTATTAACCCTCTCCTCTCCTGTCTGTACAGTGCTGTATTAACCCTCTCCTCTCCTGTCTGTACAGTGCTGTATTAACCCTCTCCTCTCCTGTCTGTACAGTGCTGTATTAACCCTCTCCTCTCCTGTCTGTACAGTGCAGTATTAACCCTCTCCTCTCCTGTCTGTACAGTGCAGTATTAACCCTGTCCTGTCTGTACAGTGCAGTATTAACCCTCTCCTCTCGTCTGTACAGTGCAGTATTAACCCTGTCCTGTCTGTACAGTGCAGTATTAACCCTCTCCTCTCGTCTGTACAGTGCAGTATTAACCCTCTCCTGTCAGTACAGTGCAGTATTAACCCTCTCCTGTCAGTACAGTGCAGTATTAACCCTCTCCTTTCTCCTCTCTTCTCCTGTCTGTACAGTGCAGTATTAACCCTCTCCTTTCTCCTCTCCTCTCCTGTCTGTACAGTGCAGTATTAACCCTCTCCTCTCTCCTCTCCTCTCCTGTCTGTACAGTGCAGTATTAACCCTCTCCTCTCTCCTCTCCTCTCCTGTCTGTACAGTGCAGTATTAACCCTCTCCTCCCCTCCTCTCTCCAGGAGTATTAGGCATCTCGATCGAGATGCACGGCACTCTGGAGGACCAGCTGAATCACCTGAAGCAGTATGAGCGAAGCATCATCGAATACAAACCCAACATCGACCAGCTGGAGGGAGACCACCAGCTCATCCAGGAGGCTCTCATCTTCGACAACAAGGACACCAGCTACAGCATGGAGGTGAGACGCCGTCTGTGCAGAGGAGGCCAGCGGTCCAGTGCCTAAAGAAACCGACTCGCCGTTAATGCGACAGAGCAAGTCACTTAACCTCCTTGTGCTCCGTCTTTCGGGTGAGACGTAGTTGTAAGTGACTCTGCAGCTGATGCATAGTTCACACACCCTAGTCTCTGTAAGTCGCCTTGGATAAAGGCGTCTGCTAAATAAACATAATAATAATAATAATAATAATAATAATAATAATAATAATAATAATACACTAAGACACTGTCTATACACTGTGCACAGTTATCCAGGGCGACGTAGTCGTTTCAAAGTATCACAATACAAAATATCACATGACAGATAGGAGCAGTTATACAATACAATACAATCTGCAGAAAATGAGAGCGAATTCAAATGAGAAAATAGAAAACGCTTCTAAATAATTGCAGAGCGAGTTTGACTAAGAGCAGTGAACCCTCTCGTCAAAGTTTTGCTGATAAATTCCCTTCAGAGCCGGTAGTGAGTGCAATAAATGGACAAAACGATTTCACACAAAGAGCAATTATAAAACACGTGAAGATGGACACCTTTAGAGGAAAATCAAGTGCGGACACGGAAAGTATGACTGAAACAGCCGTGGGGTACAGCAAAGTGTGGAGCAGTTCAGTGAGAGTACAAGCTGATGCAAGCACTGAGTACGACTGAGAGCATATGGTCCAGTCTAGTGGAGAGATGTGAGGTTTACAGAGGCTGTCTCAACAGGTGTGTCTTGAGGGGCGCTGGAAGGTGGTCACCGGACAGAGGTCCTGATACCCGTGGGCAGGTCGTTCCACCACCTGAGGGCGGTGGAGAGGCGGGCTCTGGGCGGGGCGGAGGTACACAGCTAGTCTTCTGGTGGCGGGCGAGAGGTGTAGGGAGAAATGATAGTCTAGAGGTTAGGACACAATCTCAATGACTTCTGTGATTTACCATAGAGTGACTTCAAACCATGCAAGGGCATTGGTCTATTTGAACTAACTGCTCTCCTCTCCCTCTCCTCCTCTCCCGTCTCTCTCCTCTCCTCCTCCTCCCTCTCCTCTCCCTCTCTCCTCCCCTCCCCTCCTCTCCTCCTCTCCTCTCCTCCTCCTCTCCTGTCTCTTCCTCTCCTGTCCTCTCCCTCCTCTCTTCTCCCCCTCCTCTCCCCTCTTCTCTCCTCCTCTCTCCTCTCCTCTCCCCTCCTGTCTCCTCCCCCTCTCTCCTCTCCTGCCCCTCCTCTCTCCTCTCCCCTCCTCTCCTCTCTCCTCCTCCTCCTCTCCTCTCTCCTCTCCTCCTCCTCCTCTCCTCTCCTCCCTCCTCTCTCCTCCCCTCTCTCCTCCTCCCCTCTCTCTCCTCCCCCCTCCTCTCCTCCTCCTCTCCTCTCCTCCTCCTCCCCTCCTGTCCTCCTCCTCCTCTCCTCTCCCTCCTGTCCTCTCCTCTCCCCTCCTGTCCTCTCCTCTCCCTCCTCCCTCCTCTCTTCTCCTCTCTGCCCCTCCTCTCCTCTCCTCTCCTCTCTGCAGCACCTGAGGTGGGCTGGGCAGCTCCTCACCACCATCGCCCGCACCATCAGCGAGATCGAGAACCAGATCTGACCAGGGCGCCAGGGGATCAGCCAGGAGCAGCTGCGCAGTTCAGGGCCTCTTTCAACCACTTCCGACAAGGTAACCCCAAACCTAATCCTCCCTCAACCACAGCGACAAGGTGCCCCCCCATACCTAACCACTCCCTCAACCACAGCGACAAGGTACCCCCCATACCCTAACCCTCCCTCAAGCACAGCGACAGGTACCCCCAAACCCCATCTGCACCCGCTCCCCCCTCCAGCCTCCCTCATCCCACTTCCACAAGGTGCCCCCGCTCCCCCCACCCCGCTCCCCCAGCCTCCCTCATCCACTTCCTAAGTACCCTGCTCCCCTCACACCCGCTCCCCCAGCCTCCCTCATCCACTTCCACAAGGTACCCCAGCTCCCCTCCACCCCGCTCCCCAGCCTCCCTCATCCCACTTCCACAGGTGCCCCGCTCCCCTCCGCACCCGCTCCCCAGCCTCCCTCATCCACTTCACAAGGTACCCCGCTCCCCTCCTCCCCGCTCCCCAGCCTCCCTCATCCACTTCCACAAAGTGCCCTCCCCTCCGCTCCCCCAGCCTCCCTCATCCCACTTCCACAAGGTGCCCCGCTCCCCTCCTTGCCCCGCTCCCCCAGCCTCCCTCATCCACTTCCACAAGGTACCCCGCTCCCCTCCACCCCAGCTCCCCAGCCTCCCTCATCCACTTCCACAAGGTGCCCCGCTCCCTCCACTTCCGCTCCCCAGCCTCCTCATCCACTTCCACAAGTGCCCCTACTCCCCTCCACACCCGCTCCCCCCAGCCTCCCTCATCCACTTCCACAAGGTACCCCGCTCCCTCCGCACCCGCTCCCCAGCCTCCCTCATCCACTTCCACAAGGTACCCCCGCTCCCTCCACCCGCTCCCCAGCCTCCCTCATCCACTTCCACAAGGTGCCCCGCTCCCTCCACCCGCTCCCCCCAGCCTCCTCATCCACTTCCACAAGGTGCCCCGCTCCCCTCCGCACCCCGCTCCCCCAGCCTCCCTCATCCACTTCCACAAGGTACCCCCGCTCCCCTCCACACCCGCTCCCCAGCCTCCCTCATCCACTTCCACAAGTGCCCCGCTCCCCTCCACCCCGCTCCCCCAGCCTCCCTCATCCACTTCCACAAGATGCCCCAGCTCCCCTCTGCCCCCCCCCCAGCCTCCCTCATCCACTTCCACAGGTGCCCCGCTCCCCTCCACCCAGCTCCCCCAGCCTCCCTCATCCACTTCCACAAGGTACCCCAGCTCCCTCTGCACCCCGCTCCCCCAGCCTCCCTCATCCACTTCCTAGGTGCCCCTGCTCCCTCCGCCCAGCTCCCCAGCCTCCCTCATCCACTTCCACAAGGTGCCCCTGCTCCCCTCCCACCCCGCTCCCCAGCCTCCCTCATCCACTTCCACAAGGTACCCCGCTCCCCTCCGCATCCCCAGCTCCCCCCAGCCTCCCTCATCCACTTCCACGCCCCAGTTCCCCTCCAGCCCCTCCCCAGCCTCCCTCATCCACTTCCAAAGTGCCCAGCTCCCTCCGTCCCGCTCCCCAGCCTCCTCATCCACTTCCACAGGTGCCCCGCTCCCCTCCGCACCCGCTCCCCCAGCCTCCCTCATCCACTTCCACAAGGTGCCCCGCTCCCCTCCAGCCCCTGCTCCCCAGCCTCCCTCATCCACTTCCACAAGGTGCCCCGCTCCCCTCGCTCGCTCCCCCAGCCTCCCTCATCCACTTCCACAGGTGCCCGCTCCCCTCCACTTCCGCTCCCCCCCAGCCTCCCTCATCCACTTCCACAAAGTGCCCCAGCTCCCCTCCACCCGCTCCCCAGCCTCCCTCATCCACTTCCACGTGTGCCCCCAGCTCCCCCTCCGCACCCAGCTCCCCCAGCCTCCCTCATCCACTTCCACAAGACCCCAGCTCCCCTCACTCCGCTCCCCCAGCCTCCCTCATCACTTCCACAGGTGCCCCGCTCCCCTCCACCCGCTCCCCAGCCTCCTCATCCACTTCCACAAGGTGCCCCGCTCCCTCCAGCCCTCCCCCAGCCTCCCTTCACAAGGTGCCCCACTCCTCTCACCCGCTCCCCCAGCCTCCCTCATCCACTTCCACAAAGTACCCCGGCTCCCCTCCACCCCGCTCCCCCAGCCTCCCTCATCCACTTCCACAAGGTGCCCCGCTCCCCTCCGCTTGCTCCCCAGCCTCCCTCATCCACTTCCACAAGGTGCCCCAAACCCCTCCACACCCGCTCCCCAGCCTCCCTCATCCCACTTCCACAAGGTACCCCGCTCCCCTCCACCCGCTCCCCCAGCCTCCCTCATCCACTTCCAAAAGTACCCCGCTCCCCCACAGCCTCCCTCATCCCACTTCCACAAGGTACCCTGCTCCCCTCCGCACCCGCTCCCCCAGCCTCCCTCATCCCACTTCCACAAGAGTACCGCTCCCCTCCTCTCCGCTCCCCCAGCCTCCCTCATCCACTTCCACAAGGTACCCCAGCTCCCCTCCACACCCGCTCCCCCAGCCTCCCTCATCCACTTCCACAAGGCCCCCGCCTCCTCAGCACCCCGCTCCCCAGCCTCCCTCATCCACTTCCACAAGGTGCCCCGCTCCCCTCCACTCCGCTCCCCCAGCCTCCCTCATCCACTTCCACAAGGTGCCCCGGCTCCCCTCCAGCCCGCTCCCCCCAGCCTCCCTCATCCACTTCCACAGGTACCCCTGCTCCCCTCCGCACCCAGCTCCTCCCAGCCTCCCTCATCCCACTTCCACAAGGTGCCCCCACGCTCCCCCAGCCTCCCTCATCCACTTCCACAAGGTACCCTGCTCCCCTCAGCACCCGCTCCCCCAGCCTCCCTCATCCACTTCCACAAAGGTGCCCCGCTCCCCTCCACTTCCCGCTCCCCAGCCTCCCTCATCCACTTCCACAAGGTACCCCCTCCCCTCCGCACCCGCTCCCCAGCCTCCCTCATCCACTTCCACCAGGTCCCCAGCTCCCCTCCGCCCCAGCTCCCCAGCCTCCCTCATCCACTTCCACAAGTGCCCGCTCCCCTCCGCCCCGCTCCCCAGCCTCCCTCATCCACTTCCACAGTACCCCCGCTCCCCTCCACCCCGCTCCCCAGCCTCCCTCATCCACTTCCACAAGGTACCCCGCTCCCCTCCGCACCCACTCCCCCCAGCCTCCCTCATCCACTTCCACAAGGTGCCCCTCCCCTCCGCCCCGCTCCCCCAGCCTCCCTCATCCACTTCCACAAGGTCCCCCTGCTCCCCTCCGCCCAGCTCCTCCTGCACAGTCAATAGCCCTTGTAATCCTATTATGCATCATTCCAGGTTCTGATTAAAACGTTTGTAAAATTTGAAATGGGAGGGATTTTTATTCTCAATGCCTGCAGCCCCCTCCCCATCTCCTCAGCAAATCACCCTGAGCATGATCAACCCCCAAACAAATCCGTGTTGCATTCAATTTGCAACCACGGTGTGTCTAACGTTTGTGTCTATTTATTTATTTATTTATTTATTTATTTATTTATTTATTTATACATTTATTTTATTAATGTATCAGTATCCCCTCCCTCCTCCTCCTCTCCCCTCCTCCCTCTTCCCCTGCATGCTGTGTCGCTCACCCCCCCTCCCCCTCCCTTGCTGGATTGCCTCCTGGCCACACCCCTCCTGCACGCATCATCATCATCCTCCTCGTCCTCCTCACCATGGTGCTGCGCTCTGATTGGCCGGTCCCAGGATCACAGCGGCGCGCTGGGCCAGGAGGAGTTCAAGGCCTGCCTCATCAGCCTGGGCTACAATGTGGAGAACACCAAGCAGGTATGGAGAGAACGAGACAGAGAGAGAGAGAGAGGGAGCAGTGCCTCTCTCACACGCAGCTCAGTGCTGCCACCTGGAGGGAAAGCATGGAACAGCGTGTCTGTGCGCGTGGGACGATAAATTGGAGACACTAGATCTGCCTTTAATTTCTCTCTTGTCTCTCCCTCTCTTTTTTTGTTCCCCCTGCCAATATTTATTTTACAATTTGTTTTCTTTTAATGTAATCGTTCCCTCTCATTCTGTTTGTTTTATGTTCGCTCTCCACCCCTACCTCTCTCCCTCCCCTTAATTTTTGCTTATTCTCTGTCTCTCTGCTTCTTTGTATTTTTCCCCTCCCTCCATTCCTTCCTTCCTTCCTTCCTTCCGCGCTGTGTAGAAGCGCACAGGAATGATGGACGCTGATGATTTCAGAGCGCTGCTCATTTCAACGGGACACAGTCTGGTACGCTGCCTGTCTCTCTCTGTCCCGTCTGTCTCTGTCTGTCTCTCTCAATTCAAATGGTCTTTATGGAGCACAGGTTTCTGCAAAGTTTAATGTAGTAAGTGTTGCTCTCGTTCCTCTCTCTCTCTCTATCTCTCTCTCTCTCTCTCTCTCTCTATCACCACCATACTGGCTGTGCACTTTGCTGTCACTTATAAACTATGTACCCTTATAAAGGTTTACCACTGCATGGTTTTGTTTGCAGTTTTGCCAGGCTTTCCCCATGGTTATACTGCACTGTGCATTTACCACAGTTTACCATGTTTATTAATATGCTTTACCACACCTCTCTGTGCTTTACAATGCTCCCCTATGCTTTACCAGACCTCTCTGTGCTTTACAATGCTTCCCTCTGCTTTACCAGACCTCTCTGCTTTGCAATGCTTCCCTATGCTTTACCAGATCTCTCTGTGCTTTACAATGCTTCCCTATGCTTTACCAGACCTCTCTGTGCTTTACAATGCTTCCCTATGCTTTACCAGACCTCTCTGTGCTTTACAATGCTTCCCTATGCTTTACCAGACCTCTCTGTGCTTTACAATGCTTCCCTATGCTTTACCAGACCTCTCTGTGCTTTACAATGCTTCCCTATGCTTTACCAGACCTCTCTGTGCTTTACAATGCTTCCCTATGCTTTACCAGACCTCTCTGTGCTTTACAATGCTTCCCTCTGCTTTACCAGACCTCTCTGTGCTTTGCAATGCTTCCCTCTGCTTTACCAGACCTCTCTGTGCTTTGCAATGCTTCCCTATGCTTTACCAGATCTCTCTGTGCTTTGCAATGCTTCCCTATGCTTTACCAGACCTCTCTGTGCTTTACAATGCTTCCCTGTGCTTTACCAGACCTCTCTGTGCTTTACAATGCTTCCCTATGCTTTACCAGACCTCTCTGTGCTTTACAATGCTTCCCTATGCTTTACCAGACCTCTCTGTGCTTTACAATGCTTCCTATGCTTTACCAGACCTCTCTGTGCTTTACAATGCTTCCCTATGCTTTACCAGACCTCTCTGTGCTTTACAATGCTTCCCTATGCTTTACCAGACCTCTCTGTGCTTTACAATGCTTCCCTCTGCTTTACCAGACCTCTCTGTGCTTTGCAATGCTTCCCTCTGCTTTACCAGACCTCTCTGTGCTTTGCAATGCTTCCTATGCTTTACCAGATCTCTCTGTGCTTTACAATGCTTCCCTATGCTTTACCAGACCTCTCTGTGCTTTACAATGCTTCCTATGCTTTACCAGACCTCTCTGTGCTTTACAATGCTTCCCTATGCTTTACCAGACCTCTCTGTGCTTTACAATGCTTCCCTATGCTTTACCATACCTCTCTGTGCTTTACAATGCTTCCCTATGCTTTACCAGACCTCTCTGTGCTTTACAATGCTTCCCTATGCTTTACCATACCTC
>CM060302.1:2513240-2539574 GCA_030684275.1 Acipenser oxyrinchus oxyrinchus
AACATTATGAAAATGTTTGCATTAAATTTTCCTGCCGCGGGTGTAAAATGTGTTAAAGGGGAGGAGCTTTTTTGCCTTTATTCTGTGGGTGTTTTTAAATGGGGTTCTGCCCTCCCTTTAATAACAGATCAATAAATTGACCATATTTTTGAAATTTTGTTTGCCTTCGGTCTCGTTTTATTTTGTGTCCGCGTTTCAGTTCAGTGACAAAGACTTGATGCTGTTTTATATTAGATTGTGTGTCTGTAAGTGTCGGGCGTGTCTCTCTCTGATCGTGTTGAGAGTGTGTTTCGTTCTCTTGCACTCTTTGTATGACACACCACCTCCTCTCCCTTCTCCCTGTCCCTCAGTTTTATATCAATTAATCTGTGGTGTGTTGGGTGTCTCTTATAATGTGTGTAAGTGTCGGGCGTGTCTCTGATCGTGTTGAGAGTGTGTTTCGTTCTCTTGCACTCTTTGCTGTGTCGGGGTCGGGGTCTGTCTGTCATACAAAGAGTGCGAGAGAATGAAACGCACTCTCAACACGATCAGAGGCAGCCGCAGAACACTTAGAAACACATTATAAGTCATTAAATCTACATTTAGAAAAACCAGACAGAGCTGGTATTAAAACATTTTCTCTGTAAATGTCTCTGGAGAGTTTAGACTTTAGACTTTATAATGCCCATTGCATCATACTGCAAGCGATTCCACCAATCACAGCATCCTGTGAGCTTTCACGCCACTGAACAGCGTGGATTCAGGAATGTTTACTTCAGTGTGGGCGGGGCCTTTTGCTGAAACCATTTTCTTTTGCTATACCTAACTATGTCCACAAGAGGGCAACAGCACGCTACATTTGGTATGCATTCACCTCGCTGTTATTACAGTGGCTGCAGTTACTTTACCAACTACCAGAAATACAAAGTAAAGCTAATCAGAGGTGAGAGAATGGATTTTAAAGATGGTCAGCGCTCCTTTAAAGGGAGGGGCCAGTGATCATGTTCATAAAGCTAATAAGAGGTGAGAGAATGGATTTTAAAGATGGTCAGCGCTCCTTTAAAGGGAGGGGCCAGTGATCATGTTCATAAAGCTAATAAGAGGTGAGAGAATGGATTTTAAAGATGGTCAGCGCTCCTTTTAAAGGGAGGGGCCAGTGATCATGTTCATAAAGCTAATAAGAGGTGAGAGAATGGATTTTAAAGATGGTCAGCGCTCCTTTTAAAGGGAGGGGCCAGTGATCATGTTCATAAAGCTAATAAGAGGTGAGAGAATGGGTTTTAAAGATGGTCAGCGCTCCTGTAAAGGGAGGGGCCAGTGATCATGTTAATAAAGCTAATCAGAGGTGAGAGAATGGATTTTAAAGATGGTCAGCGCTCCTTTTAAAGGGAGGGGCCAGTGATACTGTTAATAAAGCTAATCAGAGGTGAGAGAATGGATTTTAAAGATGGTCAGCGCTCCTTTAAAGGGAGGGGCCAGTGATCATGTTAATAAAGCTAATCAGAGGTGAGAGAATGGATTTTAAAGATGGTCAGCGCTCCTTTAAAGGGAGGGGCCAGTGATCATGTTAATAAAGCTAATCAGAGGTGAGAGAATGGATTTTAAAGATGGTCAGCGCTCCTGTAAAGGGAGGGCCAGTGATCATGTTAATAAAGCTAATCAGAGCTGAGAGAATGGATTTTAAAGATGGTCAGCGCTCCTGTAAAGGGAGGGCCAGTGATCATGTTAATAAAGCTAATCAGAGGTGAGAGAATGGATTTTAAAGATGGTCAGCGCTCCTGTAAAGGGAGGGCCAGTGATCATGTTAATAAAGCTAATAAGAGGTGAGAGAATGGATTTTAAAGATGGTCAGCGCTCCTGTAAAGGGAGGGCCAGTGATCATGTTAATAAAGCTAATCAGAGGTGAGAGAATGGATTTTAAAGATGGTCAGCGCTCCTGTAAAGGGAGGGCCAGTGATCATGTTAATAAAGCTAATCAGAGGTGAGAGAATGGATTTTAAAGATGGTCAGCGCTCCTGTAAAGGGAGGGCCAGTGATCATGTTAATAAAGCTAATCAGAGGTGAGAGAATGGATTTTAAAGATGGTCAGCGCTCCTTTAAAGGGAGGGGCCAGTGATCATGTTAATAAAGCTGATCTTAATTAAGAGATGGTAACGACATGTCAGCACACAATACTGTTGTTAAAGCTGATGAGTGGTGAGAGGATGGATGGTAAAGTCTTGGTTTCACGCTGCTCCGAGGGTGAAGCTGTCGGGATTGTAGATTTATAGGGAGCTCCTGATCTCTGGCCAGGCTGCTCCAGTCTTGTGCTTCATCTTGTCTGACCCCAGGGCGGGAGCAGGGCCTGGCTGCTGCTGATGACATTACTCTTGTAATCCAGGCCACTAGGCATCGTGAAAACACAAGCGCAGAGCGAACCGCAGCCCTGCTCGGAATATCAATGAGTGAGCAGCTCAGCCACTGACCATCTTTAAAACCCATTCTCTCACCTCTTATTAGCTTTATTAACATGATCACTGAGCCTCCCTTTACAGGAGCGCTGACCATCTTTAAAATCCATTCTCTCCCCTCTTATTAGCTTTATTAACATGATCACTGGCCCCTCCCTTTACAGGAGCGCTGACCATCTTTAAAACCCATTCTCTCAGCTCTTATTAGCTTTATTAACATGATCACCGGCCCCTCCCTTTACAGGAGCGCTGACCATCTTTAAAATCCATTCTCTCACCTCTTATTAGCTTTATTAACATGATCACCGGCCCCTCCCTTTACAGGAGCGCTGACCATCTTTAAAATCCATTCTCTCACCTCTTATTAGCTTTATTAACATGATCACTGGCCCCTCCCTTTAAAGGAGCGCTGACCATCTTTAAAATCCATTCTCTCAGCTCTTATTAGCTTTATTAACATGATCACCGGCCCCTCCCTTTACAGGAGCGCTGACCATCTTTAAAATCCATTCTCTCCCCTCTTATTAGCTTTATTAACATGATCACTGGCCCCTCCCTTTACAGGAGCGCTGACCATCTTTAAAATCCATTCTCTCACCTCTGATTAGCTTTATTAACATGATCACTGGCCCCTCCCTTTACAGGAGCGCTGACCGTCTTTAAAATCCATTCTCTCCCCTCTTATTAGCTTTATTAACAGGATCACTGGCCCCTCCCTGTTGAAGGAGTATTTCTGTGTATCAGTGGTACAGTACTAGCCTCACCCCAGCTGGGTGTGGGTGTGGGTGTATCCTGGAGGAGTTCCAGGTAAAGAGGTGCGAATAATTCAGCGGGTGGGGGCAGCGTTCTTCACCACTCCTGTGTGTGTCACGGAGGGGAGGGGGGAGCTGAATCATTCCGAAAGAAACAATTGCATTTTTTTAAGAAAGAAAAATAGCTGAATCGTTAAAGAAAATAAGAGAAAGAAGAGAGAGGAAATGTAATCAAGAAAGAGCAATAACGAAAGAAAGAAGGATTTGTGCCCTGCAACTCTACAGCGAAAAACAAACAAGCTGCTGAATCCGAGGTCTGCAGTGACACAGCAAGGCTGCCTTTTAAACCTGCTGTTGAAAGACTGAAGTTAAATGAGAGAGCTGTGTTCTACAACGATGGGTAGTGCTTACCAGCCACTGTGACCCCGAGTGCGTGAGAATCTGCTTGTATCGCACACACAGCACCTGGGACTAGATTCATTATAATATGCAGTTAAATCAGAATAATGAAACAGTATAGCTGGTTTTAATGAGAGGTCATTTTCACCTGATACAAATAATTCTCACATCAATATCAGGGTTCTAGTGCTATATATTATAAAGACATTTCAGAGGGCTGGATCGCATCAATATCAGGGTCTAGTGCTGTATATTATAAAGACATTTCAGAGGGCTGGATCGCATCAATATCAGGGTCTAGTGCTGTATATTATAAAGACATTTCAGAGGGCTGGATCGCATCAATATCAGGGTCTAGTGCTGTATATTATAAAGACATTTCAGAGGGCTGGATCGCATCAATATCAGGGTCTAGTGCTGTATATTATAAAGACATTTCAGAGGGCTGGATCGCATCAATATCAGGGTCTAGTGCTGTATATTATAAAGACATTTCAGAGGGCTGGATCGCATCAATATCAGGGTCTAGTGCTGTATATTATAAAGACATTTCAGAGGGCTGGATCGCATCAATATCAGGGTCTAGTGCTGTATATTATAAAGACATTTCAGAGGGCTGGATCGCATCAATATCAGGGTCTAGTGCTGTATATTATAAAGACATTTCAGAGGGCTGGATCGCATCAATATCAGGGTCTAGTGCTATATATTATAAAGACATTTCAGAGGGCTGGATCGCATCAATATCAGGGTCTAGTGCTGTATATTATAAAGACATTTCAGAGGGCTGGATCGCATCAATATCAGGGTCTAGTGCTATATATTATAAAGACATTTCAGAGGGCTGGATCGCATCAATATCAGGGTCTAGTGCTATATATTATAAAGACATTTCAGAGGGCTGGATCGCATCAATATCAGGGGTCTAGTGCTGTATATTATAAAGACATTTCAGAGGGCTGGATCGCATCAATATCAGGGTCTAGTGCTATATATTATAAAGACATTTCAGAGGGCTGGATCGCATCAATATCAGGGTCTAGTGCTATATATTATAAAGACATTTCAGAGGGCTGGATTGCGTCAATATCAGGGTCTAGTGCTATATATTATAAAGACATTTCAGAGGGCTGGATCGCATCAATATCAGGGTCTAGTGCTATATATTATAAAGACATTTCAGAGGGCTGGATCGCATCAATATCAGGGTCTAGTGCTATATATTATAAAGACATTTCAGAGGGCTGGATCGCATCAATATCATGGTCTGTTATATATTCTATTCAGCGATGGTCCTGAACAGACATGAAAGCTTCTATGTGAATGTGTAAGTGTGTTTCATTTCTGCCCACCCCCCTCTCTCCAGTCAGCTGTTTAGTGCAGAGGTATTCCAGTCCCACACAGTGTCCCAGGGGGACCCCGCTCACTGGAGGGGTAACAGAGAGAGTTATCAGTCCTGCTCGTTCGACAGCCCTGCGTGGGCCTGCAGACACACACACACTGAGACACAGACAGACAGACACACGCGCACACACAGAGACACTCACTGAGACACAGACACACACACACAGACACGCACACACACAGAGACACACACTGAGACACAGACACACACTGAGACACAGACTGACACACACACACACAGACACACACTGAGACACACACAGACACACACTGAGACACAGACTGACACAGACACACACTGAGACACAGACTGACACACACACACACAGACACACACTGAGACACAGACTGACACACACACACACACACACAGACACACACTGAGACACAGACTGACACACACACACACACAGACAGACACTGAGACACAGACTGACACACACACACAGAGACACACACACACACACACTGAGACACACAGACTGACACACACACACAGACACACACGCACACACACTGAGACACAGACTGACACACACACACAGACACACACACACACACACACTGAGACACAGACTGACACACACACACACACACACACACACACACAGACACAGAGACACACTGAGACAGACTGACACACACACACACACACACCGAGACACAGACACAGACTGACACACACACACACACACACAGACACAGACTGACACACACACACACACACAGACAGACAGACATGCACACACAGACACTGAGACACAGACTGACACACACACACACACACACAGAGACACAGACACTGAGACACAGACTGACACACACACACACACACACACACACACACACACACACACAGACAGACAGACATGCACACAGACACTGAGACACAGACTGACACACGCACACACACACACAGAGACACAGACACTGAGACACAGACTGACACACACAGACACAGACACTGAGACACAGACTGACACACACACACACACACACACACAGACAGACATGCACACAGACACTGAGACACAGACTGACACACGCACACACACACACAGAGACACAGACACTGAGACACAAACTGACACACACAGACACTGAGACACAGACTGACACACACAGACACACACACAGACACACACACAGACACTGAGACACAGACTGACACACACACACACACAGACACTGAGACACAGACTGACACACACAGACACTGAGACACAGACTGACACACACAGACTGACACACACACACACACACACACACACAGACACTGAGACACAGACTGACACACACAGACACACACAGACACAGACACACACATGTTCCCGGTGCAGGAGCAGCTGGTTTATATACGAGACGTGTCACAGCCCTGAGAGACGGAGTCCCATTTCAGACATGGCAGTCAGAGCGCAGAGCACTGCGATTGCATTACTCTGGTCACAGACACACACACACACCGACTCTTCATGAAGTGCGAAGCGGGGGGGGGTCTTGGTTTTTTATTTTATTTTAATACTCCTCTCTAACTGAAAGGGTTTTACTTTACCACTGCTGCTGCTGCTGTAACTTCTACACACAGTGGCTCCCCAGTTTATGGGTTGCGCTGCCATCAAGTTGGTAATGTGTGGCTTCGCTAAGTAAATGTATTTATTTATACAGTGTCTTTCATTCTGCAGTATCTCAGAGCGCTTTACAAGGCAATAAAAACAAAAGCTACAAGTTCATTGGGGCGGGGCCGGGCTCAAGGGTGGAGAATGGGGGCGTGGTCTGAGGGGCGTGGTGGTGGGCGGGCTCAGGGCTGATAGTAAGGGCGTGGTCTGAGGGGCGGGGCAGGGGGCACGCAGGACCGCACAGAAGCCAGGACCAGAGGGGCACAGTGTGAAATGAGACAGACAGGAGACACTTCCTCACACAGAGACAGCGGGGAGGGTGTGGAATGGGTTAAAAGGGTTGCCAAGGGTTACCGAGCCCCGCTGTCGATGGAGAATCACTGGGATCCTTTAAGACCCGACTTGACAAAGTTCTAAGATCAGTCAGCTGCTTGGAACCGGACACGCCCGAACGCGACTCCATCGGGAATGAGCTCATGGAATCTAAGTGATCGATCAATCAATCAATCATGACATGGAACGGAGCGGGCATCAAAAGCAACTGTTCCAAAAGTATAGGCATCACCAGAGCGCAGTGCTCGATTTGGGACACAACGCCAACCAATAGGAACATGCCAGGGCACGCAGAGTAAGCACAATTACCTTGGCTATAGTAGTTTTTGGAAGCCCTGCAAAAACAGCTTTCAATAACCTTGATGTAACACAAGCGCAGATTAAGGACTCTGCTGCAGCGGTGGACGAACACGAGAATGCATTTTGTATTAAAAGCGCAATTCTGTATTAAAAGTAACACACAGATTCCTCATCGAGCGACTTTAAATCGAGACAACAGCTGCCCACAATATTGTAACTGCAGGATTTTATTGATTTATTGATTTATTAATTTATTTATTTTAGAGCCGACACACACACACAGCCTCTGTTTTATTAATATTTCATTGTAAAAAGTGAAGGATCACACCTCGGTCCTTCTCACGCTGGAGGAAAAGAGCTCTTGACGCGGAGCTCAGAGTTTATATCATGTATTTCCTCGCTCGAGGACAGAGGAAGAAAGTCTTGATACATCACTGAGAGCCAATTATATACATGAATCACACCTAATGGCTCATTTGTAAGAGAGAGGGAGGAAAGGAGGAGGAGGAGAGACAAAGCTAGACAAAACGCTATGTCTCGTTTGCAGATGAATTGCAAGCCGCGCGTTGAAGTCCTTCTTGTCTGCTAATTGCGACGCTTGGCTGTGATTCATGTGAGGAGATTCTAGCACCCTGATATTAACAATTAGACAGACGATGTGTGACTGCGCTGTCGAAAGCACCGGCACAAAAACATCCATCGGGTACATTTCCACAGCCTTGACAACAGCTATGTAATATTGCTCTGCATACACTGTGCTTTACAATGCTTGCCTATGCTTTACCATACCTCTCTGTGCTTTACAATGCTTCCCTATGCTTTACCATACCTCTCTGTGCTTTACAATGCTTCCCTATGCTTTACCATACCTCTCTGTGCTTTACAATGCTTGCCTATGCTTTACCAGACCTCTCTGCTTTACAATGCTTCCCTATGCTTTACCAGACCTCTCTGTGCTTTACAATGCTTGCCTATGCTTTACCAGACCTCTCTGTGCTTTACAATGCTTCCCTATGCTTTACCAGACCTCTCTGTGCTTTACAATGCTTCCCTATGCTTTACCAGACCTCTCTGTGCTTTACAATGCTTCCCTATGCTTTACCAGACCTCTCTGTGCTTTACAATGCTTCCCTATGCTTTACCAGACCTCTCTGTGCTTTACAATGCTTCCCTATGCTTTACCAGACCTCTCTGTGCTTTCCCAAGAAGTTTCACAGTGTGTTTGACTACAATCCGATTAACTCAGTTTATACAAGTATTTTTTTTTTATATAATGTGTTTATAGGGTCCCCTTGGGTTTCCTCAGAGGGTAATACATGTGCCTCAAGTTAAGGTGCAGTACTTGAGTTTCAACAGCAGAGGGAGCTAGAGATAAACCTGGTGCGACAGCAGGGGTCTCCAGTCTTGGTCCTGCAAGGCCAGTGAAGGGTTGGAGACCCCTGCTTTACAGTGATTGCTACCTGCAAAAGCAGACTTCAGCTATTATATGTCTTAAAAAAAATAACCCATTGGCACACGATGTAGGTTTTCTGGGGACACAGACAAGTGTCTGTCTGTCCGTACATCCGTCCGTCTGTATGTCTGCCACACCTGCATTTTTGCATTTGTCTAGAGAAGCATTTAGACTCTGTTGGTATGCGTCCCGCTCATCAACTGTTCCGTCACTCCCTGATGACTCGCGTTGTGAACAGGCATCCGTGGCGATGGGGGTGCATGTCGCTGGCAGGCTGGCTGTATTTGATGGTGTGTTTGCAGTGTGATGGGGGTGCATGTCGCTGGCAGGCTGGCTGTATTTGATGGTGTGTTTGCAGTGTGATGGGGGTGCATGTCGCTGGCAGGCTGGCTGTATTTGATGGTGTGTTTGCAGTGTGATGGGGTGCATGGTGCTGGCAGGCTGGCTGTATTTGATGGTGTGTTTGCAGTGTGATGGGGTGCACATGTCGCTGGCAGGCTGGCTGTATTTGATGGTGTGTTTGCAGTGTGGTGGGGGTGCATGTCGCTGGCAGGCTGGCTGTATTTGATGGTGTGTTTGCAGTGTGATGGGTGCACATGTCGCTGGCAGGCTGGCTGTATTTGATGGTGTGTTTGCAGTGTGATGGGTGCACATGTCGCTGGCAGGCTGGCTGTATTTGATGGTGTGTTTGCAGTGTGATGGGGGTGCATGGTGCTGGCAGGCTGGCTGTATTTGATGGTGTGTTTGCAGTGTGATGGGGGTGCATGTCGCTGGCAGGCTGGCTGTATTTGATGGTGTGTTTGCAGTGTGATGGGTGCACATGTCGCTGGCAGGCTGGCTGTATTTGATGGTGTGTTTGCAGTGTGATGGGTGCACATGTCGCTGGCAGGCTGGCTGTATTTGATGGTGTGTTTGCAGTGTGATGGGTGCGCATGTCGCTGGCAGGCTGGCTGTATTTGATGGTGTGTTTGCAGTGTGATGGGTGCGCATGTCGCTGGCAGGCTGGCTGTATTTGATGGTGTGTTTGCAGTGTGATGGGTGCACATGTCGCTGGCAGGCTGGCTGTATTTGATGGTGTGTTTGCAGTGTGATGGGTGCGCATGTGCTGGCAGGCTGGCTGTATTTGATGGTGTGTTTGCAGTGTGATGGGTGCACATGTCGCTGGCAGGCTGGCTGTATTTGATGGTGTGTTTGCAGTGTGATGGGTGCATGTGCTGGCAGGCTGGCTGTATTTGATGGTGTGTTTGCAGTGTGGTGGGGGTGCACGTCGCTGGCAGGCTGGCTGTATTTGATGGTGTGTTTGCAGTGTGATGGGTGCGCATGGTGCTGGCAGGCTGGCTGTATTTGATGGTGTGTTTGCAGTGTGATGGGGTGCATGTCGCTGGCAGGCTGGCTGTATTTGATGGTGTGTTTGCAGTGTGATGGGGGTGCATGGTGCTGGCAGGCTGGCTGTATTTGATGGTGTGTTTGCAGTGTGATGGGGGTGCATGTCGCTGGCAGGCTGGCTGTATTTGATGGTGTGTTTGCAGTGTGATGGGGGTGCATGTCGCTGGCAGGCTGGCTGTATTTGATGGTGTGTTTGCAGTGTGATGGGGGTGCATGTCGCTGGCAGGCTGGCTGTATTTGATGGTGTGTTTGCAGTGTGATGGGGGTGCATGGTGCTGGCAGGCTGGCTGTATTTGATGGTATGTTTGCAGTGTGATGGGGGTGCATGTCGCTGGCAGGCTGGCTGTATTTGATGGTGTGTTTGCAGTGTGATGGGGGTGCATGTCGCTGGCAGGCTGGCTGTATTTGATGGTGTGTTTGCAGTGTGATGGGGGTGCACGTCGCTGGCAGGCTGGCTGTATTTGATCGCTGTGTGCTGTGAGATGATAGGGGGCTGTTTGGAAGCTGTGCTGAAGCTCTGTTTCTCAGGAGAGAATTGATTCTACGCTCTGTCAGTCTGCAGGGCACAGGCACTTAGCTTATTACCATTTATTAATTCCCCTTCTCAATTACACAGCTGCCGTTTAAAAAAAAAAATGATTAAAAAGCAGGGGTTTTTGGTCGACTTTTCTCCTCTCCCTCCTCCTTTCCCTTCCCCTCTGCCCTCTCCTCTATCACATGTTCTCTGCTCCAGCTGTGTTCTCCTCCTCTCTCCCGGGAACGTGCTGTGTGTTTGATTGCATTCTGCATGTTCAGAGAGGCTGGGAGCAGTGCCTTGTCTGTGTTAAACTGGAGCCACACAGCAGCAATCCATCTCTTATCCAGGAGCCCCTCACTGAACCACACTATACCAATTGTCGTGTGAGCTGTGGTATCGGGCACTATACAAAACTATAATTAAAGTAGCCAGCTACGCAGCCTCTTAGTTATAGAGAAGAGATAACCAATTTACTTTATAGCTAAATTAAGGACAGGTTTGTTTTATTTCGGGGAAGCAGCAATACAATTGAACAGCCACACAAAAAAAAGGTCCACCAATCGCCATCTATAAAACATTATCCCAACAGTTAAAATCAAGTTTAAAAAAAAACACGACATTAAATACATCAAAATGGACAAATACAGGAAAAAAAACAAAAAAAGGATATATAAATGGGAGTCCAAATAGTCTCTTTCCAGGGCCCAACAGTCTGTAAAATCCATCCGTTGAAATAGTTCAAACCAATAGGGTGTGCAGGAAACGATGACTGCAGAAGTAGGAGGGGGCAGGGGTGAAAACAGGAGACAATCTAATAATAAAATTAAAATAAAAAAAACACAACGTGTACTTTAAGTGATAAATATAAACTATTAAATAATAAATAAAAAAAACCAAACTTCAAAACAAAATAAAGCAGCACTTAACTTTAAAAGGGGAGTAAACGAATCTCTCTCCCCTCTTAGATAGCAAAAGCTGTGGCTCAGCCTCACTCTGCGGTCTCGTGGATCACGGATCCACGGATCCAGCGGTCATCCTCCTTGTTAGTGCGAATGGACTCTGCTCGTCCCTGCTTCAGACGGTCTTTATCGTTACAACCCAGGAAAACACTGAAAAAGACTCAAACAACCGCATACCCCAACGTACTGGATGTCTACACAGTCCAAAAAGTAAATCAATGTCCTCAGTCCTCAGTCCTCAGTCCTCAGTCCTCAGTCCTCAGTCCTCAGTCCTCAGTCCTCAGTCCTCAGTCCTCAGTCCCGTCTTTTCCGTGCCTTTTTCTTATCTCTCTCCGGTCTTCGTTTCTCTCTCTTCTTTTTAAGCATAACAAAGTCATTTTTAACCTGCTACCGGTTATCCAATTAATTATTCAATTACATCAATCAGGTGCACATTAAAACGAATATCAAGTTATTTGTACACAAAAAGGAAGTCTCACATAGGGTATATAACCAAAAAAAAAAAAGACGTTAAACTTGACCGTGCAGTTGGAATGACAATAATCAATATTTAGTGTTCAACATCAAAACAATTAATCACACGTGTGACACAATCATAGATTACAGAGTCACTTCCCTCGCTCTTTTCCCTTTACTTAGATCAGACTGGGAGAGTAATGTGTATTAATTTGAATTTAACACTGGACTGTTTTGTTGAAAGAAAAACACAAATCCAATGAGACAGTTTTTAGTCGCTATAAAAACACACAAATTCTTTATATCATCACTTTATTCTCACTTTGAGAAGGGGCTGGTTCATTATCTTCTCTGTGCTTTGAGAAGGGGCTGGTTCATTATCTTCTCTGTGCTTTACTACACTTTGAGAAGGGGCTGGTTCATTATCTTCTCTGTGCTTTACTACACTTTGAGAAGGGGCTGGTTCATTATCTTCTCTGTGCTTTACTACACTTTGAGAAGGGGCTGGTTCATTATCTTCTCTGTGCTTTACTACACTTTGAGAAGGGGCTGGTTCATTATCTTCTCTGTGCTTTACTACACTTTGAGAAGGGGCTGGTTCATTATCTTCTCTGTGCTTTACTACACTTTGAGAAGGGGCTGGTTCATTATCTTCTCTGTGCTTTGAGAAGGGGCTGGTTCATTATCTTCTCTGTGCTTTACTACACTTTGAGAAGGGGGCTGGTTCATTATCCTCTCTGTGCTTTACTACACTTTGAGAAGGGGCTGGTTCATTATCTTCTCTGTGCTTTACTACACTTTGAGAAGGGGCTGGTTCATTATCTTCTCTGTGCTTTGAGAAGGGGCTGGTTCATTATCTTCTCTGTGCTTTACTACACTTTGAGAAGGGGCTGGTTCATTATCTTCTCTGTGCTTTACTACACTTTGAGAAGGGGCTGGTTCATTATCTTCTCTGTGCTTCACTACACTTTGAGAAGGGGCTGGTTCATTATCTTCTCTGTGCTTTACTACATTTTGAGAAGGGGGCTGGTTCATTATCTTCTCTGTGCTTTGAGAAGGGGCTGGTTCATTATCTTCTCTGTGCTTTACTACACTTTGAGAAGGGGCTGGTTCATTATCTTCTCTGTGCTTTAATACACTTTGAGAAGGGGCTGGTTCATTATCTTCTCTGTGCTTCACTACACTTTGAGAAGGGGCTGGTTCATTATCTTCTCTGTGCTTTACTACACTTTGAGAAGGGGCTGGTTCATTATCTTCTCTGTGCTTTACTACATTTTGAGAAGGGGGCTGGTTCATTATCTTCTCTGTGCTTTGAGAAGGGGCTGGTTCATTATCTTCTCTGTGCTTTACTACACTTTGAGAAGGGGCTGGTTCATTATCTTCACTGTGCTTTACTACACTTTGAGAAGGGGCTGGTTCATTATCTTCTCTGTGCTTTGAGAAGGGGCTGGTTCATTATCTTCTCTGTGCTTTACTACACTTTGAGAAGGGGCTGGTTCATTATCTTCTCTGTGCTTTACTACACTTTGAGAAGGGGCTGGTTCATTATCTTCTCTGTGCTTTACTACACTTTGAGAAGGGGCTGGTTCATTATCTTCTCTGTGCTTTGAGAAGGGGCTGGTTCATTATCTTCTCTGTGCTTTACTACACTTTGAGAAGGGGCTGGTTCATTATCTTCTCTGTGCTTTCTTCTGGTCGTCACCTAAGGGGACATTAAGTAATTCACCAGTTACAGTCACTAAATGAAACGAGGCTGACGCTACTGCTAGTGTACAGCTGCGGACACAAGTTTTGAATCAAATGGAATTTTAGGATTGAAAAAAACCTATATGAACATAATTTAGATCTTTTATTTAACATCATGTAATCAAAGAAACAAAATTAAGTCGATTTTTTTTTTCTGTTTTTCTTTAAGTATCTGGAAAACTACACCGCGGTGTGTAATTCAATATGTTAACGTGACATTATTCAACAGGTTTCATTCGGCTTTATGAAGCAAAATTATTTTATTATATAGAGGGATGCAGGAGGCTGTGTGGTCCAGTGGTTAAAGAAAAGGGTTTATAACCAGGAGGTCCCCGGTTCAAATCCCACCTCAGCCACTGAATCATTGTGTGACCCTGAGCAAGTCACTTCACCTCCTTGTGCTCCGTCTTTCGGGTGAGACGTAGTTGTAAGCGACTCTGCAGCTGATGCATAGTTCACACACCCTAGCCTCTGTAAGTCGCCTTGGAAAAAGGCGTCTGCTAAATAAATAAATGCAAAACTCTTTGCCCCACCGAAACACATCCTTATACGCGCGCCCCGCCACGTCCGCCCCCATGTGTGTGTCAGTGCGCGCCCCGGCTCCCACGCTCCTCCCTCACCCCCCTCCTCTTTCTTTCTCTCTGTGTGTTTGTGAGGCTCTGTATCGCAACTGTATAGACAGCCTATAGATGCACTCGTATCGCGTGAAAAAACCAGCATCCAACGAGTCAGACCTGAGCAGAGATTAAAAAACAGACAAGGTAAGTCGTGCAAAAGTACATTAGAATACATATAATAATAATAATAATAATAATAATAATAATAATAATAATAATTCAAAGGTATGATTGTTACTATTTTACCTTTTTTTTAGTCCTCGATTCATAGGAGGGGCTCGTGTTGTTTAAATTGTGAACACATTTGAATGAATGCATTTCTGCATGACTTCATTTCGTGAGGGTGTTTGTGTATTTGCGAACACAAATCGTTCCGGTGTTCTGGTGTTCGGGTGTTCGGGGGTGCGGGTGTGCGGGTGTTTGTGTATTCGCGAACACAAATCGTTCGGGTGTTCTGGTGTTCGGGTGTGCGGGTGTTCGGGTGTGCGGGTGTTTGCGTATTCGCGAACACAAATCGTTCGGGTGTTCGGGTGTTCGGGTGTTTGTGTATTCGCGAACACAAATCGTCCGGGTGTTCTGGTGTTCTGGTGTGCGGGTGTTCGGGTGTGCGGGTGTTTGCGTATTCGCGAACACAAATCGTTCGGGTGTTCGGGTGTGCGGGTGTTTGTGTATTCGCGAACACAAATCGTTCGGGTGTTTGGGTTTGCCTGTGGCTTTGCGGTTTGAGGCTGAGGTTTGTCAGAGAGGAAGATGGGAGCGTTTCTGTGTTTTGTTTGGGATGATTTTATGGTTGCTGCTTAATCTTTACGAATTGCAGACCCCTACAACTGAACACAGCCTTACTAGAATTTGCCCATTTAATTAATTAATTAATTTCTGCGTTATAATTTGCCTTTGTTTTTGTACCTATTTTTAATTGCTTCATTATTATTATTATTATTATTATTATTATTATTATTATTATTATTATTATTATTATTATTATTATTATTTATTATTTTCAGTTTAAGTGACCTATATTTTAACATGACCGGGCGTCTGAGAAATCTGCTGAATCAGATTAGTGATGAGACGGTGAATTAATGACACGGCACGGAAACCACACGTCTAGTTTGCTCAAGGAATGGGACTTTCCTCCCGCCAAAAACATGGGAGCAGACTGTGCCGTGTGTATATACACGTATAGAAAACGTGTAGCAAGCTGTGAGTCTGCCAGCGGCCCACCCGCATTCCCGGCGGAGCGAGCGGCGTGCCTCCGCGGTATAATAATATTAATAATGAATACTCGCGCAGAGCAGAGACGCGGACAGCGCGTACTCCACCGCTGGCGTACTCATGCAGACAGACAGCTGTCTAAAATGTCCTCGAGTAGGTTGATTTGCCTTTGGCTGCGTCTCGTTGTGTTGATGTGTTGGGGATGACGTGTCGGTGTTTGCGCTGGGCTGTAGTTTCTGTGTTATTACGAGTGAAAATAAAATTGCCAGAATTTTAATGAGATATAGAGAGAGAGAAAGAGAGTGTGTTGGAGGCTGAGACTCGAATTCGAATTTCCCAGGCATCCAGTCCCTACGCAACACCTCTAGGAATACCGTTCCACGGTGTTGACGTCATCTGCAGAGACACTCCTGACGTCATAGATTCCCAACCCCTCTGAAATTAGACGCTGCAGTAATAAAATAAACTATCTTCTACAAAGACATTTCAGAGGTGCTGGATCGCATCAATATCAGGGTCTAGCGCTATATATTATAAAGACATTTCAGAGGGCTGGATCGCATCAATATCAGGGTCTAGCGCTATATATTATAAAGACATTTCAGAGGGCTGGATCGCATCAATATCAGGGTCTAGTGCTGTATATTATAAAGACATTTCAGAGGGCTGGATCGCATCAATATCAGGGTCTAGTGCTGTATATTATAAAGACATTTCAGAGGGCTGGATCGCATCAATATCAGGGTCTAGTGCTATATATTATAAAGACATTTCAGAGGGCTGGATCGCATCAATATCAGGGTCTAGCGCTGTATATTATAAAGACATTTCAGAGGGCTGGATCACATCAATATCAGTGTCTAGTGCTATATATTATAAAGACATTTCAGAGGGCTGGATCGCATCAATATCAGGGTCTAGTGCTGTATATTATAAAGACATTTCAGAGGGCTGGATCGCATCAATATCAGGGTCTAGTGCTATATATTATAAAGACATTTCAGAGGGCTGGATCGCATCAATATCAGGGTCTAGTGCTGTATATTATAAAGACATTTCAGAGGGCTGGATCACATCAATATCAGGGTCTAGTGCTATATATTATAAAGACATTTCAGAGGGCTGGATCATCAATATCAGGGTCTAGTGCTATATATTATAAAGACATTTCAGAGGGCTGGATCGCATCAATATCAGGGTCTAGTGCTGTATATTATAAAGACATTTCAGAGGGCTGGATCGCATCAATATCAGGGTCTAGTGCTATATATTATAAAGACATTTCAGAGGGCTGGATCGCATCAATATCAGGGTCTAGTGCTATATATTATAAAGACATTTCAGAGGGCTGGATCACATCAATATCAGGGTCTAGTGCTGTATATTATAAAGACATTTCAGAGGGCTGGATCGCATCAATATCAGGGTCTGGTGCTGTATATTATAAAGACATTTCAGAGGGCTGGATCTCATCAATATCAGGGTCTAGTACTATATATTATAAAGACATTTCAGAGGGCTGGATCGCATCAATATCAGGGTGTGTATCAGAGAGAGCAGGGTTGAGGAGATCACTCAGGGCTGCTGCTCAGTGCAGTGCATATTCAGAATAAACCTCCATCCGCAGAGGAACCGAAAGAGTAGCGAGTGGGAGAGGTCTGCGCTCTCTGTATCGCATGGAGGCAGGGTCTTTACACAGGCATGCAGGGAGGCAGAGACAGACAGACAGACAGGCAGAGAGAGAGAGAGAGAGAGGCAGACAGACAGACAGACAGACAAAGACAGACAGACAGACAGACAGACAAAGACAGACAGACAGACAGAAAGACAGACAGAGAGAGAGAGACAGACAGACACACAGGCAGAGAGAGAGAGAGAGAGACAGACAGACAGACAGACAGACAGACAGACAGACAAAGACAGACAGACAGACAGACAGACAAAGACAGACAGACAGACAGACAGACAGACAGACAGACAGACAGACAGAGAGAGACACACAGACAGACAGGTAGAGAGGCAAAGAGAGAGACAGATAGACATACAGACAGACAGACAGACAGACAGGCAGAGAGGCAAAGAGAGAGACAGACAGGCAGGCAGGCAGAGAAACACACACACACTAAAACACTCTCTCACACACACACACACACACACACACACACACACACACACACACACACACACACACACTAAAACACTTTGAAGCCCATTGTAGCTGCCCTATACTTGTGCTACCATTGCCCCACAGTATAATACAGAACATCTGTCCGCTGTCTGTCTGTCTGCATTGCCACTGAAGATCATGAAGGGTATAGTCAGCACACTCTGGTCCCATTCTAGCAGCCTCATCCCACTGCAGCTGCCCTATCCTCGAGGGAGGAGCGTGGGCGTGTGTCTTTTTGTGTGTGGCTGCTCGCTTGCTGCTTGTTACTTAGAACAAGAAACAGGTGCCATTTTTCTGCAGAGCAGTTGAGCTGAACAATGTGTCTGCAAGCAGGCAGCTGATTTATAAGCAGGCTTTGCATTGAAGGAAGGAGCGCGTGGGTGTCAGGCTCGCTGGGTTCATTTGTGGTTTAGGTCAGGACTTATGAAGCGAGGGTTCATCCCATTACAATCCCAGCAGAGCAGTACTCTTTTGCAAGTCTCATAATCACCTTTACAGAAGTTTACCCTGGTGTTTTTTGCTTGCTATTTTTGCAGTTTTCCCCCTATACTTTTCCTCTGCATTTACCAGAGTTTACCCTGGTTTGCCATGTTTTTAATATGCCTTACCATGCCTCTCTGTGCTTTACAATGCTTCCCTATGCTTTACCAGACCTCTCTGTGCTTTACAATGCTTCCCTATGCTTTACCAGACCTCTCTGTGCTTTACAATGCTTCCCTATGCTTTACCATACCTCTCTGTGCTTTACAATGCTTCCCTATGCTTTACCAGACCTCTCTGTGCTTTACAATGCTTCCCTATGCTTTACCAGACCTCTCTGTGCTTTACAATGCTTGCCTATGCTTTACCATACCTCTCTGTGCTTTACAATGCATCCCTATGCTTTACCAGACCTCTCTGTGCTTTCGAATGCTTCCCTAAGCTTTACCAGACCTCTCTGTGCTTTACAATGCTTGCCTATGCTTTACCATACCTCTCTGTGCTTTACAATGCATCCCTATGCTTTACCATGCTTCTCTGTGCTTTACTACACTTTGCTGTGCTTTTACTATGAGAAACTTTTATAAAGGTTAGTTTAACATGGTGTGTCAGTGTGTGTGTCCAAGCAGTGTGGAGCTAGTGGAGCTGAGGAGGGACTGGGAGGGAGGGAAGCAGTGTGGCTCTAGTGGAGCTGAGGAGGGACTGGGAGGGAGGGAGGGAAGCAGTGTGGCTCTAGTGGAGCTGAGGAGGGACTGGGAGGGAGGGAGGAAGCAGTGTGGCTCTAGTGGAGCTGAGGAGGGACTGGGAGGGAGGGAGGAAGCAGTGTGGCTCTAGTGGAGCTGAGGAGGGACTGGGAGGGAGGGAGGGAAGCAGTGTGGCTCTAGTGGAGCTGAGGAGGGACTGGGAGGGAGGGAGCAGTGTGGCTCTAGTGGAGCTGAGGAGGGACTGGGAGGAGGGAGGAAGCAGTGTGGCTCTAGTGGAGCTGAGGAGGGACTGGGAGGAGGAGGGAAGCAGTGTGGCTCTAGTGGAGCTGAGGAGGGACTGGGAGGAGGGAGGAAGCAGTGTGGCTCTAGTGGAGCTGAGGAGGGACTGGGAGGGAGGAGGAAGCAGTGTGGCTCTAGTGGAGCTGAGGAGGGACTGGGAGGAGGGAGGGAAGCAGTGTGGCTCTAGTGGAGCTGAGGAGGGACTGGGAGGGAGGGAAGCAGTGTGGCTCTAGTGGAGCTGAGGAGGGACTGGGAGGGAGGGAAGCAGTGTGGCTCTAGTGGAGCTGAGGAGGGACTGGGAGGGAGGGAGGGAAGCAGCGTGGCTCTAGTGGAGCTGAGGAGGGACTGGGAGGGAGGGAGGCAGTGTGGCTCTAGTGGAGCTGAGGAGGGACTGGGAGGGAGGGAGTGGGTAACAGTAGCAGGCTCTGGAAAGTGAAATCTGAGCTGCGTTTTCTCAGAGCTGCTCTTTGAATCACATCTCCACAATGGGAGGGATGTCAGGACCCAGTGAATGGCTGCTAGGAGGAGCTGAGGAGGGACTGGGAGGAAAGCAATGCAGGGTGGCTCTAGTGGAGCTGAGGAGGGACTGGGAGGGAAAGCAGATGTGGCTCAGAGTAGAGCTGAGGACGGGACTAGAGGCAGGGAGGGAAGCAGCGTGGCTCTAGTGGAGCTGAGGAGGGACTGGGAGGGAAGCAGTGTGGCTCTAGGGGAGCTGAAGAGGGACTGGGATGGAGGGAGGGAGGGAAGCAGTGTGGCTCTAATGGAGCTGAGGAGGGACTGGGAAGGAGGGAGGGAGGGAAGCAGTGTGGCTCTAGGGGAGCTGGGGAGGGACTGGAAGGGAGGGAGGGAAGCAGTGTGGCTCTAGTGGAGCTGAGGAGGGACTGGGAGGGAGGGAAGCAGTGTGGCTCTAATGGAGCTGAGGAGGGACTGGGAGGGAGGGAAGCAGTGTGGCTCGAGTGGAGCTGAGGAGGGACTGGGAGGGAAGCAGTGTGGCTCTAGTGCTTTACCAGACCTCTCTGTGCTTTACAATGCTTCCCTATGCTTTACCACACCTCTCTGTGCTTTACAATGCTTCCCTATGCTTTACCAGACCTCTCTGTGCTTTACAATGCTTCCCTATGCTTTACCAGACCTCTCTGTGCTTTACAATGCTTCCCTATGCTTTACCAGACCTCTCTCTGCTTTACAATGCTTCCCTATGCTTTACCACACCTCTCTCTGCTTTACAATGCTTCCCTATGCTTTACCACACCTCTCTGTGCTTTACAATGCTTCCTATGCTTTACCAGACCTCTCTGTGCTTTACAATGCTTCCCTATGCTTTACCAGACCTCTCTGTGCTTTACAATGCTTCCCTATGCTTTACCAGACCTCTCTGTGCTTTACAATGCTTCCCTATGCTTTACCAGACCTCTCTGTGCTTTACAATGCTTCCCTATGCTTTACCAGACCTCTCTGTGCTTTACAATGCTTCCCTATGCTTTACCACACCTCTCTCTGCTTTACAATGCTTCCCTATGCTTTACCACACCTCTCTCTGCTTTACAATGCTTCCCTATGCTTTACCAGACCTCTCTGTGCTTTACAATGCTTCCCTATGCTTTACCAGACCTCTCTGTGCTTTACAATGCTTCCCTATGCTTTACCAGACCTCTCTGTGCTTTACAATGCTTCCCTATGCTTTACCAGACCTCTCTGTGCTTTACAATGCTTCCCTATGCTTTACCAGACCTCTCTGTGCTTTACAATGCTTCCCTATGCTTTACCAGACCTCTCTGTGCTTTACAATGCTTCCCTATGCTTTACCAGACCTCTCTGTGCTTTACAATGCTTCCCTATGCTTTACCAGACCTCTCTGTGCTTTACAATGCTTCCCTATGCTTTACCAGACCTCTCTGTGCTTTACAATGCTTCCCTATGCTTTACCAGACCTCTCTGTGCTTTACAATGCTTCCCTATGCTTTACCAGACCTCTCTGTGCTTTACAATGCTTCCCTATGCTTTACCACACCTCTCTCTGCTTTACAATGCTTCCCTATGCTTTACCACACCTCTCTGTGCTTTACAATGCTTCCCTATGCTTTACCACACCTCTCTGTGCTTTACAATGCTTCCCTGTGCTTTACCAGACCTCTCTGTGCTTTACAATGCTTCCCTATGCTTTACCAGACCTCTCTGTGCTTTACAATGTTTCCCTATGCTTTACCAGACCTCTCTGTGCTTTACAATGCTTCCCTATGCTTTACCAGACCTCTCTGTGCTTTAATGCTTCCCTATGCTTTACCAGACCTCTCTGTGCTTTGCAATGCTTCCCTATGCTTTACCAGACCTCTCAATGCTTTACAATGCTTCCCTATGCTTTACCAGACCTCTCTGTGCTTTACAATGCTTCCCTATGCTTTACCAGACCTCTCTGTGCTTTGCAATGCTTGCCTTTGCTTTACCAGACCTCTCTGTGCTTTACAATGCTTCCCCATGCTTTATTACACTTTTACACAGAGTGTTACCCCCCCCCCCCACCCCATTAATGAAGAGCCACAGCCTAACACCTCTGAGACGTCACATGAAAATAACACTCCATTAAATATTTACGTCATACATTACACTGATCACATTGCGGTGAAGCCTGGTGTCTGTCTGACGAACAGTTTATTCAACTGGGGTGAAAAGCAGTGCCAGCGTTATTTATCAGAGCATATTTGGGGGTATCAGTTTCCGGGGGTGTCTGGAGCTGTGCAGAGCTCTCTGCCCGAGATATTTACATCTCGAGAAGTTAGTTCTGCATGCTTGAACTAAAGTCGGTCCCCTTAATAGACTTTTCCCCTGCCGTTTCATATCCCACGCTGTTCTGTACTTGCTCCTTGCTCAGACTGTGAATGTGCAGCACAGGTGATGGGAGTGGGTGTGTATTGCTCATGCTTTCTGTATCACTATGATTATTATAATTATTATTATCCCGGGCTAAAAATAAAATAATCCCTTAACAGGCGACAGCAGCATCTTCACAAGCAGCGATTTAGAATGGAAATAAAATGAATGAAAGAAGAGGTGCTGATGTCAGCCCTGACTGGAACAAAATAATCAAACTGAGAATCACATCCGACTGACTGCGGGAGTGAGAGAGTGAGTGAGAGTGAGAGTGTGTGAAGGGAGAGGGAGAGGGAGAGGGAGAGGGAGAGGGAGGGACAGAGGGAGGGAGAGGGAGAGGAAAGGAGGAAGAGAGAGAGGGAGAGAGAGGAAGGTAAGAGAGAGAGAGTGAGGGAGATGGAGAGGGAGAGGGAGAGTGAGGGAGATGAAGAGGGAGGAGAGAGGAGAGGAAGAGGGAGAGGGAGAGGAGAGAGGGAGAGGAAAGGAGGAAGAGAGAGGAGGGAGAGAGAGGGAGGGAAAAGGTAGAGAGAGAGAGTGAGGGAGATGGAGAGGGAGAGGGAGAGAGGGAGAGGTAGGGAAAGGTAGAGAGAGAGAGAGTGAGGGAGATGGAGAGGGGAGAGGGGAGAGAGGGAGAGGAAGAGGAGAGAGGGAGGAGAGAGAGGAGAGGGAGAGGGAGAGGGAGGAAAGGTAGAGAGAGAGGAGGGAGATGGAGAGAGGGTGGAGAGGGAGGAGAGGTAGAGAGTAAGAGGGAGATGGAGAGAGGGAGGCGAGGGAGAGGGGAGGGGAGGAGAGGGAGAGGAGGGAGGGAGGAAGAGAGGGAGAGGTAGAGCGAGATGGAGGGAGGGGGAGGGAGGAAGGGTGGTGAACACAATCACAGTCCCAGAAGCAATCCCATCCTCTCAGTCAGGGTATCTGCTAGTGAGCCTGGCGTTGGGCCAGAGCCAAGCAGAGACCAGCACTCGGACTTAACCCTTTCCTGTCTCGCTCGCGCGACATGGGGACACAATAACTGTCTTCACCAAGCTTGAATCACACGCTCCCAGCCCCCTGCCGACAGCTCTGAATGTGTTTAACTACAGTCCGATAAACAAAAGGATTTTTAACCCTTCAGGTGCTGTGAGATTATTACACCAGAATCTGTTTTATCACAGCGTGTTGTTCTGTCTGCCTGTGTTTTATCACAGCGTGTTGCTCTGTCTGCCTGTGTTTTATCACAGCGTGTTGATCTGTCTGCCTGTGTTTTATCACAGCGTGTTGATCTGTCTGTCTGTGTTTTATCACAGCGTGTTGTTCTGTCTGCCTGTGTTTTATCACAGCGTGTTGATCTGTCTGCCTGTGTTTTATCACAGCGTGTTGTTCTGTCTGCCTGTGTTTTATCACAGCGTGTTGTTCTGTCTGCCTGTGTTTTATCACAGCGTGTTGTTCTGTCTGCCTGTGTTTTATCACAGCGTGTTGTTCTGTCTGCCTGTGTTTTATCACAGCGTGTTGTTCTGTCTGCCTGTGTTTTATCACAGCATGTTGTTCTGTCTGCCTGTGTTTTATCACAGCGTGTTGTTCTGTCTGCCTGTGTTTTATCACAGCGTGTTGTTCTGTCTGCCTGTGTTTTATCACAGCGTGTTGTTCTGTCTGCCTGTGTTTTATCACAGCGTGTTGATCTGTCTGCCTGTGTTTTATCACAGCGTGGTCTGTTCTTGTGCTGCCTAGTGTTTTTATCACAGCGTGTTGTTCTGTCTGCCTGTGTTTTATCACAGCGTGTTGTTCTGTCTGCCTGTGTTTTATCACAGGGTGTTGATCTGTCTGCCTGTGTTTTATCATAGCGTGTTGTTCTGTCTGCCAGTGTTTTATCACAGCGTGTTTTTTTTTCATTATGAGCAGTCTGGCCTCGCTGCTCCTCTCCACCCCCTCATTGCCACCTGCTGATCCAGCAAGCTGGCACTGCCACCTCCGAAACACATTGCATCCCTCTGCAGAGAGAGAGAGGGAGAGGGAGAGGATTCAGAGAGGGAGGAGAGGGAGGGGAGGGAGGGAGGGAGGGGGAGGGAGGAGGAGGGAGAGGAGGAGGAGGGAGGGGAGAGGAGGGGGAGGGAGGAGAGAGAGGAAAGTGAGGGAGGAGGAGGGAGGGGAGGGAGAGGATTCAGTGAGGGAGGGAGAGGGAGGAGGAGAGGGAGGAGGGAGAGGAGGAGGGGAGGAGGAGAGGATTCAGAGAGGGAGGAGAGGGAGGGAGAGATTCAGAGAGGGAGGAGAGGGAGGAGGGAGGGGAGAAGGAGGAGAGGAGAGGAGAGGAGAGGAGAGGAGAGGAGGGAGAGGGGAGGAGGAGGGAGAGGAGAGATTCAGAGAGGGGGAGAGGAGAGAGAGAGAGGGAGAGGGCCAGCTGGCATTGCACTCTCTGCAGAGAGAGAGTGAGGGAGGGAGAGGGAGAACCATCTTACAAAAACAAATCTAACCAAATTTTCCCCCTCTCTCCCTACCCCTTCCTCCTTCTCTCATCCACTCCCTGCCCGCCCTCTCTCTCTCTCTCTCCCTCCACTCCAGGAGTGCTGATCCAGCCCGCCTGTGCTGCTCTCACACTGACTGAGAGAGTGACAGAGAGGCGACCCTTCTCACTGAGACACACACGCAGTGCTGCAGAGCGGACAAAACACATTGAAATCTTATCTCCACCTTCCCCCATGCTCCTCCACACTGCTCCGTCCCTCCTCTTCCTCCTCCTCCCCCTCTCCCTCCTCTTCCTCCTCCTCCTCGTCCTCCCCGCCTCCTCCCTCGCTCTATCAGCCTCGGACCCCAGATGATGGGGACGGGTCTCTCCCACATCCCCCTCTCTCCCCTCCCCTCCCCTCCCCTCTCTCTCTCCTTCTCTGGGTCTCTCTGACAGCAACGGAGGGGTGGAGGTCCGGGGAACCACAGCTCCTGCTCCGACCGGTCCAGTGCCGGCCGGGATCCTGTTGCGGTGTGGGAGCCGAGAGCCTCGCTGGGGGACAAGGTGGCACGCTCCCTGGTGTACTTCGTGGCTCTGGCGTACATGTTCCTGGGGGTCTCCATCATCGCAGACAGGTTCATGGCATCTATAGAGGTGATCACATCACAGGTGAGGAGAGAGGAGGGGAGGGAGGAGGGAGGAGAGGGAGGGAGGGAGGAGTGGGGGAGGGAGGGAGGAGAGATAGGAGGGGAGAAGAATTGGAGGGTAGAGGTGGAATAGTTTGGGTTCCTGGGGGTCCATCATTGACAGTAGTTTATCTTCCTCATCCTCTCTCTTACTCTCCCAACCCCTCTCCCCCTCTCTCTCTCCCTCCCTCTCCCCCTCCCTCTCCTCCCTCTCCCTCTCCTCTCCTCCTCCCTCTCCTCTCCTCCTCTCTCCTCCCCTCTCCATCCCCCCCTCTCTCCACTCCCTCTCCCTCCCTCCCTCTCCTCTCCTCCCTCTCCCTCTCCCTCTCCCTCTCTCCCTCTCCTCTCCTCTCCTCTCTCCTCTCTCTCTCTCTCCTCCCTCCTCTCCCTCTCCCCTCCCCTCCTCCTCCCTCTCCCTCCTCCCTCCCTCTCTCTCCCTCTCCTCTCTCCCTCTCCCCTCCTCCCTCTCCCTCTCCCTCCTCCCTCTCCCCCCTCCCTCTCCCTCCTCCCTCTCCCTCTCCTCTCCTCCTCCCTCTCCTCTCCTCCCTCTCCTCTCCTCTCCCTCTCCTCCCTCTCCCTCTCCTCCTCCTCCTCTCCCTCCCTCTCCCTCCTCTCCTCTCCTCTCCCTCTCCTCCTCCTCCTCCTCCTCCTCTCCTCCTCTCTCCCCTCGTCCCCTCTCCCTCCCCTCAGGAGAAGGAGGTGACGATCACAAAGCCGAGCGGTGAGACAGTGGTGGCGACAGTGCGGATCTGGAACGAGACGGTGTCGAACCTCACGCTGATGGCGCTGGGCTCGTCGCGCGGAGATCCTGCTCTCCGTGATCGAGGTGTGGGACACGGGTTCGGCGGGGAGATGGGCCCCGGCACCATCGTGGGCTCGGCCGCCTTCAACATGTTTGTGATCATGGCGGTGTGCGTGTGGGTGATCCCCGAAGGGGAAGTGCGTCGGATCAAGCACCTCCGAGTGTTCTTCATCACCGCCAGCTGGAGCATCTTCGCATACATCTGGCTGTACCTCATCCTCGCCGTCATCTCCCCCGGCGTCGTGCCAAGGGGTAACAAGGCACTCAGCACCTACTAACAACAACAATAATAATTAGAATAATAATAATGACACTCCATTAATAATGTATGCTCTCCTCCTCTCTAGCTC
>CM060302.1:2540074-2547574 GCA_030684275.1 Acipenser oxyrinchus oxyrinchus
TAAGACTGGTGCTGCTACTGCTGGAACTGGTAAGACTGGAGCTGGAACTGGTAAGGCTGGTGCTGCTACTGCTGGAACTGGTAAGACTGGTGCTGCTACTGCTGGAACTGGTAAGACTGGTGCTGCTACTGCTGGAACTGGTAAGACTGGTGCTGCTACTGCTTGAACTGGTAAGACTGGAGCTGCTACTGCTGGAACTGGTAAGACTGGTGCTGGAACTGGTAAGACTGGTGCTGGAACTGGTAAGGCTGGTGCTGCTACTGCTGGAACTGGTAAGACTGGTGCTGCTACTGCTGGAACTGGTAAGACTGGTGCTGGAACTGGTAATGCTGGTGCTGCTACTGCTGGAACTGGTAAGACTGGAGCTGGAACTGGTAAGGCTGGTGCTGCTATTGCTGGAACTGGTAAGACTGGTGCTGGAACTGGTAAGACTGGTGCTACTACTGCTGGAACTGATGCTGACACTGCTGGAACTGGTGCTGCGGGGACTGGTAAGACTGGTGCTGACACTGCTGGGACTGGTAAGATTGCTGATACTAATGCTAAGACTGATCGGACTGCTGAGACTGTAAGATGCCACGATTAAAAACTGATTTAGAAGGCTTTACTTTAAATCAGGGTTTGCCAATCCTCCTGTGGCCTGATCTATGGAAACACTGTAACACTTCCTCCTGGGACATGTCTGGACATATTAGCAGGGCAAGACCATGCGGTCTGCTGAGACCAATCAAACATATCGAAACAATGCACTCAGTTAAACTCTTTCTCGTCATGAACAGGGACCGTGAGAATCCGTTTGCTGCAGAAAACATGTATAGTCTATATGCTATCACAGAATATTTGGTTTTACACTTGGGGGGGCAAAAACATGCAAGGATATTTTTGTTTGTTTGTTTGAGAACCAAACCAATACACTTACCATATATAATCATGAACAAAGACAATGTTGCTTTAAATGTACGTAAATCTACTTTAAACTGCTTCTGGTGTACAGAGGTCAAGGTTGAACGAGGCGCACTGTCCGTGTCTCATTCATGCTGGAACGCAGCTGCAGTTTACTTCAGTATCCAGTGCGTGGTTACCACTGAACAAGCTGTTTAAAGATGCCGAAAATGATTAATAAATAAATCACCTGTATTAAAAACATTCTGAAAATACATATACTTTTTTAAACTGCTGTTACCAAACAGTGAATTTATAAATAGAATGACCTCCAATTCTTCTAGCCCATGGCATCAAATACAGTACATGAAAAGTATTAAAAACTAACAGCTATGAATTGTTATATCAGGGGAGAGGGAAGGTGTTGCAATTGAAGAATTAAGGGCATGGGAATATGCAAATAAAGATGATTTTTTTTTTTTAAGGACCCTACAACTCCCACACCTGTCATTACTATCCAGGAAACCCCTTCTGTCTTGATACAATAATTGGTCTGAGAATGGATGGACAACATCTATTTCCTGAGGAGGCTGTGTGGTCCAGTGGTTAAAGAAAGGCGCTTATAATCAGGAGGTCCCTGGGTTCAAATCCCACCTCAGCCAGCAAGTCTCTTAACCTCCTTGTGCTCCGTCTTTCGGGTGAGATGTAGTTGTAAGTGACTCTGCAGCTGATGCATAGTTCACACCCTTAGTCTCTGTAAGCCTTGGATAAAGGAGTCTGCTAAATAATAATAATAATAACCTGAGGACCTCACCCAGCGATTTGGGCTTCTTTTTTCCTTGTATTTTGTGTACAATATCAAATACCCACAGAGAAAAAAACAGCCTAATATTAAATTGAGAAATGTATTTTGGGTACTCAAAAGATCAGAAAACTTTGAAGCCTGATCTATCATTTTAGACTCATACTAGGGAAGTTGCTAAAGGATATTTTTACCATTTGAGAAATACAGCCAAACTCAGACCAATCCCCAGTAATGTTGTTGAAGCTGACACCCTGGGATCCTTCAAGAAGCTGCTTGATGAGATTCTGGGATCAATAAGCAACTAACAACCAAACGAGCAAGATGGGCTGAATGGGGAATCCTCTCTTCAGCTTAGGCACTTCACATCAGGTCTAGCGAGTTTACTAGTACCACCATTTTGAAAGACATCATTTTTTGTTCGACATTTCTCCAAAAAAAAAAAAAATTATATTATTTAAAATAAAATTAACCCATTGCTCAATGAATGATAATAGCTCAAAATGACTTTCCGTATATTTGATTATGCGATAGCACAATAAATTGTTAGATTTTTCTAGAACATTTCAAGGTGCAAGCCCTCACGCCCTTCTTAATAAAGCAGAGCGGTCAAACGTATTTTTAAAAAAAAAAATTTTACCAAATAAAATAAAAATACATTAAAAAAAAAAAAAAAGTTTTATAGATGTATCGGAAATACATATAATATATAACAAAGTTTTAAAAAAAAATGTGCTGGGGAAAGATAAGCACCAAATTTTGCTTTTTTTTTTCTTCTGCTTGGCAGATTTTACCAAATAAAATAAAACTGATTTAAAAAATATAAATAAAAAGTTAAGTTCTATCCGAAATTAAAAATACTTGAAAGTTGAAAACGTCGAAGGAAAAAAAAAGTCTTTATACTCACTCGGCAGCCCTCTTGTAGCTTCATAATTGAACAGTAACATCTTTAATAATATTGATATCGATGTTATTTATTTTTAACAATTAGGTAACGTTGATCTGCTTTTTTTGTACACACCAGCGTCCGGATTTCACCTCACTCGGTCTGCAGCCAGCATCACGCTGCTCTTATTAAATTCGCTTCACCCCAGACTTGCGTTTGCAAAACGCACGAGGTCACACAACTCTCGTGTAAAACAAGGGATTCTTCTGCAAAGTGCGCTAAAAGAAATGCATGGACGTGATTGGTCAGTGTACTAACCGCCTTGCAGTTTGTGACAGAAAAAAAGGGGAACGGTTAGGGTTTGCAAATGTTTTAAGTGGATAATTTATTACTGCGTCAGTAAGTTTTTAAAATACAGAACAAGGGCTTTTGTTTTTTGTTTTTTTCTGCAAGGCGGGCTCCCATGAAATGCATGGACGTGATTGGTCTTTATTTTAGCGCCACGTTTACAATTTTTTTTTAATCTAGGGAATTGAATGAATGTTTATGTACGGAACTTCTAATGGAGAGACATGGGATAATGTTAAGCAATAATGCGTGTGTGTATATATATATATATATATATATATATATATATATATATATATATATATATACACACACAGCGTCGATGTGCTGTTACTAAAGTATAAACCTATTTTTAGATTTTGACAAATTAAACAAAAAAAGATTTTACAAAAACAGTTTATCATTAGATATATCTAAAACACAAATAAAATAAGTTTAGAATTTTAAGGGGTGAAATAATTATTTTACACAGACCGAATTACGCTTTTTTTTTTTTCCTGCTCGACAGATTTCACCAAATAAAATAAAAAATGGTACCCTTAGTTATATCGAATAAATAAAAAAATACAAAAGTAAGTTTAAAACATAGGAAGAAAAAAAGTATAATTATAGACACCGACTTCAACTCGGCCGCCATCTTATATTAGTTTTGCAAATGAACGCAGTAACATCTTTAATATTTAAGAAACTCAAAAACCTTGACATGAAAAACTAAGCAAGCCCGTCCCATTAAAAATAATCTTGATATCTATGTTGTTATTTTAACAATTAAGCAACGTCAATTTATTTTTTACATACCAGCGTCGGATCTTCACCTCTCTCTCCCTCAGCCGCCAGAAACAACTGCGGACTCGCGCGACTTCACAAGCAGACAAATAACCGCCGCTTCTCACATGAGCACGCGGACAAACGCGTGACACTCCTGCAAAGTGCGCTTGCAAGTGAAATGCATGGACGCGATTGGCCACGAAATTGAGTGACGTGCAGAAAAGCCAATGGTGTTGCGCGAAACAGAAAAGCCAATGGTGTTGCGCGAAACAGGGACTGTAAAAGGGGATAGGGTTTGCAAATGTTAAAGTGGACTAATGAATTCAATGCATCAGTAAACCACTGATATCGGTGGTTATATCGGTGGTTTAAACCACAGTACTTGAGCTTTTATTTTTCTGCAAAGCGCGCTCGTGAAATGCATGGACGTGATTGGTCGTTTGCTGTTCCATTTTGCGGTTAAACAGATGACATCACACTGATTTATATATAATGTGGACGTGTGGATATTTCAGTTTAAAAAAATGCAATTGCCTGTGTCGGTTTTCTTTTTTTTTGTTCTTAATTTCTGTTATTTGATGTCAAATTTTTCACATTTGTATTCTGCATCCACTTTTTTTAATGTGGCTTTTCAGACTCTACTATATTACAAAGCAGAAACTCAATTCCTTTTTACGACACAGGCTTATAGATTAAAAAAAAAAAAAACACTTTCTGTTACACCCAGAGGCAGGATTTGGTCAATGAATTTGCTCAAAGACCGAAATACCCTTTCGTTTCGTGCTTTGATATTTTGTAAATGCACCATTCCCAGTGCGCCAAATTTCCAGCTGAATTTCTTGTCACGCGCGGAATCTCTTGTCACGCGTGGAATCTCTTGTCACGCGCGGAATCTCTTGTCACGCGTGGAATCTCTTGTCACGCGCTGAATCTCAGGTAAATTTACAGGGACAAGATGGAAACATTTCTGAGAGAATAAACGATTCCCTTAAAGCAAAAACAACTAATATAAGCGCCAAACAACTGTTTAAAGATCCACAGTATATATATATATATATATATATATATATATATATATATATATATATATATATATATATATATACATTTAAAAAAATAAAACGGATGAAGAAGGTGTCAGATTATTTCACAAGGCATATAATTGTGTTTTGGATTTAACGCGAAAATCCACTCTGTGATCATCTGGTCTCCCAAAAACACAAACGACAGTACGAGGAAGGAAACTGTACTTAACTCAACGAAACGTCAAAATAAAACATAAACAACAACCCGAGACAATATCCGAAAGGGAACTAGCAAGGTCAACTTCATTTTAATTCACCGTGTGTGTGCGATTAAAGCGGGTGTTTATTCAGTCATTTTCAACTTCAGATACAGAAAAAGGAAAGTTTATTTCAACTTTAAAAGCAGAACGATGAAAACCTAGCGGTTGAAACGTCTTTGTAAAACTTTACCTGTTAGAAATGTGACACTTGAAATATCCTTAATTTTTTATGATCAACTACAAGTCGTTTTTTTTCCCGCACGTCTGCTGATCAAATAGCAATTATTATTATTATTATTATTATTATTATTATTATTAGTAGTAGTAGTATTAGTATTATTAGCTGATGTTTTTATCCAAGGCAATCATTCATACACACTGTGTAAGTTTACACAACCTAGGTACCGAGGATCTATACGATAAAAGTCTCTCAAATAAACTGCAACAAACATACACGCGTGGATTACACTGGTTTTTACTGTGTTCAGTATTCAAAGCGTTTTAAATAAAATCTATAGAAGAATGAACTCTTGAGAATGTCTCTCTGCAGGGACTCGAGTTTGTTTCCTGCGACACGGGAGACATTATGATCACAGTGCTGATGCTGGATGTGATTTTGTTTTGTGAATTTTATGAAAGATACAGTTGCATGCAGATTGTGTTTTTGACGTTCGGTTCAGCACACTTGGAAGTTTAAATCGATGTCCTCTCTCTCTCTCTCTCTCTCTCTCTCTCTCTCTCTCTCTCTCTCTCTCTCTCTCTCTCTCTGAACATTAATAAACCACTTTAACTGTGTTATGTCAATTTAATATGTAATATGACTCTCCTTTTCTGCTGCAGAATTTCCCATTTTTTAATGTGTGGCGGAAATTGTTTTCTATTCTGCCGCAGTATTTAGGAAATGTTCTTAGGAAGTGAATGATCGTCAGTTGTCACGTCTTTTTTTAAAATAAAAAAAATGAAGCCAAACCGAATCGTTCTCAGTCCAGACAGGTAAAAAGCGGTTTTGTAATGAACGACTTTCTCTGAGTTTAATGAGGAAACAGAAAATCGGCTCAACAGAAGTTTAAAGGGACGTCATGTGATCTAAAACACAACCCGAAAACTTCAAGCCCTATTTATAAGCAAGACTGACCCGCAAACCAGAGTTCTTCCACAAACCGTGTCTTATTCTTATTCGGTCTGGACGAGTCCAGACCCGACTGAAAGCTCAGAAAACCGTCCCGAACCGCGGCCACGCTTGGTTTAAGTGTGCCGGGTGCTATTTTAAATCGTGGAAATAATGCGTGGCGAGGCAACTCAAGATTTATGTGCTGTTACCCGGTGTCGCCACACGAGGGCAGCAGTGGACTGTATAATTTCAGTGATTTACCTGCAAGTTAACGAGTAAGGAGATAACGAATTTACTGGTAAAAGTATTTTGTATTCACTAAAGGGGGAAAAAACATATTTAATTTTTATATTACTTATTACTTATACACTGCTCCAAAAATATTCTAATATAATAATAATATTACATTGGAATAATATATCACAGTATTTGTAAGTCCCTTATATAAGTTTACCACAGTACGTTTGCAGCTTCCCCATGATTTTTTTTCCTTTGTTGTATAAAATATTAGTTTATCACAGTTGTAGTTTATTTATTTTTTAAATCTGTATAAACGCCCAAAGGTGGTATTTCTCAAATGTGCGTGCTGTTATCGCGTGTCAGCAGGAGGCTGTATCATTTTCGTGATTTACCTGAGTCAGGAACAGCAGCACGTATGGACTTTACAAGTAAAATACATCATATGATTTATTAAACACAGCCCACAAAATAGCGTTCATTTTAATCGGGTTTTATTTAGTGTGCAGTGTGACACTGTGTTGTGTTTTTTTTTTTTACTGTGGGGAGCGTTTCTAAGGGTCAGTTTACTGTGGGTTTTGTTGCTTAATTAGCTTTGGTTTCATGCAGCTCTATAACCCCCCCTCGCTGCATGTGTGTTTCAGTGCCGCTCGCGCTGCGCGTGTCCCGGTAAATCTCGAGGATTAGAGACTCGTGTCCCACATCCCCTTCCACGCGAGTGTCACGTGAGTCACGTTACATCGCAGGATTGAGGCCACGCAGAGATTAGGAGAGGAATTAGAGCAAGGGGGAACGAGGGAGGAGAGCAGAGGAGAGGAGAGAGGAGAGGGGAGGATTTAATGATGTATTCCTAAATATAACATTCAAATACATAATTCCTAAACAGTTGCAAATGCCAAACTAAAAAAGAAAAAAAATCTTAAAAATTCCAGATCGAGAGGAGTTTATCCGCAAGGGAGTGAGAGAGTGAGAGAGTGAGAGTGCCCCCCCTGCCCTCATCTCCCCTGCCCCCTCCTTCCCTGCTTGATATTTGTACTTTTCTAATTTAGTAAGTGTTTGAATCCTCTTAGCATTTCTGTCCTCTCAGCGGTTTGGTAACTGAATTAAAAGAGCTTAGAGTCTCTCCCGAGACGACCAATTCCAGATGCCATCCCCCGCCCGCGGCATGCTGGGAAACCATC
>CM060302.1:2550074-2612007 GCA_030684275.1 Acipenser oxyrinchus oxyrinchus
TAGGGAAGCATTGTAAAGCACAGAGAGGTCTGGTAAAGCATAGGGAAGCATTGTAAAGCACAGAGAGGTCTGGTAAAGCATAGGGAAGCATTGTAAAGCACAGAGAGGTCTGGTAAAGCATAGGGAAGCATTGTAAAGCACAGAGAGGTCTGGTAAAGCATAGGGAAGCATTGTAAAGCACAGAGAGGTCTGGTAAAGCATAGGGAAGCATTGTAAAGCACAGAGAGGTCTGGTAAAGCATAGGGAAGCATTGTAAAGCACAGAGAGGTCTGGTAAAGCATAGGGAAGCATTGTAAAGCACAGAGAGGTCTGGTAAAGCATAGGGAAGCATTGTAAAGCACAGAGAGGTCTGGTAAAGCATAGGGAAGCATTGTAAAGCACAGAGAGGTCTGGTAAAGCATAGGGAAGCATTGTAAAGCACAGAGAGGTCTGGTAAAGCATAGGGAAGCATTGTAAAGCACAGAGAGGTCTGGTAAAGCATAGGGAAGCATTGTAAAGCACAGAGAGGTCTGGTAAAGCATAGGGAAGCATTGTAAAGCACAGAGAGGTCTGGTAAAGCATAGGGAAGCATTGTAAAGCACAGAGAGGTCTGGTAAAGCATAGGGAAGCATTGTAAAAGCACAGAGAGGTCTGGTAAAGCATAGGGAAGCATTGTAAAAGCACAGAGAGGTGTGGGAAAGCATAGGGAAGCATTGTAAAGCACAGAGAGGTCTGGTAAAGCATAGGGAAGCATTGTAAAGCACAGAGAGGTCTGGTAAAGCATATTAATTGTTATTACTCTGTGTCTGATTATGGCTCTGAAGTGTATACTGTACTTGTATGGGCCTGTTACAAGGTCTGTTGTCTTCACTGTTTCAATGAACACAGACCGGTGTTGACGTCTTCAACTGCAGTCTAGATACGTTTCTTTACATTTCTGCCCCAATACCTGTATAGAAGGGCTATGAAACCCGCAGACTGTAATGAGTGAGCCTCAGCGTGTGATATTAACCCCTCCCTCCCCTCACTGCAGTCATGTGACTGAGGCTCAGCGTGTGATATTAACCCCTCCCTCCCCTCACTGCAGTCATGTGACTGAGGCTCAGCGTGTGATATTAACCCCTCCCTCCCCTCACTGCAGTCATGTGACTGAGGCTCAGCGTGTGATATTAACCCCTCCCTCCCCTCACTGCAGTCATGTGACTGAGGCTCAGCGTGTGATATTAACCCCTCCCTCCCCTCACTGCAGTCATGTGACTGAGGCTCAGCGTGTGATATTAACCCTCCCTCCCTCACTGCAGTCATGTGATTGAGGCTCAGCGTGTGATATTAACCCCTCCCTCCCTCACTGCAGTCATGTGACTGAGGCTCAGCGTGTGATATTAACCCCTCCCTCCCCTCACTGCAGTCATGTGATTGAGGCTCAGCGTGTGATATTAACCCCTCCTTCCCCTCACTGCAGTCATGTGACTGAGCCTCAGCGTGCGATATTAACCCCTCCCTCCCCTCACTGCAGTCATGTGACTGAGGCTCAGCGTGTGATATTAACCCCTCCTTCCCCTCACTGCAGTCATGACGATGTTGGTTTTGCATTCTAAGACTTGTCACCCGCGCTGCGTTGTTTACAAACCACACAGAAGCCGAGTCTCTTTATGAATATTTGTAATAATCACTCTTGGTTTCTACATTTACAAAGAAAAAATAATTAAGAGAGAGAGAGAGAGACAGAGAGAGAGAGAAAGAAAGAATGACCGAAAGACAAGTAAAATGGGACGAGACGCTACAATGAAACGCACAGCGATAATATTCTTAACCTGGAATAATATTCATGTGATTCCCTAGAGAACTGATCCATTGGGAGCCCCTGAGTCTGAGAAACAGTGTACAGAAAAAAAATTCAAAAATAATAATAATAATAACAATACGAATGATCAGAATAATATCCTTCTTGCAATAGCGGTCGTTATAAAGTAACACAATGTCTGTATTTTAAAACCACGCTCGAGTAAAGTTTTATATTTACAGAAGAAACTCCCAAGAGTCACCACAACAGAAAAATAACATAAATAACTTCTCATCTAAAACGGACAATTCATCTTTTTTTTTTTTTGTTGCACTGTTAAATTCAATAATTGTTACATTGGTCACAAAAGAAGAAAATAACATCGATAATAACAGTAATAACATTTATAATAATCATAATAATAAGAACATTAATAATAATTATAACAACACAATAAAATCTTCACTACGTTGTGACGTCATTCAGGCAGTCATGTGACTCTGGATTCCAGAGTGTTGATACCGCAGCAACCCTCGTCTTCCATCGTTGTCACGTGTGTAGTTCGGTCGTGTTTTTTTTTTTAAATCGTTCTTTATTTTCAGAATAATAATTTTGTGTGTCGTTTAATTATTTGTATTATTTAGAAAGAGTGCAAAAATATGAAACAGAAAAAAAACAGTGAAATCGAAAAGCAGGTTTATAACGAAACAGTGAAATCGAAAAGCAGGTTTATAACGAAACAGTGAAATCGAAAAGCAGGTTTATAACGAAACAGTGAAATCGAAAAGCAGGTTTATAACGAAACAGTGAAATCGAAAAGCAGGTTTATAACGAAACAGTGAAATCGAAAAGCAGGTTTATAACGAAACAGTGAAATCGAAAAGCAGGTTTATAACGAAACAGTGAAATCGAAAAGCAGGTTTATAACGAAACAGTGAAATCGAAAAGCAGGTTTATAACGAAACAGTGAAATCGAAAAGCAGGTTTATAACGACAGTCAACAGTAAAGTGTTTTCAGACCGGATGTCTGTCTGTTCTTCTTGCTGGGTCTCAGAACCGAGCTGGGTCTCAGAACCGAGCTGGGTGGTTTTCTCTCTATAGCAAACAGAAACTCGAACCACAGAGAGCCGCTCCAAAGAGATATCAACAATCTGTCTTAAAAAAGATCAATTTTCAAAATGTTCAATATAATAATATCATTTATTTTTCTTTCTTAATTAAAAATGTTATTTCGTCATACTTTTATTTATTTATTTATTTATTTATTACAAAACCTGCAATTTCCACGAATTCTGGTCTTTATAATCCAAGCAATCGGCCGCGTTGAAGTTCAGCTTCCAGGACTGGTCTTTATAATCCAAGCAATCGGCCGCGTTGAAGTTCAGCTTCCAGGACTGGTCTTTATAATCCAAGCAATCGGCCGCGTTGAAGTTCAGCTTCCAGGACTGGTCTTTATAATCCAAGCAATCGGCCGCGTTGAAGTTCAGCTTCCAGGACTGGTCTTTATAATCCAGACAGTCCACCGAGCTGAACCCGAGGCCGGCTGCCCCGTACCCCTGAGCGGACAGAGAGGCGGGGGACTGGCTGAGGTGGCCGCCCATGGTCGGCGTGGAGATGGGGCTGAGCGCGGCTGCGGGGTCTGAGAGCTGCGAGTGCATGGGGGACAGATAGGGGGCGCAGTCCAGCCCGCTGAAGTAGGACGTGGATCCTCCGTAGCTCTCACTGTAAGCCGGTGCCTGCGTGTATGTCATCGGGTAAGCAGCGGCGCGCTGCATGCAGGGGGTCGTCGAGATGGGAGAGGGGTCCGGGATGGAGAGATGGAAGCCGGGCTCCAGATTGACACCGTGGCGCCGGCGCTGGAGCTCGGGGTGACGGCCGCGCCCCCGGCTGCCCCCGGAGGACTGTACTGCCCGTTGGTGCTGGTCTCCGAGCTGGTCTCCCGGGCCGGAGAGGTCTTCTTCTTCGCGGGCCGGGGCTTCGTCTGCCCGCTGCTCTGCTGCTGCTGCTGCCGGCATTTCGCTCTGCGGTTCTTGAACCAGACCTGGAAGAGAGAAAGGGATCCATCTGGCTATTATCAAGGCCACTTCAAATATGCAATACAGCCCCTTGAGTCTGTTATACCAGAAACAGATTCTAGAGAAGTCTCGAAGGGACTGCATGAAGTGCCGCTCTTTAAACTGGGGTTAAACTCAGGTTTACCAGAGTGAAGGGGTTTAAATCGCCATGCGTCATTAACCCACAATGACCCGGTGCCCATAATGACCGGTCAGGCCTGTGAGGGGTTTGGAGAATTTCTTTATTATTATTATTATTATTATTATTATTATTATTATTATTATTATTATTATTATTATTATTATTAATTTTAATTTACCCATTAAGTGCCATTGTCCTTATTTTGTACAATGCAACAGTTTGGCGCGTGACTCACCTGCACCCTCGACTCCGGCAGGTTGATTTTCAGCGCCACTTCCTCGCGCATGAAGATATCGGGATAGCGCGTCTTGGCGAAGAGCGCCTCGAGAATGTCGAGCTGAGCGCGCGTGAACGTCGTTCTTTCACGTCGCTGCTTGCGTGGCGTCGCTATAGAGAGAAAACGAGGAAGAAATCGAGTTAACAAAGATACTATATATATATATATATATATATATATATATATATATATATATATATATATATATATATATATATATATATATATATATATATATATTCAGGCGCGTTTATTAAATAGGGCTGCTTCTCTCGCGTTTAAAGTACCTCAGATCTGACAATTCAGCGCAGTTCAAAACACTTTGACTAAAATCTACATACAATAAACACCTTGGCATATGAGAAACACTTCTGAAAACACGTGATAATAATAATAATAATAATAATAATAATAATAATAATAATAATAATAATAATAATAATAATAATAATAATAATAATAATAATACCACTACTGCTACACTATACTACTAATTATTATTATCATTTATGAAGCAAAATGAGTTCATTCTATAGGGTGATGCAAAACTTTGTAATTATAATTCTGTGTCATAATAACTAGCGCTAATGATAACAGCAGCTCTTACACGGGTACCCGACGGTGGGGTGCAGCAGATCCATCCCGGGTCCGGACAGGGTCAGCCCGCTCATGCCGTAGTGCGGCTGCTTGAGATAGGACATCATGATCGGTGTGTTCGGGTCCCCTCTCTCCTCTCTCTCACCCGGATCCTCTAACCCGCCTTCCTCCCTGCCTTCCCTCGCTTCTCGTTCACACAGCCAGCGACTCGGCCGTCTGCTCCTCTCTTCCGCTCAAAGTGTTTTAATTTCAGCTCCCCCCGTCAGCGATATCCCAAAGAAATCCCGCTCCTTTCCTCCAGTGCAGTCCAACCTAAACACAGGTCCACAGAGATACTGAGAATACAAATGCAGCCCGCAGCTGATTATATATATATATATATAAATATACACATATGCACGACTAACTCAAGACGACTGCGAGTCAACTAATTCCCAAGTGGAGAAAGGTGATCTAACTTTTCTTCAAACTTTTCACTGGATGTATCCCAGTCTGTGTTGCGCTCTCTCTCTCTCTCTCTCTCTCTCTCTCTCTCTCTCTCTCTCTCTCTCTCTCTCTCTCTCACACACACACACACCAGATTCAATAAAGAATTCGCCCTCGCAAACACGTGTCGGGGATTAGAGATTTTAAAAAAAGAAAGAACCCAAATCACGCAAATGTTTCCACTAGAAGTCTTTCTCAGCGTCTTCAGTGTAAATTCAATGGCAAACATTTCGACTAGAAGTCTCTCTCAGTGAAGACATTTTGAAGGCATGAGAAAAGCTTCTCGAAACGTTTGCCATTCAGTGTATGAAGCTTTTGGGGTGTTTCTATAATGCAGTGCAGTACAGTGCAGTACAGTGCAGTGCAATGCAGTAAACAGCAAAACCCCGTTTGATCTCATTACGATTCTATTCTTGAAATATTTTAAACCTAAAAAGTTTATTCTACAGCAATGCTGTTTATTGTAATACCCACTGTAGTGTGCTGTAGTAAGGATTTTCATGCACCTCCATGGGGACGGATAATTATATATATATATATATATATAAAGTATCTTCAAATGTGCCCCACCCGCGCTATTTTCGATAGTTGGTGCATTTTGAGAGATGTGATAAGGCGCGCTGCTTTCAGCTCTGCTCTGCAGCGGCGCTTCGCTGGATGCGGATTCGTGTTCAGTGCAGGCATGGCGATGGAAGCTGTCCCCCGCGCTATTTTCGATAGTTGGTGCATTTTGAGAGATGTGGTAAGGCGCGCTGCTTTCAGCTCTGCTCTGCAGCGGCGCTTCGCTGGATGCGGATTCGTGTTCAGTGCAGGCATGGCGATGGAAGCTGTCCCCCGCGCTATTTTCGATAGTTGGTGCATTTTGAGAGATGTGGTAAGGCGCGCTGCTTTCAGCTCTGCTCTGCAGCGGCGCTTCGCTGGATGCGGATTCGTGTTCAGTGCAGGCATGGCGATGGAAGCTGTCCCCCGCGCTATTTTCGATAGTTGGTGCATTTTGAGAGATGTGGTAAGGCGCGCTGCTTTCAGCTCTGCTCTGCAGCGGCGCTTCGCTGGATGCGGATTCGTGTTCAGTGCAGGCATGGCGATGGAAGCTGTCCCCCGCGCTATTTTCGATAGTTGGTGCATTTTGAGAGATGTGGTAAGGCGCGCTGCTTTCAGCTCTGCTCTGCAGCGGCGCTTCGCTGGATGCGGATTCGTGTTCAGTGCAGGCATGGCGATGGAAGCTGTCCCCCCGCGCTATTTTCGATAGTTGGTGCATTTTGAGAGATGTGGTAAGGCGCGCTGCTTTCAGCTCTGCTCTGCAGCGGCGCTTCGCTGGATGCGGATTCGTGTTCAGTGCAGGCATGGCGATGGAAGCTGTCCCCCGCGCTATTTTCGATAGTTGGTGCATTTTGAGAGATGTGATAAGGCGCGCTGCTTTCAGCTCTGCTCTGCAGCGGCGCTTCGCTGGATGCGGATTCGTGTTCAGTGCAGGCATGGCGATGGAAGCTGTCCCCCGCGCTATTTTCGATAGTTGGTGCATTTTGAGAGATGTGATAAGGCGCGCTGCTTTCAGCTCTGCTCTGCAGCGGCGCTTCGCTGGATGCGGATTCGTGTTCAGTGCAGGCATGGCGATGGAAGCTGTCCCCCGCGCTATTTTCGATAGTTGGTGCATTTTGAGAGATGTGATAAGGCGCGCTGCTTTCAGCTCTGCTCTGCAGCGGCGCTTCGCTGGATGCGGATTCGTGTTCAGTGCAGGCATGGCGATGGAAGCTGTCCCCCCGCGCTATTTTCGATAGTTGGTGCATTTTGAGAGATGTGATAAGGCGCGCTGCTTTCAGCTCTGCTCTGCAGCGGCGCTTCGCTGGATGCGGATTCGTGTTCAGTGCAGGCATGGCGATGGAAGCTGTCGTCTCCTGTCGGCGTTGGCGACGATCGCGCGCCGTTGCCATGGAGCGCAAGCATTCCTTGGGAAAATCTAAACCGCCTCACAACTGTTCCGAAAGTGTTTTTCTGAAATATTCAAATTAAAATCCTCTCCCGAAAATAAATACATAAATAAAACAAAACCCAACAACCAGGTCCACACAAAGCAAAACTCAACGAACGGACGAGGAACACAAATTATTAAAAGTGCGGGAAAACCGAGACCGAGACAGAAAGCGAGGGAGCTGTCCACTCGCCCCGCGGTGCTAAATCTCCTCTAAATCTAGATTACTGTAATAACCGGGGCTGCCTGGCTGTTGTGTAAAAAACAAACAAACATAGTTAAGCATTAGGACCGATAATGTGCTTTATCTTAAAACTAAGCAACTTACCTCCAGATCACCAGATCAGAAGAGGGATATTCGGGGGAGCTTCAGAACCGGAGAGAGAGAGAGAGAGAGAGAGAGAGAGAGAGAGAGAGAGAGAGAGAGAGAGAGAGAGAGAGAGAGAGAGAGAGAGAGAGAGAGAGAGAGAGAGAGAGAGAGAGAGAGAGAGAGAGAGAGAGAGAGAGAGAGAAGAGAGAGAGAGAGAGAGAGAATGAGAGAGAGAGAGAGAGAATGAGAGAGAGTGAGAGATGAGAGAGAGAGAGAGAGAGAGAGAGAGAGAGAGAGAGAGAGGAGGATGAAGAAGACCAAGAAGAAGGAGAACGGAGCCTGGACGTCGTTTGTTAATAAAAAGACAGAAGGAATGAAGCGGCCAGCGGTAAAACGGTTTTAAGATTTAAACGAGGGAGGTGATGTCATCGCACGCCGGTCGCGTGTCACTGGACAGAGGCGCTGGGTCCCGAAGAGCGGGGAAGGGGGGCGTGTTGGGTAGATGGGGTGATGCAGTGATTCTGCATCGACAGCGTGGCTCAGCAGGGAGGTGAATCAGACTCCTGTTGCACAGCAGGGTCACCCAGTCCAGGTTTTACTACCAGCTTGATCAGCCCCAGTGTGTGTGTGTGTGTGTGGATAACAAGCTCAGGTGTGTCTTTATACTAAACTCTTGGTAACCCATTCCATCCCCTGCCAACTCTCTGTGTGAACAAGTGTCTTATTCCCTGTCCTAAGGTGTGGTATAGTATTGCATGGGTTAGGCTGGTATTGAGATATTTCAAAATATCAGGCGTTATCTGCAAAACGCACAGTCTGAAAATAGATAAAACTAGAAAAAACTGAGTCAAGCAGACCAGCATTTGGGCTCCAGTGCCTTCATCAGTGTTATTGAAACTAAACTGAGTCAAGCAGACCAGCATTTGGGCTCCAGTGCCTTCATCAGCGTTATTGAAACTAAACTGAGTCAAGCACACCAGGATTTGGGCTCCAGTGCCTTCATCAGTGTTATTGAAACTAAACTGAGTCAAGCAGACCAGCGTTTGGGCTCTAGTGCCTTCATCAGTGTTACTGAAACTAAACTTGAGTGTGTGTCACTGTGTGTGTATGTGTGTGTGTGTGTGTGTGTGTGTGTGTGTGTCTAGGTTTTGCCCTTGAGAGGGTACGCTTGCCCTATAGAGACCAGATGGGGGAGGTAGTTGCATCAGCAATGGCACACTGGAGCACTAATCCAGATTAGAATGAGCTAAAACTGTCTGTCCCTGTCTCTCCGTTAATCTCCCTGTCCTGAGCAATCAGTCAGGCTGCTAATCTGCCCCCCAACACTCACTCTCTGAGAGCCTTCGCCTGCACAAACACCCCCGCTCAATTCAACACGCCGCTTTGCAGTCCCCATGCTTTTCCCATGGTTATACTATGCATTACTTTACCCTGGTTTGTCATGTTTATTAATATGCTTTACCAGACCTCTCTGTGCTTTACAATGCTTCCCTATGCTTTACCAGACCTCTCTGTGTTTTACAATGCTTCCCTATGCTTTACCAGACCTCTCTGTGCTTTACAATGCTTCCCTATGCTTTACCAGACCTCTCTGTGCTTTACAATGCTTCCCTATGCTTTACCAGACCTCTCTGTGCTTTACAATGCTTCCCTATGCTTTACCAGACCTCTCTGTGCTTTACAATGCTTCCCTATGCTTTACCAGACCTCTCTGTGCTTTTACAATGCTTCCCTATGCTTTACCAGACCTCTCTGTGCTTTACAATGCTTCCCTATGCTTTACCAGACCTCTCTGTGCTTTACAATGCTTCCCTATGCTTTACCAGACCTCTCTGTGCTTTACAATGCTTCCCTATGCTTTACCAGACCTCTCTGTGCTTTACAATGCTTCCCTATGCTTTACCAGACCTCTCTGTGCTTTACAATGCTTCCCTATGCTTTACCAGACCTCTCTGTGCTTTACAATGCTTCCCTATGCTTTACCAGACCTCTCTGTGCTTTACAATGCTTCCCTATGCTTTACCAGACCTCTCTGTGCTTTACAATGCTTCCCTATGCTTTACCAGACCTCTCTGTGCTTTACAATGCTTCCCTATGCTTTACCAGACCTCTCTGTGCTTTACAATGCTTCCCTATGCTTTACCAGACCTCTCTGTGCTTTACAATGCTTCACCTATGCTTTACCAGACATCTCTGTGCTTTACAATGCTTCCCTATGCTTTACCAGACCTCTCTGTGCTTTACAATGCTTCCCTATGCTTTACCAGACCTCTCTGTGCTTTACAATGCTTCCTTGTGCTTTACCAGACCTCTCTGTGCTTTACAATGCTTCCCTGTGCTTTACCAGACATCTCTGTGCTTTACAATGCTTCCCTATGCTTTACCAGACCTCTCTGTGCTTTACAATGCTTCCCTATGCTTTACCAGACCTCTCTGTGCTTTACAATGCTTCCCTGTGCTTTACCAGACCTCTCTGTGCTTTACAATGCTTCCCTATGCTTTACCAGACCTCTCTGTGCTTTACAATGCTTCCCTATGCTTTACCAGACATCTCTGTGCTTTACAATGCTTCCCTATGCTTTACCAGACTCTCTGTGCTTTACAATGCTTCCCTATGCTTTACCAGACCTCTCTGTGCTTTACAATGCTTCCCTATGCTTTACCACATCTCTGTGCTTTACAATGCTTCCCTATGCTTTACAACACCTCTCTGTGCTTTACAATGCTTCCCTATGCTTTACCAGACCTCTCTGTGCTTTACAATGTTTCCCTGTGCTTTACCAGACCTCTCTGTGCTTTACAATGCTTCCCTATGCTTTACCAGACCTCTCTGTGCTTTACAATGCTTCCCTGTGCTTTACCAGACCTCTCTGTGCTTTACAATGCTTCCCTATGCTTTACCAGACCTCTCTGTGCTTTACAATGCTTCCCTGTGCTGACACACTGAGACAGCCAGCCTCAGAGACACCGCTAGTCTCTCCCTGAGAGTGACAGGCACTAAGAGACACACAGAGAGACTGACACACACTAAGACTGAGACACTGTGTCAGAGACACCCACATCTTTCTTTGCTTTATTACATTCTGTAGACAAATCGCACTAGGCCGCACACGAGGTTGAATGTTGTTTTAAAAGCTTTGTCGCCCTCTAGTGGTAGTTTTGTTTTATTGCAGTAACTGAAACACACACGATTTGTGTGAGCGTGTGTGTGTGTGTGTGTATATATATATATATATATATATATATATATATATATATATATATATATATATATAAAAGATATTATTTTTATTTTATATCTATATGTATTATACCACCTTGAGAATGAAAATAAAGTAGAATTTACAAAAAGGCTCAAAACGTTGGAATAAAAAACAAAACAAACAGCAGCATCGAAAAAGAAAAAATTTAAATAGATAAAAATAATAACTATGTATTTTTTCTTTCGTAGGATGTCGAGCCGCCCCTCTCTGTTTAATCCAGCATCACAAACCGCAGTCCTTCAGAGCGGAACACACTGCTTGCTGTCCGTGTTGCCGGGCCGGTGAAAGAAAACGAGGAACCGGATGAAACTCCAGCTGTGGGCAAAGGCTTTGCGTCACGCTGTAGAATGAAGTCATTCAGCTTCATGAAGTGAAACCCGCTGAATAATGCTGCGTTAACATGTTGAGTTACACACGGCTTTGGAGTTTTCCACATACTTCATGAAAAACTGACAAAAAATACAAAATTGACATTTCAAAATCTAACATGAAGTATTGTACTAATATTACCGTTTCCGGTAGACTTTTGCGATATCACTTTGTAGTTTGATTACATGATGTTAAATAAAAGATCTAAATTATGTTCATATATATATATATATAATTTCAATGTCTCAACCCTACAATTCTTTAGCCACAGCTGTAGATAGTGTATACATACGATTCTGCTATATGATGCGTTACCATTGCGACCTTTACAGAACGATTAGCTACTAGAGTCACAAATGGAGATTAGATAAAGGGGCATTCAGAACAGAAAATAGGAGGCACTTTTTTACACACAGAATTGTGAGGGTCTGGAACCAACTCCCCAGTAATGTTGTTGAAGCGGACACCCTGGGATACTTCAAGAAGCTGCTTGATGAGATTCTGGGATCAATAAGCTACTAACAACCAAACGAGCAAGATGGGCTGAATGGGGAATCCTCTCGTCTTACAAACAACGAGACTGATACCACCGCTGTGTGTAAAACACCCCTCATAAACAACAGCGTGTGCTGAACACAGCCCAAACACTGACTGCTTTTTCTGTTTCTTCATTGAAAACAGATTAAAACATTTAAAACATTTTCCCCCTTTCATTTTTTTTATTGTTTTCTGTATTTATGAAAAAAAAAATACTAAACAGAAAAATACAAAAAATAGAAAGCAAAAACAAAACACCATCAAAATAAGATAATAATAATAATAATGTGTGTTCACACAGACAGAAGAGTCCAGCCTCCCCTGAGTGCGTGTGTGTGTGTGTTTGAGTGCGAGTTTGAGTGCGTGTGTTGTCTGAGTGTGAGTGTTTTGTCTGAGAGTGTTGTGGGAGTGTGTGTGAGTGCATGTTGTGTGTGTGAGTGCAGGTTGTGTGAGTGCGTGCGTGTGTTTGAGTGCGTGTTGTGTGTGTGTGTGTGCGTGAGTGAGTGTGTTGTCTGAGTGAGTGTTGTGGGAGTGCGTGCGTGTGTTTGAGTGCGTGTTGTGTGTGTGTGTGTGTGCGTGAGTGAGTGCGAGTGAGATCTGGGTAACAAGACAGGAAACTCAACGAATTCAGTGACAAGTGTTTCCACTAGAAATCCTGCTCAGTGTCTTCGAAAATCACAATGAAGCGTAAATCACTGAGTCACGTTTCCACTAGAAATCCTGCTCAGTGTCTTCGAAAATCACAATGAAGCGTAAATCACTGAGTCACGTTTCCACTAGAAATCCTGCTCAGTGTCTTCGAGAGAATCACAATGAAGCGTAAATCAATGAGTCACGTTTCCACGCTAGACTACTTTATTATCGGGCTGATGCAAAACCTGCCGTCTGTCAAACCGCAAGACGGCATCAAGGGGAATCTGAGCATAAAAACTACACTGCTGCACGCACCCTAAAACAACACAACAGAAACTCTGCAAAGCCACAGACTGCTCACCATGACGATCAAGCAACTAAAAACACACAAGCAGGAAGGATAGCAGGCAGAGAATCAACCGGAAATCATATCCCTACTGGATAACAACACCAACATTATTATTATTTTTATTTGTAAAAAGGTATATATATATTTTTTTGTTGTTGCTGTTGTCTTGGTTTTATTTTTCCCCCACTGGTCGCCGTGTTCTAGGCGTGTTCTGGGCGTGTTCTAGGCGCGTTCTCCTCGGATGCGGCGTGCCAGCTGGATGTCTTTGGGCATGATGGTGACTCTCTTGGCGTGGATGGCACACAGGTTGGTGTCCTCAAAGAGCCCGACCAGGTACGCCTCGCTGGCCTCCTGCAGAGACGAGAGAGAGACAGAGCGGGACTGAGACACAGCATGAGAGAGGACTGAGACACGGGACAGGACTGAGACACAGCATGAGAGAGGACTGAGACACGAGAGAGGACAGAGACACAGCACGAGAGAGGACTGAGACACGAGACAGGACTAAGACAAGGCACGAGAGAGGACTGAGACACGAGAGGACTGAGACACGGGCAGGACTGAGACACAGCATGAGAGAGGACTGAGACACGAGACAGGACTAAGACACAGCAGGAGAGAGGACTGAGACACGGGCAGGACTGAGACACAGCATTAGAGAGGACTGAGACACGAGAGAGGACAGAGACACAGCACGAGAGAGGACAGAGGCACAGCACGAGAGAGGACTGAGACACGAGACAGGACTAAGACAAGGCACGAGAGAGGACTGAGACACAAGAGGACTGAAATACGGGACAGGACTGAGACACAAGACGGGACTGAGACACAGCATGAGAGAGGACTGAGACACAAGACGGGACTGAGACACAGCACGAGAGAGGACTGAGGCACAGCACGATCGAGGACTGAGACACAGCACGAGAGAGGACTGAGACACGAGTCGGGACTGAGACACAGCACGAGAGAGGACTGAGACACGAGTCGGGACAGTAGATTCAATGGCAATGGTTTCCAGTGTCAGTCTGCCCTCCCCCTCACCTGCAGGGCTCCAATGGCGGCGCTCTGGAAGCGCAGGTCGGTCTTGAAGTCCTGCGCGATCTCCCTCACCAGACGCTGGAACGGAAGCTTGCGGATCAGCAGCTCGGTGGACTTCTGGTACCGGCGGATCTCACGCAGAGCCACGGTACCGGGCCTGTTTCAAAAACCACCAACAATAACAACAACATCCGAACAGAACCGCGACGACCCGCTCCAGATGGGTGTGCGTTTCACTTTCACTGCTGAACCCAAGGACAGGGAGCAGGAAACATACAGAGCTGGGGTGTCGCTCCACACAGAAAAACGCACACGTTAGAAAAGGCATTCTTTAACAAACAGGTTTTTTTTTTGCTGTTCTGCTGTTTTCGCGGGTCGGCTCACCTGTAGCGATGCGGTTTCTTCACTCCGCCGGTAGAGGGCGCGCTCTTGCGGGCTGCCTTGGTGGCGAGCTGCTTGCGGGCGCCTTCCCCGTGGATTTGCGGGCGGTCTGCTTGGTTCGAGCCATGCTGATGCGGGTTCAAGGTCCTGGTCGAGCTGCAACACAATCTGAGTTAAAAGAAATAACCAAACGAACGCGGTTTCACTTAAAACACAAAAACACACAACAACAACAACGACAACATCGTATATGATATTTCACGTCACATAGCCGGGCAGTATATTAATAAAAAGTCAGATTCGTTCACAAAATGAAAATATATTATTTACCGGCCCGTTTGTTTACACCACATTCTTTATACGTATTCTTGTTATTATTAGTATTTAATAATTATTTATTAAAAAAAGGTTTCAAATACTTTTAGCCTTTTCATTTTCAAATGACAGGATAGCATTTAATGTTTATTAGTACTGATGTACGCACGCATTACGTCGAGGGGAAAACTACATATCCCAGAAGGCTTTGCGCCGCCCACAAAGCCTTAGAACTCATAGCGACAAAGCCTCTAGCCAATCGCCGTCGTCTTACATGGCGTAGGCGGGGCTATAGCTACTACCTAGCCACACAGTCCAATCTGTAAACTGTCAATCAAACGTAGAGAAAACAAAAACAACCCTCTCACACACAGCCAATCCCCAACAGGGAATTCCTTTCTGACCAATCAGCATGGGCTAAACGCTGCAAGTCCCGCCTTCCGTCGCGCAGGCCATGGCCGCTGTTTGAAACGCAGCCGGGGCGAGATACGAGAGGAGAGCTCTGAACCGAAGCGTCGAATTCAAACTTAAATAAAAGCATAAAACAACAACATCCACAGAAAAACAAACGTCGTGTGTCAAAGTAGACACCTTAGAGAACGTAAAAGTGAGTCCGCTCGCGGTTCGGCCGGGGAATCGCCGTGTTTTCCGAGGTAGAAAACACCTACATGCTTTCGGGGTTGTGTTTTCTTCCTGCTCAGAAGCAGAAAGCCTGTTGTTTTTTTTTTCTCGGCGGCGGTGGCTTCTTGTTGTTTTTCCTTCAGAAAATTGTCCCTAAAACCCCGAAATTTAACAATTCCCAAACTTTTAAAAAGGTGTAACAAAGTATCCGAGTCTGAAAGAAACGGTGTTTGTTGGGTCTTACCTGAGAGGAAGGGCGGTTAATTTCGTGTAAAGGTGCTGTTTTCGTCTCTCGCAGCCTCAGGATTTCGTGTCTCTCACACAATGAAATCGGAGCGTCCGGCGGAAAATGGCCGCTCCTGTCAATCAAACAGTCACCTCTCCTCGCCACGGGGCCGTTTTCTGCTACTTTCTCGTCTTTTGTGAATTATGTTGAGTTTTGTATTCATTTCAAAAGACAATTCATTACAATTGTGCATTTATATAAAATAGAATGCAGCAAGAAGTCTTTTAAACGTGACAGGTTTACTTTGGTTTCTACACAGCTGAAGGGCTTTTGTCCCCAAACGTGCTGAAATAAAAGACGTATTTTGTAATGTTTTAAAACCGTTTGCGTACATCCAAAAAAAAAGTAAAACAACTTTTTCCTTTTTTTTTTTGTATCTGCAGGTTTTTTAAATTTTTATTAATTAATTAATTATTTTTAATTCGAAGTAGCGGCCATACAAAGCAACAATCGGGCGGAGAACGATTTTTTAACAAGGGTAATCTGTTAGGAAAGGGCATGTATTTGGGTTTATTAATACGGGTTTGTTTCCGCTTCGAGAATAGCTGCGACGGCGACGAGGTTTGTCTGCAACAGCGATCCGTAGGAAGGTCTGCGCATCACGTGACACACGCAGGCCACGCCCATCATGGCAGATCAGATGAAAGACTGAAACCAAAAGCAAGATTATTATTAATAAACAACAAAAACACACACATCGCAGAAGACACGGCGACTCAGTCGTAATGTAATATATATTTTAAATGTTTTACATTCGGAATCCTCGTTAAATAACCCAGAATCGCCTTCCAGTCTTTTTTTTAAATTTTTTTTATTCATGTCATACTAGGAACGGAAACCCTACAATCACTGCCTGTACAAAACAAACGCTATTGATGTGACACTTGCTCAAAATATCGTTGCAAATGACTAAACGGTATTTTGTATTAACTTGTTATTACAAATACAAATAAAAAAAGCTCTTCCAATGGCCCGAATGATACAGGTACATGCCTGTTCAAATTCTTAAGAGAGTTTCACAGTAAAACATTGCACGTGGATGATCTACCCCGGTTTGCTCAGCCAGCACTGAGTCGTTTATAAGACAGCACGGCAGACAATCATAAAGCATTTCAGTGAAGTTTCATACGTGTGCTTTTAGGGTAGGTATGGCTATTGAGCAGGGTTAGAAACTCACACTAGCACGGGTTCAGAGCTCCCCTCAGTGAAGTCTATTATTATTAATATTGAAATGATCAGGAGCCAGGAGTTTGAGCAGGGTTACAAACTCACACTAGCCCTGCTGCTGCTGCTGCTGCACCCAGTCCTGGGGTTCAGAGCTCCCCTCAATGAAGTCTATTATTATTAACATTGAAATGATCAGGAGCCAGGAGTTTGAGCAGGGTTAGATACTCACACTAGCCCTGCTGCTGCTGCTGCACCCAGTTCTGGGGTTCAGAGCTCCCCTCAATGAAGTCTATTATTATTAATATTGAAATGATCAGGAGCCAGGAGTTTGAGCAGGGTTAGATACTCACACTAGCCCTGCTGCTGCTGCTGCTGCTGCACCCAGTCCTGGGGTTCAGAGCTCCCCTCAATGAAGTCTATTATTATTAATATTGAAATGATCAGGAGCCAGGAGTTTGAGCAGGGTTACAAACTCACACTAGCCTGCTGCTGCTGCTGCTGCTGCACCCAGTTCTGGGGTTCAGAGCTCCCCTCAATGAAGTCTATTATTATTAATATTGAAATGATCAGGAGCCAGGAGTTTGAGCAGGGTTAGAAACTCACACTAGCACTGCTGCTGCTGCTGCTGCTGCACCCAGTCCTGGGGTTCAGAGCTCCCCTCAATGAAGTCTATTATTATTAATATTGAAATGATAAGGAGCCAGGAGTTTGAGCAGGGTTACAAACTCACACTAGCCCTGCTGCTGCTGCTGCTACCCAGTCCTGGGGTTCAGAGCGCCCCTCAATGAAGTCTATTATTATTAATATTGAAATGATCAGGAGCCAGGAGTTTGAGCAGGGTTAGAAACTCACACTAGCACTGCTGCTGCTGCTGCACCCAGTCCTGGGGTTCAGAGCTCCCCTCAATGAAGTCTTTTATTATTAATATTGAAATGATCAGGAGCCAGGAGTTTGAGCAGGGTTACAAACTCACACTAGCTCTGCTGCTGCTGTTGCACCCAGTCCTGGGGTTCAGAGCTCCCCTCAATGAAGTCTATTATTATTAATATTGAAATGATCAGGAGCCAGGAGTTTGAGCAGGGTTACAAACTCACACTAGCCCTGCTGCTGCTGCTGCTGCTGCACCCAGTCCTGGGGTTCAGAGCTCCCCTCAGTGAAGTCTATTATTATTAATATTGAAATGATCAGGAACCAGGAAACTCTTGTCTCCTGATCATTTCAATAATAATAATAATAATAATAATAATAATAATAATAATAATAATAATAATAATAGACTTCATTGAGGGGAGTTCTGCTTCAAATACCAGGTTTCCATGGAAATTCAGTTTATCTACATCCCTGGTAACAAGAACCATCACATCCCATAATTGGTTTTGTTTTTACATTTTTTTTAGCGTGTTCCGGACCTTGTTGACCTTCCAGTTGGTTTACATACGGAAAGTGCGGTCAATACAAAACTGCGTCACTCTCTGACTAAACGAAACCGACGCGCTTGATGTGTTCTACATTCAGCAGTAGCGGGTTATAAGTGAACCTGTGTATTATGACAGCTGGCTGTCACGCGGGTGTTCTCATTGAATTAGTACATTTTCAGATTAATGTCTCTGTAAGTCGCCTTGGATAAAATACTCGACTGTTTTTATTTTGTAATATAGTTTATTGAAGTTCAAAGGATAAGAAAATCACCATGCGGAACTATCGCTTCTCTCCCTGTGCGGCGCCCGGATTGGTTTGTGTGCGTACGACACTGACAGACCATAACAAACTGACTTTAACAGAAGCAGGAAAAACAAAAATATATTTATTTATATATTATATATATATATATATATATACAAAAATAAAACATAAAAACTACTTAAGTTTCGGGTACAAATGTCAGATCCCGAAGGTAAAATGAACGAAAAGCACATTTTAATAATTTATAAAGAATTGCTGTCGCTCTCACGATAAAATAATTTGTATTTTATCAGAATTAGTCGGCTGCGCTGTGCGGTCGGGTTTAAGTTTATATATATATATATATATATATATATATATATATATATATATATATATATATATATATATATATATCTTGGTTTATTAAACTCCTATTTGCAGAACTTAAAATCGTGCTTTTTGATATCGTTTGTTTTGTAATGTCATTAGTGTTATTTTATTGTATTTATTCGTTTATAAACTTAGTCTTCATTAAGTATGTCTGCGACGTTTTATTTAATATTAATATTGTTTTCACAAAATAATAATATCAATGAATTATCCGTTCATCTGCTCGCGTGCAATATTAACAAAATCGTAAAATATCAATCCGTAGATACAATTAAACTCTCTTTTCTTTTAAATGATATACATTTTTTAAATTTGTTTTAGACGGTTTAATTGCTAGTTTTACAAACGAGCTTTTTATCTTAAATTTTCTAATTTGCCTCGGTTTGTTTGTGACAGCGCCTATCAGTGGAGCAGAGGCAGACAGCTTGCAGGAGCCTCAGGTAATTCTGCTAAACCTACGATGACACCAGCCTAATTATAATAATAATTATAATAATAAAGGGATTGAAACAAGACTCCCGCTGCACAGCGCTGTGATCCAGTCCTGGTTTCACTAGGAGTTTAATAATCAGACACACCTGAGCTTGTTATCCACACACACTGGGGGCTGATCAAGCTGGTAGTAAAACCTGGACTGGGTGACACTGCTGTTCAGTAGGAGTCTGATTCCCATCCCTGCACTCTGTTTGAAACCGGGGTGACGTCTCTCTTGTGTTTCGCTCAGGAGGAGGAGAGCAGTCCAGCAGAGGGATCGACAGAGGACCCAGAGAGTGAGTGAGACTGGGAGGGACTGGGAGGATGGGGAGCGGAGTGGGAGGGACTGGGAGAGTGCGGGGGTTCTGGGAGGGACTGGGAGAGTGCGGGGGTTCTGGGAGGGACTGGGAGAGTGCGGGGGTTCTGGGAGGGACTGGGAGAGTGCGGGGGTTCTGGGAGGGACTGGGAGAGTGCGGGGTTCTGGGAGGGACTGGGAGAGTGGGGGGTTCTGGGAGGGACTGGGAGAGTATGGGGGTTCTGGGAGGGACTGGGAGAGTCTGGGGGTTCTGGGAGGGACTGGGAGAGTGTGGGGGTTCTGGGAGGGACTGGGAGAGTTGGGGGTTCTGGGAGGGACTGGGAGAGTATGGGGGTTCTGGGAGGGACTGGGAGAGTATGGGGGTTCTGGGAGGGACTGGGAGAGTGCGGGGGTTCTGGGAGGGACTGTTCTGTGTTGCTGGTCAGGTCAGTGATTGCCCTCTCTCTCTGCAGTGGATTTCCTGCGGTCTCTGTTCTCCAGGATGCAGGGGTTCGGTTCTGGTCCTGTGGAGCAGGTTCTGGATGAGCTCAGCCTGGAGGGCATGGCCCGGTACATGCAGAGCGGAGACTGTGAGTACAGAACTGGGCTGGGCCAGTACAGAACCACACCGCTGCTCCACTGTATAAAGCCAGCTCTGTCACTAATAAGAATCTTTTCATGTTTAAAATACAAAACTGTTTTAATTGCTGAGATTGTTTCATTGTTTATTTATTTATTTTTTTATTCCTTTTAGGCAAAAATATCATCTGCATGGTGGGAGCGGGATATCCACATGTAAGTCATCCTGCGTCCAACACCCCTGTCCCGTGAGGCTGTCTCACTGTCTGTCTCTCAGGCCCTGTCCCGTGAGGCTGTCTCACTCTCTGTCTCTCAGGTCCTGTCCCGTGAGGCTGTCTCACTGTCTGTCTCTCAGGCCCTGTCCCGTGAGGCTGTCTCACTCTCTGTCTCTCAGGTCCTGTCCCGTGAGGTTGTCTCACTCTCTGTCTCTCTCTCTCTCTCTCTCTCTCTCTCTCTCTGGACCTGTCCTGTGACTCTCTCTCTCTCTCTCTCTCTCTCTCTCTCTCTCTCTCTCTCTCTCTCTCTCTCTCTCTCTCTCTCTCAGCTGCTGGGATTCCTGACTTCCGCTCCCCCGGGACCGGCCTGTACAGCAACCTGCAGAAATACGACCTGCCCTGCCCTGAGGCCATCTTCGAGATCGGATACTTCAAGGTGAGAGGGAGGGGGTGGAGGGGAGAGCGAGAGTACACCCTCCCTACCCTGAGCTGGCACAGTGTTGTGAGGCAGTGACAGGGTTAACCCCGTCTCCTCCTCTCTCTGCAGCAACACCCCGAGCCATTCTTCACCCTGGCCAGGGAGCTCTACCCCGGGCAGTTCAAGGTGAGGCTCTGCCTGTCTGTGTCTGTCTGTGTCTGTCTGCCTGTGTGTTTGACTTTAAGAGTGCTAACCAGGGTTTGATAACCCTCTCTCTCCCTCTCCCTATCCAGCCCACAGTGTGCCATTACTTTATGCATGCTGAAGGAGAAAGGCTTGCTGAGGCTGCTACACACAGGTACTGTGCAATACTGTACACTATACAACATACAACACTATACACTGTGCAACACTATACACTGTGCAACACTATACACTATACACTGTGCAACACTATACACTATACAACATACAACACTATACACTGTGCAACACTATACACTATACACTGTGCAATACTATACACTATACAATATACAACACTATACACTATACAATATACACAACACTATACACTATACACTGTACAATACTATACACTATACAATATACAACACTATACACTATACAATATACAACACTATACACTATACAACATACAACACTATACACTGTGCAACACTATACACTATACACTGTGCAACACTATACACTATACACTGTGCAATACTATACACTATACAATATACAACACTATACACTATACAATATACAACACTATACACTATACACTGTGCAATACTATACACTATACAATATACAACACTATACACTATACAATATACAACACTATACACTATACACTGTGCAATACTATACACTATACAATATACAACACTATACACTATACAATATACAACACTATACACTATACAATATACAACACTATACACTATACAATATACAACACTATACACTATACAACACTATACACTATACAATATACAACACTATACAATATACAACACTATACACTATACAATATACAACACTATACAACACTATACACTATACAATATACAACACTATACACTGCAACACTATACACTGTGCAACACTATACACTATACACTGTGCAATACTATACACTATACAATATACAACACTATACACTATACAATATACAACACTATACACTATACAATATACAACACTATACACTATACAATATACAACACTATACACTATACAATATACAACACTATACACTGTGCAACACTATACATTATACAATATACAACACTATACACTATACAACACTATACACTATACAATATACAACACTATACACTATACAATATACAACACTATACACTATACAACACTATACACTATACAATATACAACACTATACACTATACAATATACAACACTATACACTATACAACACTATACACTATACAATATACAACACTATACACTATACAACACTATACACTATACAATATACAACACTATACACACACTATACAACACTATACACTATACAATATACAACACTATACACTATACAACACTATACACTATACAATATACAACACTATACACTATACACTATACACTATACAATATACAACACTATACACTATACAACACTATACACTATACAATATACAACACTATACACTATACAACACTATACACTATACAATATACACACACTATACACTATACACTATACAACACTATACACTATACAACACTATACACTATACAATATACAACACTATACACTATACAACACTATACACTATACAATATACAACACTATACACTATACAACACTATACACTATACAACTATACAACACTATACACTATACAACACTATACACTATACAATATACAACACTATACACTATACAACACTATACACTATACAATATACAACACTATACAATATACAACACTATACACTATACAATATACAACACTATACACTGTGCAACACTATACACTGTGCAACACTATACACTATACAATATACAACACTATACACTACTACACTATACAATATACAACACTATACACTGTACAACACTATACACTATACAATATACAACACTATACACTATACAACACTATACACTATACAATATACAACACTATACACTATACAATATACAACACTATACACTATACAACACTATACACTATACAATATACAACACTATACACTATACAACACTATACACTATACAATATACAACACTATACACTATACAACACTATACACTATACAATATACAACACTATACACTATACAACACTATACACTATACAATATACAACACTATACACTATTCAACACTATACACTATACAATATACAACACTATACAATATACAACACTATACACTATACAATATACAACACTATACACTGTGCAACACTATACACTATGCAACACTATACACTATACACTGTGCAACACTATACACTGTGCAACACTATACACTGTGCAACACTATACACTATACAATATACAACACTATACACTACAACACTATACAATATACAACACTATACACTGTACAACACTATACACTATACAATATACAACACTATACACTATACAACACTATACACTATACAATATACAACACTATACACTATACAATATACAACACTATACACTATACAACAGTATACACTATACAATATACAACACTATACACTATACAATATACAACACTATACACTATTCAACACTATACACTATACAATATACAACACTATACAATATACAACACTATACACTATACAATATACAACACTATACACTGTGCAACACTATACACTGTGCAACACTATACACTATACACTGTGCAACACTATACACTGTGCAACACTATACACTGTGCAACACTATACACTATACACTGTGCAACACTATACACTGTGCAACACTATACACTATACACTGTGCAACACTATACACTGTGCAACACTATACACTGCAACACTATACACTATACACTGTGCAACACTATACACTGTGCAACACTATACACTATACACTGTGCAACACTATACACTGTGCAACACTATACACTGTACACTGCAACACTATACACTGTGCAACACTATACACTGTACACTGCAAAACTATACACTGTACACTGTGCAACACTATACACTGTGCAACACTATACACTATACAACACTATACACTGTGCAAAACTATACACTATACACTGCAAAACTATACACTGTACACTGTGCAACACTATACACTGTGCAACACTATACACTGTGCAACACTATACACTATACAACACTATACACTGTGCAAAACTATACACTGTGCAAAACTATACACTGTGCAACACTATACACTGTGCAAAACTATACACTATACAACACTATACACTGTGCAACACTATACACTGTTTATTAAGTACTGTGCTTCTCTGTGCTTCTCAGAACATAGACACGCTGGAGCGAGTGGCTGGGCTGCAGGAAGAGGACCTGATTGAAGCCCACGGCACCTTCCACACCTCGCACTGCCTCAACTTCCTGTGCAGAGAGGAGTACGGGCTGCCCTGGATGAAAGGTCAGGGGCAGGGGGCAGGGGCAGGGGCAGTAAACACATGAACCCTGTTCTGGCTGCAGGTTTGATTTCTTGGCGATTTGTGTCGGATCAGTTCCCAATTCCAGTCCAATTCCCTTTTAATCAATCTCACAGTCACGACAAGTTACTGCAATGCAGTCAATTAAACTGGCTTCAAATGAAAGCACTGTGTGTGTCAGTGTGTGTATGTGAGTGTGTGTGTCAGTGTGTGTGTGTCTTTGTATGAACGTGTGTGTGTGTGTCAGTGTGCATGAACGTGTGTCAGTGTGCGTGAACGTGTGTGTGTGTGTCAGTGTGCATGAACGTGTGTTGATTCAGAGTGACTCTCGTTCTCGTGTTACAGAAAAGATCTTCTCGAGGAGATTCCCAAGTGCGAAAAATGCAACAGCCTCGTGAAGCCAGGTGAGGGAACGACTTCAAGTACTGACCCTGACCCTAACACTAATACCTGTGAGAGTACTGACCCTGACACTAACCGTGACCCTAACCCTAATACCTGTGAGAGTACTGACCCTAACCCTAACCCTAATACCTGTGAGAGTACTGACCCTGACACTAACCGTGACACTAATACCTGTGAGAGTACTGACACTAACCCTAACCCTGACACTAATCCTAACCCTAACCCTAACCCTAACCCTAACCCTGACCCAAACACTAATACCTGTGAGAGTACTGACCCTAACACTAACCGTGACCCTAACCCTAATACCTGTGAGAGTACTGACCCTAACACTGACACTAACCCTAACCCTGACACTAACTAACCCTGACCCTAACCCTGCTTTCTCTCTCTGCAGACATCGTGTTTTTGGGGAGAGCCTTCCCGGCGCTTCTCCTCCTCCCTGCCGGTGAGATCCACAACCATCCTGCAATTCAGACGTTTTCTTCATGACTTCTCGTTGATTTCTCATTGATTTCTCGTGATTTCTCTGCTCAGGATTTCCCCCGTTGTGACCTGCTGATCATCATGGGGACGTCTCTCTCAGTGCAGCCCTTCGCATCCCTTGTCATGAAGTAGGGCTCTTTGTGTGTGTGAGTGTGTGTGTCAGTGTCTCAGTCTCAGTGTGTGTGTGTGTGTCACTGTCTCAGTCTCAGTGTGTGTGTGTGTGTCAGTGTCTCAGTCTCAGTGTGTGTGTGTGTGTGTGTGTGTCAATGTGTCTGTTTATCTGCACAGTCCCACATTAGCTTGATTTTGACATGTTTCTCTCCCCCTCCCGCTCCTCTCTCTCTCTCAGGGTCCCTCCCAAGACTCCTCGCTTGCTGATAAACAGAGAGAAGACGGGTGAGGTGAGGATGAGCGTGCAGGGTGTGGACTCCTGTTGCACAGCAGTGTCACCCAGTCCAGGTTTTACTACCAGCTTCATGAGCCACAGTGTGTGTGGATAACAAGCTCAGGTGTGTCTTATTATTAAACTCCTAGTGAAACCAGGACTGGATCACACTGCGGTGCAGCTGGAGTCTGATTCCCATCCCTGAGTCGATGTTATCAGCCAGTTATTGTTCGTAGAATGTGCTGCAGGGTGGAGTGCTGTGTGTTTAACACGCCTCTCTCCTCTCCTCTCTCCCAGAGCGATTCTCTGATGAGTTTCATGGGAATTGGAGGAATGGACTTTGACTCTGAGAAAGCGTACAGGTACACAGTATATACACCCCTACCCTTACCCCTACCCCCTCTCTCAGGGATGTAGTGTTCCTGTGTGTGTCACCTCCAACCCTGTCCCCGGCATGTAGTGTTCCTGTGTGTGTCACCTCTAACCCTGTCCCCTCTCAGGGATGTAGTGTTCCTGTGTGTGTCACCTCCAACCCTGTCCCCGGCATGTAGTGTTCCTGTGTGTCACCTCTAACCCTGTCCCCTCTCAGGGATGTAGTGTTCCTGTGTGTGTCAACTCCAACCCTGTCCCCGGCATGTAGTGTTCCTGTGTGTCACCTCTAACCCTGTCCCCTCTCTAAGGGATGTAGTGTTCCTGTGTGTGTCACCTCTAACCCTGTCCCCCCCTCAGGGATGTAGTGTTCCTGTGTGTCACCTCTACCCCTACCCCCTCTCTCAGGGATGTAGTGTTCCTGTGTGTGTAACCTCTAACCCTGTCCCTCTCTAAGGGATGTAGTGTTCCTGTGTGTGTGTCACCTCTAACCCTGCCCCTTTCCCTCTCTCAGGGATGTAGTGTTCCTGGGCTCCTGTGATGACGGCTGCCTGGCTCTTGCGGAGATGCTCGGTTGGAAGGTGTTTATTATTATTAATATTATTATTATTATTATTTATTTGTCAGATACCTTTGCCCAAGGCTTACTCACACAGGCGTTACAATGCAAGCTTCATATTTAAATACAGTATGGTTTACAGTAAGTGCAAATAATAACACTGCTAGAATACAACATGAACTAGGATGCAGCCAGTTAGGAGATGGAAGTGAGTACATTATAACCACACTATAATTATTACATCCTCTCTCTCGCATTCAGGACGAGTTGGTTGCCATGGTAACCCGCGAGCACGCCGCTATCGATGCGATGGAGGGGGGCGGGGCCTCAGCCAGCATGGCCAATAAGAGCAGCGGGGCGGGGGATAAGGGGGAGGGGCCGGAGCAGAAAGACAAGCCTGCTGACCAATCGGGTGCAGGAGAGAGGGAGAAGGAGGACTGACTCGGAGACAGAGGGACTGACCTTCCTCTGCATCCATCTTTCTGTTCCTCTCTCCCTCCCCTCCCCCTCCCCCTCCCATTTCATCACTTTGTCATGATTTTCCCTCTTTTTGAAATATTCCTCCTCTCCTCTGCCCTGCACCCTCTCTCGTTTGTAAGATCTCGTTCAGATCTGTTTGTGTTTTAGTTTTTTTTTTTTAACTCCTCAATCTGTTGTATTATATTTTGTTTGTTAGAAACTCGACTGGAGCAAAATCAGTGATCCGAGGAAATAAAAGTAAAAGATAAAAACTCTGGGCTTAATGGTGCTTTTATTATGCTTGTGTACACAATCCAGCCCTATGAAATGTCTTTATAATATACAGCACTAGACCCTGATAGTGATGCGATCCAGCCCTCTGAAATGTCTTTATAATATACAGCATCAGACCCTGATATTGATGTGATCCAGCCCTCTGAAATGTCTTTATAATATATAGCACTAGACCCTGATATTGATGCGATCCAGCCCTCTGAAATGTCTTTATAATATACAGCACTAGACCCTGATATTGATGCGATCCAGCCCTCTGAAATGTCTTTATAATATACAGCGCTAGACCCTGATATTGATGCGATCCAGCCCTCTGAAATGTCTTTATAATATATAGCACTAGACCCTGATACTGATGCGATCCAGCCCTCTGAAATGTCTTTATAATATACAGCGCTAGACCCTGATATTGATGTGATCCAGCCTTCTGAAATGTCTTTATAATATACAGCACTAGACCCTGATATTGATGCGATCCAGCCCTCTGAAATGTCTTTATAATATATAGCACTAGACCCTGATAGTGATGCGATCCAGCCCTCTGAAATGTCTTTATAATATACAGCACTAGACCGATACTGATGCGATCCAGCCCTCTGAAATGTCTTTATAATATACAGCACTAGACCCTGATATTGATGCGATTCAGCCCTCTGAAATGTCTTTATAATATACAGCACTAGACCCTGATATTGATGAGATCCAGCCCTCTGAAATGTCTTTATAATATATAGCACTAGACCCTGATATTGATGCGATCCAGCCCTCTGAAATGTCTTTATAATATACAGCAGATAGACCCTGATATTGATGCGATCCAGCCCTCTGAAATGTCTTTATAATATACAGCACTAGACCCTGATATTGATGCGATCCAGACCTCTGAAATGTCTTTATAATATACAGCACTAGACCCTGATATTGATGCGATCCAGCCCTCTGAAATGTCTTTATAATATACAGCACTAGACCCTGATATTGATGCGATCCAGCCCTCTGAAATGTCTTTATAATATATAGCACTAGACCCTGATATTGATGCGATCCAGCCCTCTGAAATGTCTTTATAATATACAGCACTAGACCCTGATATCGATGCGACCCAGCCCTCTGAAATGTCTTTATAATATACAGCACTAGACCCTGATATTGATGCGATCCAGCCCTCTGAAATGTCTTTATAATATACAGCACTAGACCCTGATATTGATGCGATCCAGCCCTCTGAAATGTCTTTATAATATACAGCACTAGACCCTGATACTGATGCGATCCAGCCCTCTGAAATGTCTATAATATACAGCACTAGACCCTGATACTGATGCGATCCAGCCCTCTGAAATGTCTTTATAATATACAGCACTAGACCCTGATATCGATGCTCCAGCCCTCCAGTCACAAAATAAAACAAGCTTCCTGAACAGCAAAGTTTAGAGCTCACTCTGAGCAGGATTTAAAAAACAAACAAATAAACAAAAACAAACTCGCTACAAGCTGTGAACCAGCACACAGGTTACCGCAGGGAGTCCACGACACAAACCACACAGCGATGCCTCAACTCACCCTGCAAGATACGCGCAACACATTTAAAAAGGGAACCGATCGCTAAACCAAACCAGTGAAGGAAGGGACTCACCTGCCAAACCGGTGCGGAGGAATAGACGCGACCCAGCGGAGCAACGCGCAGCCGCACAGCTCACCCAGTGGAGCCAAAACAAAATCCACAAGTAACCATTTATGCAAGATCATAAAGATCTACCAACAATTATATATTCTCTTTTAACAGCAGTGAAGTTTCACCTCGGCTGTGGCGCATTACAGTGCACTGAATGCTTTAACGTTGCTCGCTCCTGGCATAACTTGCAAAAGAAAAACCCTGCAATTGCATCTATTAGTTAAACCTCGTGAAATACCTCTGCACGATAACCCCAAACACGCCTCGATATTTATCTACCCGCGGCCCGCACGCTCATTCACGTGTGTCAATAGAAGCTAATTGATCATTGCGAGATCTAATTACTGCAGCGTGCTCGGCTGAATTGAAACCCTTGTGCATTTTTGAAACCCACCTCTCTGTCGAAGATTTGATTAATACATCGAGATGGGATTAAAATGTTTATAAAGCAATGCGTCCCGTTTGAACAAACCTGTCAGTTTATCTTCGTTGCGTGTCATTTATTTTCATGCTGTGCGGGTTTGAACTGCATTTCATGATTTAATGGTATCTGTTTTTTATATCTGTGTATTTTACTTCATTGGTAGTTTTTGTCAAAAAGTGAATATATATATATATATATATAGTATATCTCAGATTAATCCCAGTTTAACATGATATACTATTCAAACCACAAGCCCAGAATAAAACTACAAAATAGCTCAAAATAAGCACCGAGAAATTAAATGAAAACCGAAAAACAGAAGTCCTAATTCTAATATACAATGCAGAATTAAGACACCCCCACTCTTTCTATGATTAAAACAGTCATATTATCGACACATCTATATACTCCAATTAGACTATTAACAACTTCCATCTAATGTCATTATTTTCATGACTCTTAACCGAGATGGCAGTGAGGCTCCCATTGCATAGCAGGTTCACCTATTCCAGGTTTTGATGCGATCTTCATTAGCAAGTGTGCAGATTTACAAGCTCAGGTGTCTCATTAGACTCAGTTTAATAAGATCACACTTCTATACGAGAGTATTATACATCTCATCAGCAGCAGAGGTGAGGGCTCTGGACTCTTGACCGAGGGTCGTGGGTTCAATCCAAGGTGGGGACACTGCTGCTGTACCTTTGAGCAAGGTACTTTACCTAGATTGCTCCCCTGCCCCCAAGGGTCAGTCGGCTCTCCGTACCTTGTCAGGACAGCGACCAAAACAACGCGTTCCATGACAGAGCAGGACTGTCCCATCACATGACAGTGACGTTAACCAGGGGTGCACGTTATTTTGAATATCGGTGCTGAACTGTTTTGAAAGTTTAGCACCAGAGAGCCGACTGCTGTCGAATGCTCAGCCCACACACTTCATGACTTGCTGAACAAAAGATTCAATTGATCATCATTACTGTCATTTATTAGGGAGAGTTGTAATCTCCCACAGATGTGTGTGTAATGAGACTGTGACGTCACTGCCGTGGATTACAGTGACGCCACCACCCTGCCGGAATTCTAAACAAACAGAAAAAGGCAGACTTCAGATTTGTAGCTGTCAGTGAGATTGTGGATAGTTTTATTCAGGAACAATTACACAAAAGAACACCACAAAGGAATACATGATGTGACATTGTTCAGACAAGATGTGCTGCAGTTCCCAGCGGAAGAACTCCACAGCCACCTGTCAGCGTGCTTCAGTCCCCTTACATAATGAGATGGAGTAACGAACCTGCGAAGGGCTCCTCGGGCTCTGATGTCCCAGAAACCTCTCGAAACTCTCCCAGGTTTCACACAGGCTTACCTACACCAATACCAGTGCTTTACAGGAATCACAATCTCTGAATTTACTGAGTTACAAAAACACAAGTGAGGAGACGGATCAGGCCTCCGCCAAACCACAACAAAAACCAGCCTGCGTTCTACCCCCAGAGTCGGCAAAAACGAACCGGCAGAGCTTCAGAAGCAAAGTGAAGAGGCCATGGGCGTGACTCCGGGTGCAAGCAGAACAACGGGACATCCCTTTGCTCAAGACTGGCTGACGGGACGTTCCCGCGCTGTTCAATTAGTAACATAATTACTGGTGGCACCTCAGCAATACAGTAATTAACACAACTAACTAACCTAACTTTAATGTTTAACATTAGCAGCCATCTAAACAGGTATTTTATAGTGGAGTTCAATCAGTCATTTTCTGCAGAATTATTTGTGCCAGGGTCTGCTGCAGCCGAACATTTAAAAAAAAATAAAATAAACCCCACTAACAAACAAAAAAAAAATACTGACCGGAATATTTATCAAGAACATGAAATGGCAGAAAAAACACCAAACAACAAATAAACATTACTGTGAAGAGCTGTTCAATACAGCGTTCACTGCGATACAGCTGTGTGCATTACTCTGAAGAGCTGTTCAATACAGCGTTCACTGCGATACAGCTGAGTGCATTACTCTGAAGAGCTGTTCAATACAGCGTTCACTGCGATACAGCTGTGTGCATTACTCTGAAGAGCTGTTCAATACAGCGTTCACTGCGATACAGCTGTGTGCATTACTCTGAAGAGCTGTTCAATACAGCGTTCACTGCGATACAGCTGTGTGCATTACTCTGAAGAGCTGTTCAATACAGCGTTCACTGCGATACTCACAGCTGTGTGTATTACTCTGAAGAGCTGTTCAATACAGCGTTCACTGCGAGACGGTAAACTGCGAATCTGGTAAATCAACACCCCTGTCTTCTTTGGAGAACAGTCAGGGGTAGTTTCAGGGCTGGAGAGCGGGGCAGGAGTAGTTTCAGGGCTGGAGAGCGGGGCAGGAGTAGTTTCAGGGCTGGAGAGCGGGGCAGGAGTAGTTTCAGGGCTGGAGAGCGGGGCAGGAGTAGTTTCAGGGCTGGAGAGCGGGGCAGGAGTAGTTTCAGGGCTGGGGAGCGGGGCAGGAGTAGTTTCAGGGCTGGGGAGCGGGGCAGAGGTAGTTTCAGGGCTGGGGAGCGGGGCAGAGGTAGTTTCAGGGCTGGGGAGCGGGGCAGAGGTAGTTTCAGGGCTGGAGAGCAGGGCAGAGGTAATTTCAGGGCTGGAGAGTGGGGCAGGGGTAGTTTCAGGGCTGGAGAGTGGGGCAGGGGTAGTTTCTGGGTTGGAGAGCAGGGTAGGTTCAGGGCAGAGGTAGTTTCAGGGTTGAAGAGCGGGGCAGGAGTAGTTTCAGGGTTGGAGAGCAGGGTAGGGGTAGTTTCAGGGCTGGAGTAGTTTCAGGGTTGGAGAGCAGGGTAGGGGTAGGTTCAGGACAGGGGTAGGTTAAAGGCTGAAATGCAGGGGCAGGGGTAGATTCAGGGCAGGGGTAGGTTCAGGGTTGGAGAGCGGGGCAGGGGTAGGTTCAGGGCCAAAATGTGGGACAGGGGTAGGCCCGGTTCAGGACAACTTCCAGCCTCTCTGCCCCCTGCTGGCTGATGTCCAGAACGCACACAAAGCGCTTTTGGGCCAGCTGTGGTGCTGAAGCAAATAGCTCCTCTGTGGAGATAGAAAAACACAAATCAAAATAACACACAGATGAAGGAACAGAATTGAATTTGCATTCAGAAAAATACTGAAAGAGGTTTGACGAACGTTCAATACGTTTCTTCTGTTTGTTCTAAATGTAATGCTAGAGTTTTTAATGGGGTTTCATTACAGAAGGAGACTACCAGCCATGCCTGTCGTGTTGTGAAGAGAAAGTATCTTGAAATGACACACATGTCTATTTTAAACCCCTTTCTGTTTTATGGAGCAGCTCTGTGTTCTGCTGCTCCAAACCTGCCTTTACCTGCTTTGAGCTTGTCTGGGGAATCCTAGTGTGCTGGTTCTAATCCAATCACGCATCGATGAGACCCCAGCCTAGTCTCTCAGGGAACACATACTGTCATGTGCCTGGCACTTAGGGTTCCCAGACAAGCTCAGAGCAGATAAAGGCAGATTTAGAGCACAACTCAAATCATGATCACGCAACACACAGTCCGACAAAATAACAAAACGGCAATTAAGATACAAGGGACATGTGTGCCCCCACCCAAATCAAAACGATGCGAACTTACTTATGTCTGCCATGTAGACATACTTATGTACAGACTGGCTGGATCTCCTCATCCAAACTGTCAGTCTCCTCCTCACGTTACTTGAGTCGCTCTCAAAATGTATTTTAAGAAACTGTTTGATCAGCAAGCTCGAATCCTTGTGCACCCTGAAGGGGTTTTAAATGGGTAGCTGTCACTCACCTGGAGTGGGGCAGGGTGTGCTGGGGAGGGGCCTCCGTGAGCCAATAGAGATGCCAGGCTGTTCTCGTAAGGTTCAGGGCTCGGGCTCAGGGGCACTGTGGGTATGAAGATGGCTTCCAGCCAGCCTTTCATTCAGCCCTGAAGAGGGAGGGTCAGCATCAACATCAAACAGTCTCTCAGTGCCCCTGACCCCTAACCCAGCCCTGCAGAGACAAGTCTCTCAGTGCCCCTGACCTCTAACCCCTAACCCAGCCCTGCAGAGACAAGTCTCACAGTGCCCCTGACCCAACCCTGCAGAGACAAGTCTCTCAGTGCCCCTGACCCAACCCTGCAGAGACAAGTTTCTCAGTGCCCCTGACCTCTAACCCCTAACCCAGCCCTGCAGAGACAAGTCTCTCAGTGCCCCTAACCCAGCCCTGCAGAGACAAGTCTCTCAGTGCCCCTGACCCAACCCTGCAGAGACAAGTCTCTCAGTGCCCCTGACCCAACCCTGCAGAGACAAGTCTCTCAGTGCCCCTGACCCCTAACCCAGCCCTGCAGAGACAAGTCTCTCAGTGCCCCTGACCCAGCCCTGCAGAGACAAGTCTCTCAGTGCCCCTGACCCAGCCCTGCAGAGACAAGTCTCTCAGTGCCCCTGACCCAGCCCTGCAGAGACAAGTCTCTCAGTGCCCCTGACCCAGCCCTGCAGAGACAAGTCTCTCAGTGCCCCTAACCCAGCCCTGCAGAGACAAGTCTCTCAGTGCCCCTGACCCAGCCCTGCAGAGACAAGTCTCTCAGTGCCCCTGACCCAGCCCTGCAGAGACAAGTCTCTCAGTGCCCCTGACCCAGCCCTGCAGAGACAAGTCTCTCAGTGCCCCTGACCCAGCCCTGCAGAGACAAGTCTCTCAGTGCCCTGACCCTAACCCAGCCCTGCAGAGACAAGTCTCTCAGTGCCCCTAACCCAGCCCTGCAGAGACAAGTCTCTCAGTTAAAATAGAGCTTCTCACAACAGTGACAACAATTAAATTCACTGTTGGTTGTTTAATTAAAGTGGCTTCAAATGAAAGCAGTTGAACAAGCACAACACTTATTATGATGTCTTCTACATTCCAGTTCCTTCAAAGCCGTCTGATCCACTCCTGGTTTTACTGCAAGTTTAATAAGACACACTTGGGCTTGTTATCTACACACACACTGGGGCTGATCAAGCTTGCAGTAAAACCTGGACTGGGCGACAGTGCTGTGCAGTCAGAGTCTCAATCCCATCCCTGCACTGGGACTCTGACACCCATGTTTCTTGTCTCGTACCCAGGATTGTGACGCGGTAGTAACCCGGGGTGTTGCTGGCTGGGGGGAAGCTCTCCAGCTCTTGGGCCGGATCAGGCAGGGTGTCTTTGAAGCAGGCAGGCTGCAGCCCGACTGCCTTGGTTTGGAGCGCCCGCTTCTCGTAGCTGTATTTGCGGGGTATAGTCTCAGGGAGCGCGCTCGCCCCTCCTAGCCTCTCCCCCTGCCAGCGGCGGCCGTACCAGACAAGGGGGCTGCTGGCTTTGAGGGGTTGACAGAAGGCTGCATCCACCTCCTCTTCCTCAGAGTCCCAATCAAAGTATCTGCACGCTGCACCGAATTCGAGCCCTGCAGAGCAAATCAAACACAGTGAAAGTCTTGGCATGACAACCACAACCGACACACACCCTTCAGAGTGCTGAACAACAGTGACCCTGACCCCTAAAATCGAGCTTCTCACAACAGTGGCATCAAATTGGATTTTCATTTTAAAACACACGGTACTACTCTAGGTGAAACAAATCTGCAAATTTGCAAGCCGTGGCTTCAGACGATCTTGCACTTCCTGCTCCCTTCGCCGGGAGAGGAAAGCCACGCCCAGGTTAGGGTGTGATGGCGTTGTCAGTGGAACTTCTCAAACCTGTCTCGCTGCAGCTAGACGGGGGGGTCATGACTCCCACGGCTTCGGACTGGGGGCAGGAGCCTGGAATGGAAGAGATTCCCAGATAAGCATCCCAATGGAATCAAATCCACAATGCCTGGCACTGATACAGGCGCAGCATCGGACGCATGAAAAACTATTGCTGCAGCTCTCAGCCAGCAGACAGGACCGTGATTTTAAAAGAGCTGCCGTTATCGCTGGGGGACGTCTTCCTGAAAGCTGCTCTGAGCAGACAGTTCTGTCAGGACTGCTGCAGATTGTAGGGTCTGGTTGCTGCATTTTTTTCTACAAAGTTCTCAGGAGATTTTACTTAGTGCCTTTTTATTAAATTAGAATAAATCAAAATATCTCGAATTTTATTTACATTGTTTGTCATTAATTATTATTGAAAATATTAAATCATTTTGAAATGTTATAACTAGGCTTGTATTGAAAAGAAAAACTACTAAAAAAGTTGACATTTTGATTTTTTTTTTAAATTTACAATGTTCCGAGTTTTTCTATTACACTGTGCCAGTTTGTTCCCTTTTTTCTGAAAGCAATTAAAATCATTTAGAAAGGTATTTTTTGGTCATATTTTTCATGCATTTCTAGCTTCATCATTGCTGTCCATGTATCAAACTAACTAACAAATAAAACTGAACAATCTAAAATCAGGAAAAATAAATCTGAAAATTCAAAATAATAAAAAGGATTTCATAGGGCCTTACAGACAGAAAGACACACCGAGACACACACCTATACACACAAACACACACAGGAACACAGAGACACACACAACACACACAGAGAACACAGAGACACACACAACACACACAGGAACACAGAGACACACACAAACACACACAGGAACACAAGACACACAAACACACACAGGAACACAGAGACACACACAAACACACAGAGACACACATAGAACACAGAGACACACACAAACACAGAGACACACACAAACACACATAGGAACATAAGACACACATAAACACACAGAGACACACATAAACACAGAGACACACAAAACACACACAGGAACATAAGACATACATAAACACACAGAGACACACACAAACACAGAGACACACATAGGAACACAAGACACACAAACACACACAGGAACACAAGACACACACAAACACACAGAGACACACACAAACACACACAGGAACACAAGACACACACAAACACACACAGGAACACAAGACACACACAAACACACAGAGACACACACAGGAACACAGAGACACACACAACACACAGAGACACACACAAACACACACAGGAACACAAGACACACACAGGAACACAAGACACACACAAACACACAGAGACACACACAAGAACACAGAGACACACACAAACACACACAGGAACACAAGACACACACAAACACACAGAGACACACACAACACACAGCACACACACACCTTTTTTCTCATACATCGGATATTCTCTCGGGTTTCCAAGAGCCTTTTCTAGGGGAAAAACAACCGCAGATGCATTCAGCAAGCAGTGGAATAAGACTCCCATTACACTGCAGTTTGATCCATTCCTGGTTTTACTACGAGTTTAATAATAAATAAGAAAAACCTGGACTGGGTGACACTGCTGTGCACTGTGAAGAGATACACTGGGGTTATAACAGGAGCACTATGGAAAGGAAAGGGTTGCAGTCACCTGGTCTGGAGGTAGCAAGGTGTGAGAGGGATTTCTGGAGAGCACTGGGCAGAGCTGACTGGGATGAAGTGGGGTTCGGCAGCCATCAGTCTGAGGGGGGAGTCTTCACAGGACTGGAGAGTGGAGCACTCCACCTGAACAGAGACAGGAGAGAGCATGGAGTCAGTGAAACACAGAACAGCACAGAGACAGGAGAGAGCATGGAGTCAGTGAAACACGAACAGCACAGAGACAGGAGAGAGCATGGAGTCAGTGAAACACGAACAGCACAGAGACAGGAGAGAGCATGGAGTCAGTGAAACACGAACAGCACAGAGACAGGAGAGAGCATGGAGTCAGTGAAACACGAACAGCACAGAGACAGGAGAGAGCATGGAGTCAGTGAAACACGAACAGCACAGAGACAGGAGAGAGCATGGAGTCAGTGAAACACGAACAGCACAGAGACAGGAGAGAGCATGGAGTCAGTGAAACACGAACAGCACAGAGACAGGAGAGAGCATGGAGTCAGTGAAACACGAACAGCACAGAGACAGCAGAGAGCATGGAGTCAGTGAAACACGAACAGCACAGAGACAGCAGAGAGCATGGAGTCAGTGAAACACGAACAGCACAGAGACAGGAGAGAGCATGGAGTCAGTGAAACACGAACAGCACAGAGACAGGAGAGCATGGAGTCAGTGAAACACGAACAGCACAGAGACAGCAGAGAGCATGGAGTCAGTGAAACACGAACAGCACAGAGACAGCAGAGAGCATGGAGTCAGTGAAACACGAACAGCACAGAGACAGCAGAGAGCATGGAGTCAGTGAAACACCTCAACTAGCACAGAGACAGGAGAGAGCATGGAGTCAGTGACACCACGAACAGCTGGGTGTAGCACACTGACAGGTGATACAGCTCTCTTACCTCCTCTCTCAGCTGGGTGTAGCACACTGACAGGTGATACAGCTCTCTTACCTCCTCTCTCAGCTGGGTGTAGCACACTGACAGGTGATACAGCTCTCTTACCTCCTCTCTCAGCTGGGTGTAGCACACTGACAGGTGATACAGCTCTCTTACCTCCTCTCTCAGCTGGGTGTAGCACACTGACAGGTGATACAGCTCTCTTACCTCCTCTCTCAGCTGGGTGTAGCACACAGTGATGATGGTTCCCTGGACAGTGAAGCGCCTGTGCTCTCGATAGTGCAGTCTGCCCACCTGCTGCTTCAGCTCATCCATACTGAACAAGCAGGACTCCCCTAGCAGCAAAAGAGTCACGAGAAAGCTTCATCATCGACTGATCGCTCTGCTGCCTCAGTTCTCTATTGTATTATTGGCGCAGGCATGTTTTTTAGTTGCATTTCAAGGTTTTGAATTTGTAATGTAATGTAATGATCTTGATTTATATATCATATTAATACACAGAATATGCAAATGCACGTTCACCACGTTTAATAAAATAAAATATACAAAAACACACACAGCGAACTTACCGTCCCTTTCTGAAAGATACTGTTCCACGCTGGTGGGGGAGGCGGGAAGCTGAAATATCCTCCAACCACATAGTTGTTCATCTCCAGCTGATGGTATTTCAACCACTGGAGAAGTCGCCGGGCAGCGGGGAGGAAGGTGTACGGTTTGCCTCTGTGGTGCCCTGTAGGAGCAAACAGAACTAGAATACAAACCCAGAATTATCATCAACTCTTACAGGACCCAGCGAACACAATCAATCTATACTAGGGCAGCAACGAAGGGTTAACCCTAACTCAGAATCACCATCAACTCTTACAGGACCAAGCCAACACAATCAATCTATACTAGGGCTGCAACGAAGGGTGCTTTTTGACCATCGAAGGTTCGGAACACATTACCGACGGAAGCTTCGGACCGGCCACGGGACTCATTTGCATGTGGTGACATCACCATCGCTACTAGCTACGTCAATGCGTCTCACAGTCCAGTGGTAACAATGCTGAATGACCGACTGGGTGGTGCCTTCGCTCTCTATTTTACCCCCAATGGTTTTCTGGAGTGGCTGCTGTCAGGGCTGGTACAGTATTAAATGCAGTGCTGAGCTTGGCCACAAGCAACCTACTTTCAGAGGGTAAAATGAAGAGAAATGGCATCACCAGTCGTTGCGTATTGGTAGTAAGTGGATCACATCTGGAGGGCCACAGCACTTTCGTGGAAGACACGGTTCATTGAAATGAAGAGACTCACCCTCCTCGTAGAGCTGGCTGTATGAGGTGCTGGTCAGGTACTGCACTGCAGGCGGCCCCCCTGCACTGCCTCCAGTGCTCACAAGCTGGACGTTGGTGCAAACGGCTATGAGCACTGCAACAGCAAACACAAACAGCATGACTTTACACCTGATTCCTGAACGCAGGGACTAACGCTTACAAATGCATGGGCGGAACGAAGACTCCCATTGCATAGCAGTCCATCCATTCCTGGTTTTATTAAGAGTTTAGTAAGACACACCCAAGCTTGTTGCCGATACACACACTGGATCTAATCAAGCTTGGAATGTGTGAAACTATAGAGTCTTACTGCCATCCCTTGAAATGTTACAACCTAATACAATAAATAAAACAACGGATGGCTTCTCTGTGCTTTACAATGCTTCCCTATGCTTTACCAGACCTCGCTGTGCTTTACAATGCTTCCCTATGCTTTACCAGACCTCTCTGTGTTTTACAATGCTTCCCTATGCTTTACCACACCTCTCTGTGCTTTACAATGCTTCCCTATGTTTTACCAGACCTCTCTGTGCTTTACAATGCTTCCCTATGCTTTACCACACCTCTCTGTGCTTTACAATGCTTCCCTATGTTTTACCAGACCTCTCTGTGCTTTACAATGCTTCCCTATGCTTTACCAGACCTCTCTGTGCTTTACAATGCTTCCCTATGTTTTACCAGACCTCTCTGTGCTTTACAATGCTTCCTATGCTTTACCAGACCTCTCTGTGCTTTACAATGCTTCCCTATGCTTTACCAGACCTCTCTGTGCTTTACAATGCTTCCCTATGCTTTACCAGACCTCTCTGTGCTTTACAATGCTTCCCTATGCTTTACCAGACCTCTCTGTGCTTTACAATGCTTCCCTATGCTTTACCAGACCTCTCTGTGCTTTACAATGCTTCCCTATGCTTTACCAGACCTCTCTGTGCTTTACAATGCTTGCCTATGCTGTACCCTGATGTCACTGTGCTTCACAATGCTTGCCTATGCTGTACCCTGATGTCACTGTGGGACTCCTGTATAAGGAGCTCGGGTTCGTCACTCACTTGGGTGGAACTCTGCGTGGGTCTCTGGCTGGGAACTGGACTCAAGCTTCAGGAGAATCGGGCTGTCCCCGTCCCATCCTCCAGCCGCACCCAACGGTACACGAAAATTCATTAAAACCCCTCCTGGGGGTCACAAGAGAGAAGGGGGTCATTATAATCACAAACACTGATTACTTTCAGATGCTGTCTATATAGGAGGCTGTGTGGTCCAGTGGTTAAAGAAAAGGGCTTGTAACCAGGTGGTCCCGGTTCAAATCCACCACAGCCACTGACTCATTGTGTGACCCTGAGCAAGTCACTTAACCTCCTTGTGCTCCGTCTTTCGGGTGAGGCGTAATTGTAAGTGACTCTGCAGCTGATGCATAGTTCACACACCTAGTCTCTGTAAGTCGCCTTGGATAAAGGCGTCTGCTAAATAAATAAATAATAATAATAAAGACTGCTTGAGATTCAATCTGGGCTCTCTCCCATACCCTCACATGGATTTCTATACCATTATCGATACATACATGTCAGGGATGGAAGATTCACTCCTTCCAGGTTTTACTATGAGCTTGATTAGCCACAGCGTGCAGGTAACAAGCTCAGGTGTGTCTTATTAAACTCACAGCGAAACCACAAAACTCTTGCTTGTTCCAAAAATAATATAGAAATAAAAGGCAAGATAATCAGCTGGTGCCGGAGCTTTGTGCTGCTGCTCTCTCTCGTGGAACTCTATTCCGCAGGTTGAAACGCTAGATTCTTTTAAGTCTAAATAGAAAACATACTTTTTTATGCTTTTATATCATTGATTATAGCTGGTGTGTGGTAGAGATGAGCTAGAGAGGAGATACAGAGGAGCTAGAGAGGAGATACAGAGGAGCTAGAGAGGAGATACAGAGGAGCTAGAGAGGAGATACAGAGGAGCTAGAGAGGAGATACAGAGGAGAGAGGAGATCAGAGGAGCTAGAGAGGAGATTCAGAGGAGCTAGAGAGGAGATACAGAGGAGCCAGAGAGAGAGATACAGAGGAGCTAGAGAGGAGATACAGAGGAGCTAGAGAGGAGATTCAGAGGAGCTAGAGAGGAGATACAGAGGAGCTAGAGAGGAGATACAGAGGAGCTAGAGAGGAGATACAGAGGAGCTAGAGAGGAGATACAGAGGAGCTAGAGAGGAGATACAGAGGAGCTAGAGAGGAGATACAGAGGAGCTAGAGAGGAGATACAGAGGAGCTAGAGAGGAGATACAGAGGAGCTAGAGAGGAGATACAGAGGAGCTAGAGAGGAGATACAGAGGAGCTAGAGAGGAGATACAGAGGAGCTAGAGAGGAGATACAGAGGAGCTAGAGAGGAGATACAGAGGAGCTAGAGAGGAGATACAGAGGAGCTAGAGAGGAGATACAGAGGAGCTAGAGAGGAGATACAGAGGAGCTAGAGAGGAGATACAGAGGAGCTAGAGAGGAGATACAGAGGAGCTAGAGAGGAGATACAGAGGAGCTAGAGAGGAGATACAGAGGAGCTAGAGAGGAGATACAGAGGAGCTAGAGAGGAGATACAGAGGAGCTAGAGAGGAGATACAGAGGAGCTAGAGAGGAGATACAGAGGAGCTAGAGAGGAGATACAGAGGAGCTAGAGAGGAGATACAGAGGAGCTAGAGAGGAGATACAGAGGAGCTAGAGAGGAGATACAGAGGAGCTAGAGAGGAGATACAGAGGAGCTAGAGAGGAGATACAGAGGAGCTAGAGAGGAGATACAGAGGAGCTAGAGGAGATACAGAGGAGCTAGAGAGGAGATACAGAGGAGCTAGAGAGGAGATACAGAGGAGCTAGAGGAGATACAGAGGAGCTAGAGAGGAGATACAGAGGAGCTAGAGGAGATACAGAGGAGCTAGAGAGGAGATACAGAGGAGCTAGAGGAGATACAGAGGAGCTAGAGAGGAGATACAGAGGAGCTAGAGAGGAGATACAGAGGAGCTAGAGAGGAGATACAGAGGAGCTAGAGGAGATACAGAGGAGCTAGAGAGGAGATACAGAGGAGCTAGAGAGGAGATACAGAGGAGCTAGAGAGGAGATACAGAGGAGCTAGAGAGGAGATACAGAGGAGCTAGAGGAGATACAGAGGAGCTAGAGAGGAGATACAGAGGAGCTAGAGAGGAGATACAGAGGAGCTAGAGAGGAGATTCAGAGGAGCTAGAGAGGAGATTCAGAGGAGCTAGAGAGGAGATACAGAGGAGCTAGAGGAGATACAGAGGAGCTAGAGAGGAGATTCAGAGGAGCTAGAGGAGATACAGAGGAGCTAGAGAGGAGATTCAGAGGAGCTAGAGAGGAGATACAGAGGAGCTAGAGAGGAGATACAGAGGAGCTAGAGAGGAGATACAGAGGAGCTAGAGGAGATTCAGAGGAGCTAGAGAGGAGATACAGAGGAGCTAGAGAGGAGATACAGAGGAGCTAGAGAGGAGATACAGAGGAGCTAGAGGAGATTCAGAGGAGCTAGAGGAGATTCAGAGGAGCTAGAGAGGAGATACAGAGGAGCTAGAGAGGAGATACAGAGGAGCTAGAGGAGATTCAGAGGAGCTAGAGAGGAGATACAGAGGAGCTAGAGAGGAGATTCAGAGGAGCTAGAGAGGAGATTCAGAGGAGCTAGAGAGGAGATACAGAGGAGCTAGAGAGGAGATACAGAGGAGCTAGAGAGGAGATACAGAGGAGCAGTAGTAGATTATTTGATTGTCCAGATGGAGCTCTCCACTGGTGAGGGTCGCTGGTGTCCATCGGGCTGATTCACCATTCAGAGTGAAAGGAGTGTAGAAACAGCTGCCTGGGTTTGTGTGGATCGCTGTTCTCTCCACAGAGTCTAAGAAAAGCAGCGATCATCACAAACCAAGCAACTGTTTCTTCACTCGTTTCAAATGATCAGTCTGTGTTCCGCTGCACCCAACCTTTCTTCAGCACTCTCTCCGGCCGCCAACGAATTTCACAAAGCCGATGACATCACAGGTGGTTCCGTTGGGAGAGGAATTCAGCTCGCCCTAAAGACAAAGGGAAACAAAGACATTTTAAAAGGAGTTCCTGAACTCCTCCTTAGAAATGTTTATCACTGTATGTTCATCGCTTTACCACACCTCTCTGTGCTTTACAATGCTTCCCTATACTTTACCAGACCTCTCTGTGCTTTACAATGCTTCCTTATGCTTTACCAGACCTCTCTGTGCTTTTACAATGCTTTCCTATGCTTTACCAGACCTCTCTGTGCTTTACAATGCTTCTCTATGCTTTACCAGACCTCTCTGTGCTTTACAATGCTTTCCTATGCTTTACCAGACCTCTCTGTGCTTTACAATGCTTCCCTATGCTTTACCAGACCTCTCTGTGCTTTACAATGCTTTCCTATGCTTTACCAGACCTCTCTGTGCTTTACAATGCTTCCCTATGCTTTACCACACCTCTCTGTGCTTTACAATGCTTCCCTATGCTTTACCACACCTCTCTGTGCTTTACAATGCTTCCCTATGCTTTACCACACCTCTCTGTGCTTTACAATGCTTCCCTATGCTTTACCAGACCTCTCTGTGCTTTACAATGCTTCCCTATGCTTTACCACACCTCTCTGTGCTTTACAATGCTTCCCTATGCTTTACCACACTCTCTGTGCTTTATTACACTTTGCTGTGATTTTACTGTGAGAAGTGATGCAACAGCAGAAAGCAGCTGCGACCTTTTACTTTTTACCACTGAAAATGGCACAGGGATGTAAATAAGATCCTGCTGCACAGCAGTTTGATCCATTCCTGGTTTTATTTGGAACCTGAGCGTGTTACCAACACACACTGTGGCTCATGAAGCTGGTAGTAAAACCTGGAACGGGGTGGAAAGCGGAACGCAGCAGGAGTCTCATTGCCATCCCTGTGACAGCAGGCGTTGCTCTCGAAGGTTCAGGTTTACCTGGTGAGGAAGTTGAAGTGGAGGGAGGGCAGTCTCCAGCCTCTCAGCACACCACTCTCCGGGATGATGCTGATGATCGCAGTCGGGTTTTGAGAATTGAGGCTGATTTCTGTGAAAGAAGCAAACACACTGGAGCACAACGACCTCACACAACAACCCCAGTGAGGCTGATCCAACACACAGAGTGACTGATCTAACACACACAGTGAGGCTGATCTAACACACACAGTGACTGATCTAACACACACAGTGAGGCTGATCTAACACACACAGTGAGGCTGATCTAACACACACAGTGACTGATCTAACACACACAGTGAGGCTGATCTAACACACAGTGAGGCTGATCTAACACACACAGTGACTGATCTAACACACACAGTGAGGCTGATCTAACACACACAGTGACTGATCCAACACACACAGTGAGGCTGATCTAACACACACAGTGACTGATCTAACACACACAGTGACTGATCTAACACACACAGTGAGGCTGATCTAACACACACAGTGACTGATCCAACACACACAGTGAGGCTGATCTAACACACACAGTGAGGCTGATCTAACACACACAGTGAGGCTGATCTAACACACACAGTGAGGCTGATCTAACACACACAGTGAGGCTGATCCAACACACACAGTGAGGCTGATCTAACACACACAGTGAGGCTGTGGATATTCAAACAGAGGGGCGGTCCAGTACCTATCTGTATTTGGTCCTGGTTCTCCGACCCCCTTCCTATTCTGCTGGAGTAGGTCTCCTTCACTCGGTAGTTCCGGATCTTCAGAACAACTCCCGGGTCCAAACAGCGGAACCACTTGAGGCAGAGCGAGTTCCAGAGGACCAGCGAGGCGGTGCAGGACCGGTCCGCCACCTGGAACTCAGCCTGGAACAAAGAACCACGACCGCCATGTACAAACACACGCCCATGCTTTATTCCATAGGCAGAACTCTGACTTCAGAATTAACTTCAGAATCTTTAGGGATTTCTTATGAACATGCTTCCACAAAGCGATCTATTTTCCATGGCTAAAAACAAATCTGTTTTGAATCTGAGTCTGATATTTGAAATGTTTGCACAGTGAAGAGACTCACACATCTCCCGCACACCTGTCTGACTTCAGCCAGTCGTCCTTGTGATTATTATTATTATTATTATTATTATTATTATTTATTTCTTAGCAGATGCCCTTATCCAGGGCGACTTACAGTTGTTACAGAATATCCCATTACAGATAAGAGCAGTTATAAAGTACAATAAAATCAGTAGAAAGTGAGATCAAATTCAAATAAGTGCAAATAAATGCAAATAATTACATTTAAGAGGAAATTTGACTAACAGCAGTTAAACTTATAGTCCAAATATTTACTTAGTAGAGTAAATTCCATTAAGAGCATGTAGTAAGTCCGATAATTGGATAATAACGACTTCAAGTAACAGCAAAAAAGTGTGAATACGGACATGTACGAGAGTAAACTCAAAGCACCAGGAGTGCACCCTGCCCCCGTGTGCATTTGGGTGCATTTAGATCTGTTATTATTATTTAAAACGCATGGTTTCATTTGTATAAAGCATGCTGTTTTGTTATTGTTGTTTTTGCAGCATGGATGGGATCGTCTCCAGAGTGATTCATTCATTACTCATCTGGAGACGGTCGCTTTGAAGGTGTTCAGAGTGGAGAACGAGAGATACAGAGAAACAGAAACCTAAATAACAATTGCTACTCATGCTGGCTTGACACCACACTTGTTTTATTTAGGGTTTGGTGAGTCTTTGTTTTAGTGTCTGTTTGTTTTACAGGGTGCTGTGAACGCAGTCGTGTCACACACACGCACGAACACGCACGCACACGCACGCACACACACACACACAGGGTGCTGTGAACGCAGTCGTGTCACACACACGCACGAACACACACACACACACACACACAGGGTGCTGTGAACGCAGTCGTGTCACACACACGCACGCACACACGCACACACACACACACACACACACACACACACACACAGCCACACACACACACACGCGCACACACACACACACACACACACACACAGGGTCCTGTGAACGCAGTCGTGTCACACACACACACACACACACACACACACACACAGGGTCCTGTGAACGCAGTCGTGTCACACACACACACACACACACACACACAGGGTCACACACACACACACACACACACACACACAGGGTCCTGTGAACGCAGTCATGTCACACACACACACACACACACACACAGGGTCCTGTGAACGCAGTCGTACCACACACACACACACACACACACACACAGGGTGCTGTGAACGCAGTGGGTCACACACACACACACACACACACACACACACACACACACACACAGGGTCCTGTGAACGCAGTGGGTCACACACACACACACACACACACACACACAGGGTCCTGTGAACGCAGTCGTACACACACACACACAGGTCCACGCACACACACACACACACACACACACACACACACACAGGGTCCTGTGAACGCAGTCGGTCACACACACACACACACACACACACACACAGGGTCCTGTGAACGCAGTCGTGTACACACACACACACACACACACACACACACACACACACAGGGTGCTGTGAACGCAGTCGGGTCACACACACACACACACACACACACACACACACACACACAGGGTCCTGTGAACGCAGTCGGTCGTACACACACACACACACACACACACACACACACACACACACAGGGTCCTGTGAACGCAGTCGTGTCACACACACACACACACACACACACACAGGGTCCTGTGAACGCAGTGGTCACACACACACACACACACACACACACACACACACACACACACAGGGTCCTGTGAACGCAGTGGGTCACACACACACACACACACACACACACAGGGTCCTGTGAACGCAGTGTGTCACACACACACACACACACACACACACACACACAGGGTCCTGTGAACGCAGTGTGTCACACACACACACACACACACACACACACAGGGTCCTGTGAACGCAGTCGTGTCACACACACACACACACACACACACACAGGGTCCTGTGAACGCAGTTGTGTCACACACACACACACACACACACACACACAGGGTCCTGTGAACGCAGTTGTGTCACACACACACACACACACACACACACACACACACACACAGGGTCCTGTGAACACAGTTGTGTCACACACACACACACACACACACACACAGGGTCCTGTGAACGCAGTTGTGTCACACACACACACACACACACACACAGGGTCCTGTGAACGCAGTTGTGTCACACACACACACACACACACACACAGGGTCCTGTGAACGCAGTTGTGTCACACACACACACACACACACACACACAGGGTCCTGTGAACGCAGTTGTGTCACACACACACACACACACACACACAGGGTCCCTCCAGTCGTTTCTCTGCCACTCTCTCTCACACACACACACACACACCTCCGCTGACCTGGTAAGGGCACTCTGAGCTCTGCTCGACCTTCCCGAAGTGGCGCAGCCGGGACTTCTTCATCACTCGGACAAGGAGCGCGCCGAGTGTCCGGTTCGAGTTGGTAGCGTAGGCTGTCTTCGCCTGCTGAAGAGTGATAAACTGCGCATCTGTGAACAGAACCGGGAGCAGGGACATTAAAACCTCGAGAAGACGGAGATCGGTAACAAGCTTTCCAGCGCTCTTCACAATTAACCAACAATTAACCAATTACAGTCGAATGAAAGCCGCTGAATAATGTGACGCTAGCATATCCAATCACACTCTGCTTTGCAGCTTCCCATATACTTCAAGAAAAACTGACGACAAATACGACAGTGTGACATTCCCAAATACTGCACCGGCGTTATCACCTAGCTTATCATCATCATTATCATTATGCATTAGGTCTCAGTCCTAAAAGGATATGCAAAACTTTTGTCCACAGCTTTCAGTTTCGTGCCCAGTCCGGTAGCGGTGAGCTGCCAGGACTGAAAGAGGGGTTTTGTTTTGTTTTGTTTTTTCGCGGGCATGAATTAACCGCTTTTTTTTTTTTTAATACGCGTGAGTTTTGGAGCATAAAAATTAAAAAAAAGTTTAATGCCAACGTAGCTGTAGTGAAAGCTGAACGGGAGTGTTATTACCAGCCCTGAAAATGAATACACCATATACTAACTCATAGTTCACAATTATAAAAGCGCCACTACATGTATATATATATATATATAAATGCATTACATGTGACATGCCTGCCTTGCTGTTTACCTTGCTCCTCAGTGTCACTTTCCGACTCGGCTGTTGGCGCTTCATTTTTCCACACGTCTCCAAAATAGTCGCCGCAGTTCCACAGCGGCAATAATACGACCGGCGCCTTCAACGGTGCACCTCCATCGCCGCCCCAAACCACGGCATGTCCGCTAAATCGAGCCCCTGAGTCGCTCTAAAGCGAGGCCGCCCGGCCTTTCCTGATCTCCAAACCCATGACCTGGACCTTCATGCTGCCCCGCCGAGCCTCTTCTCGTCGAACTGGACGGCGAACTCCACGCGGTGCAGCTCGGAGCCGCAGCGGAGCGTTGCCCTGAATCAGGGGTCAGGTTCGGGTGCAGCGTCACCCGGACCCTGCAGCTGCCGTCGCCAGGGTGGCATCGTAGAGGAAGCTGAGGGAGGCGGACACTTGGGAGAAGCAAGCTTTGAAACCGGGTCTGCCTTATACCGGTCCAGCGCAACCAGATACAGCGGCTCCCCGCAGACTCTGTAGGTCTGGGCGGAAGAATGCGCCGACCCTTCCCCGCATAGATCGCTTTTTCCAGGGGCAGTCAGGATGGGACGCTGAAAAGACATTTTCTCGCTTTTGTTTTGTTTCGTTTTTCTTCTTCTCTTCGCTCCGTCGAAACAACCGCAGCAAACTGACGCGGTGTCACGCGCTACCAACGAACTACCTTCACGAAACCACGCCCACCTCCTGAAAAAACCCCGCCGAAAACCCACCCAATCACGATCGGAGCAAGGTGTGACGACACAGGTCTGCTGCGTGCAAACCACCGTGCAACGTGTTCACATGCGGCTAATCTTTATTGAAGTCCTATTGAAAAAAACAAAAAAAAATATTATGCAGGACACACAATTACAATCACATTAGGAACCTGTATTAACATTAATTATTATTATTATTTACATTTTATCAGACACCCTTATCCAGGGCGATTTACAATTGCTTAATAAAGACTTGTCACTCTTTCAAATGTTGGTTTGTTCGATAAACATCACCGCCTGAGCCCGCTTAAAGTTATTTTTTAAAATGAGCAAGGACCGGACGATTTACAAGGGCTCCACGAAACCCCGTAAAATGAAAAATGATTTCCCTGTTGTTATTATTGTCATTACGGTATACCACGGGCCCTGTAACGTGCTTTTAATCTGAGATCACATCGACCTGCTTACACGGTGAAACGGGGTTAAATGAGGGCACTTTCCCCTTACTGTAAGAAATGACATGTTGCTAATTAGCAGGCGCCCTTATCCAGTGCGACTTACAATTGTTACAAGATATCACATTATTACAATGGGTAAGTATATCTAAAAATAATCTGTAAAAAATGAATATAATTGTGTGTAGGGCGTGTCGTATTTTTAGCAGAGCGATGTCATTTTTCACAGTTTTGGTCGCTCAGCTTTCACGGTCATGCGGAGCCGCCGCCACTGAGGCGCTCGGCTCCCTCCAGTGGACACGCACCGGTACTGCAGTCGGGAGTCGCTGGAAGATTATTTGATGTATTCCTTACCGAGGCGGCTATCTCGTGGAGAGAAAGTGGAACGTGTTACGTCTTGTCCTAAACAATCTGATTGGATAAGACAAGTTACAAATTCAATGACTTCTGATTGGCGAACGCAGTTAGCGAATCAAAAGTTAGAACTGCGTTACCTAATTTGTATAGACCCTATGGCTGTCTAGCGTGCGCACCTGATTAAAAATATAAATTTATTATTAATAAAACATGTTTTAGTACACGTGTCCACGTCAGTATTTTAAGAATAGGATATTTTCATGCTTTTAGTTAAGAATTGTTTTACTATCAGTCATATTTTAAAACAGGCAGTTTCGAAATAACCAAAGAAAGCATCGATTTTAAACCGGAACCTGTCTGAAGGAATCAACTGCAGTTCTCTTTTATAGCGATTTAAAATATATCTAAAAGTATATACGGGTGTTTACAATAATTTAATCACAGACTTACAAATATAACCAAGATTCACGACGACCATTGTATTGATAGAGCAGTTGTTTAAATAAAAGGACAGCGTCAGTTTTGGAAATGTCACATTTTTATATTTGTGTCAGTTTTAGTTAGGTATATAGTAAACTACAAGCGGTGTGTATTTCAGTATGCTAACGTGACGTTTTTCAGCAGGTTTCATTTGATTTTATGAAGCAGAATTAGTTAACACTCATTTCAACCACTCGACAGCCGTTCTACTAAATGTCCACACGAGGGCAGCATTGGATAGGAAATGAAAGCTAAAGCCTCGTCTGTCTCCCTGAAGTTCGCTACCAATTGTAAACAGCAGAGGACAGCGCAGCCGGAGGCGTGTGTTTGTGTGAAACGACTATATTTCATGTGATAAGTTTGTGCAAGATGGAAATCAAGTTAGGAGGCGTTTGCTATTGTTTTACACAGACTACGAGGGACAGAGCTCGTTAAACCAGGTAAATGCATCTCGTTTACTTTCTTTATTATTCAGTGCAGCGTTGGTTTTCAATCCCGCATTTTTAATAACAAATGGCCGTCCGGACCCGCTTGTGACTGTTCGCTGAGCGGCTTTTAATAATGTGTTTGTCTTTGTGAGCTCTGATCAGCAGGGTGCGGTTTAACCGTGGTGTGATTTCCCCGGCTATATTGATTGGGGTCACCGTCATGTAGGGGTACAGGAAGTGAGAATGAGAGAGAAACGTGAGTGAGACTGTAAGCAAGACTAAACAGCTGCAGGATCCCTTTGCTCTGCGCGCCTCCTCATGCCGTGTGCTCTCCCAGTAAAGCCCCTTGAAGCCCCTTCTTGGCGTACGTTGTTATTGCCTTTTAGCTATTGAGCATAATAATCTCAGTCCCGTTTGAAATGACACAGTGCATTTGCATGGTGGCAGATGAGGGCTGTCACTTCACTCGAGGCTTGCCTACTGTTTTGGAGTTTGTGTGTTTTATCCCCCTAGATTCTAGATTGCTCTGGTTGTGTGCGTGTGTTCCTGTCTCTTGACAGGGCTCTGACAATGCAAGTTAGTTTCAGTGTTAGTGCTCATCCCCTCACTGTGTGTGTGTGTGTTCTTGTCTCTTGCCTGTCCTGTGAGGATGAAGATGTAGTTTCAGTGTTTAATGTTCATCCCCTCACTGTGTGTGTGTGTTCTTGTCTCTTGACAGGTCTGTGAGGATGAGAAGGTCTCCACAGTCTGGAGGCTGGTCTCTGACAGGCTCAACATACCTGTCAATCAACAGGGACTCCTCTACAAAGGCAAGGCGCTGGCAGGTAGGCTGAACAGCTCAGCTCAGCTCAGCACAGCACAGCACAGCAAAGCAAAGCACTCGGTTAAAAAGCATGCATGTTATTCTACATATATCTATTAATAGTAACACCTGCAAACAAAGTGATTTCAGTCTTTTATCATCTTTGAGTTGCATGAAGTGTTTTAATCTGCCTGGTCTTGAATCTCTCCTGTCTCTCCCCCTCCCTCTCTCTCAGATGAGCACAGACTGTCACACGACTCCATCGCTCCCGATTCCAAGCTGAACTCGTTGTGACGCCCCAACAGAGAAAGTGTCACCCGAGCAAGAACAGCACTCCCTGTGTCCCCCTCCTCTCACCCCTCCTCTCACCCCTCCTCTCACCCCTCCTCTCACCCCCTCCTCCTCACCCCTCCTCTCACCCCTCGCCTCACCCGGGTCAGTGTGGCACAGCCTGCCTGCTCTTCTGAACAAACACTTCAGCCCTGCCGACGCAGTGAGAGTGTGGAGCAGCTACACAAGGTAACCTGAACACAATAAACACAGACACTGCTACACACACACACACACACACACACAGTGAGAGTGTGGAGCAGCTACACAAGGTAACCTGAACAGAATAAACACAGACACTGTTACACACACACACACACACACACACAGTGAGAGTGTGGAGCAGCTACACAAGGTAACCTGAACAGAATAAACACAGACACTGCTACACACACAAACACAGTGAGAGGCTGGAGCAACTACACAAGGTAACCTAAACACAATAAACACACACACTGCTATACACACACACACACACATGCACACACAGTGAGAGTCTGGAGCAGCAACACAAGGTAACCTGAACTCAATAAACACTGCTACACACACAGTCCCAGCTGCAGCACATGCACACTGTTATACAGACGCACTCAGACACAGCTGTACAGTGACACAGAGATGCACACACAATCGCAGCTGCAGCACAGGCAGTCTCAGATGCAGCACACAGACTCTGAAATGCAGGTGTAGAGCAGTGTGTAGTTGTGACTCCGTGTCTCTCCCTCTGCCTCTCTCTCAGTATTACGAGTGGAGGCTGTGCTTGTTGAGCCTGGATGATATGGAGCTGCTGGCGACCTGCATGCTTCACCCTGAGGCTGTGGAGTGCATGGAGCTGTCCTTCCTGGACTGAGGAATACTGCTGCTGACCTCTCCCATCGCCTCCCCTCAGTCTCCTCTCTCTTGTGTGATTTCGCTCTCCTATGAACCTGAATCACCCAGCACTGTGTTGTGTGTGGAGTTCAGCTGTTTTGATCTCAATAATGATGTATCCTGGGTTGTGTTTGTTCATCTTTTCAGAATTATAAAAATGTTATTTAAGAAGTCATAAGCAAAGGGGTAACATTTTAAAACCTCTTTGTGAAGTAGCAATATATTGTGTTAATACAATTCCATTATTCTTGATTGAATCTGCTTTTCAAATGCTTGGTGTTTGTTATTATACATCCCTGCTACTAAGTTGAGAAGTTTCTGTTCACCTTTATTTCCTTTAACTTAAATTGATCCGAGCGAACGGCTCCGTTATCCCTCGTGTTGTCGGTCAGTCGTCCCCTGATTGCATAAAAGACAAAGTTACAAATTAAACGATTTTTGATTGGCGCACACAATTAGCGAATCAAAACTTAGAAAGGCGTTACTTAATTTACATACGTCAACCCTAAACAATCAGATTGGATAAAACAAGTTACAAAGTAGATGACTCCTGATTGGCGCACACAGTTAGCGAATCAAAACTTAGAAACGCGTTAATTTATTTGCATAGACTCTATGGCTGTCCAGCGTGCTCACATGTTTAAAAATATCTATTTATTATGAATAAACATTTTGTAGTACACGTGTCCACATCAGCATTACAAATATATATATTTCCATGTCACTAGTCAAGAATTGTTTTACTACAGGCAGTTTCGAAATAACCAAATAAAACAAATTGTAGTTCTATTTTATAGCGATTTAAAACGACGACCATTGTATTGATACAGCAGCTGTTTAAATAAATGGACATCGTTAAATTTCGAAATGTGGAAAAACCCAATTGTATAAATTATTTATTTATTAATTAGCAGACGCCCTTATCCAGTGCGACTTACAATTGTTACAAGATATCACATTATTACAATGGGTAAGTATATCTAAAAATAATCTGTAAAAATGAATATAATTGTGTGTAGGGCGCCTCGTATTTTTAGCAGAGCGATGTCATTTTTCACAGTTTTGGTCGCTCAGCTTTCACGGTCATGCGGAGCCGCCGCCACTGAGGCGCTCGGCTCCCTCCAGTGGACACGCACCGGTACTGCAGTCGGGAGTCGCTGGAAGATTATTTGATGTATTCCTTACCGAGGCGGCTATCTCGTGGAGAGAAAGTGGAACGTGTTACGTCTTGTCCTAAACAATCTGATTGGATAAGACAAGTTACAAATTCAATGACTTCTGATTGGCGAACGCAGTTAGCGAATCAAAAGTTAGAACTGCGTTACCTAATTTGTATAGACCCTATGGCTGTCTAGCGTGCGCACCTGTTTAAAAATATAAATGTATTATTAATAAAACATGTTTTAGTACACGTGTCCACGTCAGTATTTTAAGAATAGGATATTTTCATGCTTTTAGTTAAGAATTGTTTTACTATCAGTCATATTTTAAAACAGGCAGTTTCGAAATAACCAAAGAAAGCATCGATTTTAAACCGGAACCTGTCTGAAGGAATCAACTGCAGTTCTCTTTTATAGCGATTTAAAATGTATGTATGTTTGTGTCAGTTTTTAGTTAAGTATATAGTAAACTACAAGCGGTGTGTATTTCAGTATGCTAACGTGACGTTTTTCAGCACGTTTCATTTGATTTTATGAAGCAGAATTAGTTAACACTCATTTCAACCACTCGACAGCCGTTCTACTAAATGTCCACACGAGGGCAGCATTGGATAGGAAATGAAAGCTAAAGCCTCGTCTGTCTCCCTGAAGTTCGCTACCAATTGTAAACAGCAGAGGACAGCGCAGCCGGAGGCGTGTGTTTGTGTGAAACGACTATATTTCATGTGATAAGTTTGTGCAAGATGGAAGCCAAGTTAGGAGGCGTTTGCTATTGTTTTACACAGACTACGAGGGACAGAGCTCGTTAAACCAGGTAAATTCATCTCGTCTACTTTCTTTATTATTCAGTGCAGCGTTGGTTTTTCAATCCCGCATTTTTAATAACAAATGGCCGTCCGGACCCGCTTGTGACTGTTCGCTGAGCGGCTTTTAATAATGTGTTTGTCTTTGTGAGCTCTGATCAGCAGGGTGCGGTTTAACCGTGGTGTGATTTCCCCGGCTATATTGATTGGGGGTCACCGTCATGTATGGGTACAGGAAGTGAGAATGAGAGAGAAACGTGAGTGAGACTGTAAGCAAGACTAAACAGCTGCAGGATCCCTTTGCTCTGCGCGCCTCCTCATGCCGTGTGCCTCCTCATGCCGTGTGCTCTCCCAGTAAAGCCCCTTGAAGCCCCTTCTTGGCGTACGTTGTTATTGCCTTTTAGCTATTGAGCATAATAATCTCAGTCCCGTTTGAAATGACACAGTGCATTTGCATGGTGGCAGATGAGGGCTGTCACTTCACTCGAGGCTTGCCTACTGTTTTGGAGTTTGTGTGTTTTATCCCCCCCCTAGATTCTAGATTGCTCTGGTTGTGTGCGTGTGTTCCTGTCTCTTGACAGGGCTCTGACAATGCAAGTTAGTTTCAGTGTTAGTGCTCATCCCCTCACTGTGTGTGTGTGTGTGTGTTCTTGTCTCTTGCCTGTCCTGTGAGGATGAAGATGTAGTTTCAGTGTTTAATGTTCATCCCCTCACTGTGTGTGTGTGTTCTTGTCTCTTGACAGGTCTGTGAGGATGAGAAGGTCTCCACAGTCTGGAGGCTGGTCTCTGACAGGCTCAACATACCTGTCAATCAACAGGGACTCCTCTACAAAGGCAAGGCTGGCAGGTAGGCTGAACAGCTCAGCTCAGCTCAGCACAGCACAGCAAAGCAAAGCACTCGGTTAAAAAGCATGCATGTTATTCTACATATATCTATTAATAGTAACACCTGCAAACAAAGTGATTTCAGTCTTTTATCATCTTTGAGTTGCATGAAGTGTTTTAATCTGCCTGGTCTTGAATCTCTCCTGTCTCTCCCCCTCCCTCTCTCTCAGATGAGCACAGACTGTCACACGACTCCATCGCTCCCGATTCCAAGCTGAACTCGTTGTGACGCCCCCAACAGAGAAAGTGTCACCCGAGCAAGAACAGCACTCCCTGTGTCCCCCTCCTCTCACCCCTCCTCTCACCCTCCTCTCACCTCCTCTCCTCTCACCCCTCCTCTCACCCCTCGCCTCACCCCGGGTCAGTGTGGCACAGCCTGCCTGCTCTTCTGAACAAACACTTCAGCCCTGCCGACGCAGTGAGAGTGTGGAGCAGCTACACAAGGTAACCTGAACACAATAAACACAGACACTGCTACACACACACACACACACACACACAGTGAGAGTGTGGAGCAGCTACACAAGGTAACCTGAACAGAATAAACACAGACACTGTTACACACACACACACACACACACACACACAGTGAGAGTGTGGAGCAGCTACACAAGGTAACCTGAACAGAATAAACACAGACACTGCTACACAAACACAGTGAGAGGCTGGAGCAACTACACAAGGTAACCTAAACACAATAAACACACACACTGCTATACACACACACACACACATGCACACACAGTGAGAGTCTGGAGCAGCAACACAAGGTAACCTGATCTCAATAAACACTGCTACACACACAGTCCCAGCTGCAGCACATGCACACTGTTATACAGACGCACTCAGACACAGCTGTACAGTGACACAGAGATGCACACACAATCGCAGCTGCAGCACAGGCAGTCTCAGATGCAGCACACAGACTCTGAAATGCAGGTGTAGAGCAGTGTGTAGTTGTGACTCCGTGTCTCTCCCTCTGCCTCTCTCTCAGTATTACGAGTGGAGGCTGTGCTTGTTGAGCCTGGATGATATGGAGCGGCTGGCGACCTGCATGCTTCACCCTGAGGCTGTGGAGTGCATGGAGCTGTCCTTCCTGGACTGAGGAATACTGCTGCTGACCTCTCCCATCGCCTCCCCTCAGTCTCCTCTCTCTTGTGTGATTTCGCTCTCCTATGAACCTGAATCACCCAGCACTGTGTTGTGTGTGGAGTTCAGCTGTTTTGATCTCAATAATGATGTATCCTGGGTTGTGTTTGTTCATCTTTTCAGAATTATAAAAATGTTATTTAAGAAGTCATAAGCAAAGGGGTAACATTTTAAAACCTCTTTGTGAAGTAGCAATATATTGTGTTAATACAATTCCATTATTCTTGATTGAATCTGCTTTTCAAATGCTTGGTGTTTGTTATTATACATCCCTGCTACTAAGTTGAGAAGTTTCTGTTCACCTTTATTTCCTTTAACTTAAATTGATCCGAGCGAACGGCTCCGTTATCCCTCGTGTTGTCGGTCAGTCGTCCCCTGATTGCATAAAAGACAAAGTTACAAATTAAACGATTTTTGATTGGCGCACACAATTAGCGAATCAAAACTTAGAAAGGCGTTACTTAATTTACATACGTCAACCCTAAACAATCAGATTGGATAAAACAAGTTACAAAGTAGATGACTCCTGATTGGCACACAGTTAGCGAATCAAAACTTAGAAACGCGTTAATTTATTTGCATAGACTCTATGGCTGTCCAGCGTGCTCACATGTTTAAAAATATCTATTTATTATGAATAAACATTTTGTAGTACACGTGTCCACATCAGCATTACAAATATATATATTTCCATGTCACTAGTCAAGAATTGTTTTACTACAGGCAGTTTCGAAATAACCAAATAAAACAAATTGTAGTTCTATTTTATAGCGATTTAAAACGACGACCATTGTATTGATACAGCAGCTGTTTAAATAAATGGACATCGTTAAATTTCGAAATGTGCGGAAAAACCCAATTGTATAAATTATTTATTTATTAATTAGCAGACGCCCTTATCCAGTGCGACTTACAATTGTTACAAGATATCACATTATTACAATGGGTAAGTATAGCTAAAAATAATCTGTAAAAAATGAATATAATTCTGTGTAGGGCGCCTCGTATTTTTAGCAGAGCGATGTCATTTTTCACAGTTTTGGTCGCTCAGCTTTCACGGTCATGCGGAGCCGCCGCCACTGAGGCGCTCGGCTCCCTCCAGTGGACACGCACCGGTACTGCAGTCGGGAGTCGCTGGAAGATTATTTGATGTATTCCTTACCGAGGCGGCTATCTCGTGGAGAGAAAGTGGAACGTGTTACGTCTTGTCCTAAACAATCTGATTGGATAAGACAAGTTACAAATTCAATGACTTCTGATTGGCGAACGCAGTTAGCGAATCAAAAGTTAGAACTGCGTTACCTAATTTGTATAGACCCTATGGCTGTCCAGCGTGCGCACCTGTTTAAAAATATAAATTTATTATTAATAAAACATGTTTTAGTACACGTGTCCACGTCAGTATTTTAAGAATAGGATATTTTCATGCTTTTAGTTAAGAATTGTTTTACTATCAGTCATATTTTAAAACAGGCAGTTTCGAAATAACCAAAGAAAGCATCGATTTTAAACCGGAACCTGTCTGAAGGAATCAACTGCAGTTCTCTTTTATAGCGATTTAAAATATATCTAAAAGTATATACGGGTGTTTACAATAATTTAATCACAGACTTACAAATATAACCAAGATTCACGACGACCATTGTATTGATAGAGCAGTTGTTTAAATAAAAGGACAGCGTCAGTTTTGGAAATGTCACATTTTTATATTTGTGTCAGTTTTTAGTTAGGTATATAGTAAACTACAAGCGGTGTGTATTTCAGTATGCTAACGTGACGTTTTTCAGCAGGTTTCATTTGATTTTATGAAGCAGAATTAGTTAACACTCATTTCAACCACTCGACAGCCGTTCTACTAAATGTCCACACGAGGGCAGCATTGGATAGGAAATGAAAGCTAAAGCCTCGTCTGTCTCCCTGAAGTTCGCTACCAATTGTAAACAGCAGAGGACAGCGCAGCCGGAGGCGTGTGTTTGTGTGAAACGACTATATTTCATGTGATAAGTTTGTGCAAGATGGAAATCAAGTTAGGAGGCGTTTGCTATTGTTTTACACAGACTACGAGGGACAGAGCTCGTTAAACCAGGTAAATGCATCTCGTTTACTTTCTTTATTATTCAGTGCAGCGTTGGTTTTTCAATCCCGCATTTTTAATAACAAATGGCCGTCCGGACCCGCTTGTGACTGTTCGCTGAGCGGCTTTTAATAATGTGTTTGTCTTTGTGAGCTCTGATCAGCAGGGTGCGGTTTAACCGTGGTGTGATTTCCCGGCTATATTGATTGGGGTCACCGTCATGTAGGGGTACAGGAAGTGAGAATGAGAGAGAAACGTGAGTGAGACTGTAAGCAAGACTAAACAGCTGCAGGATCCCTTTGCTCTGCGCGCCTCCTCATGCCGTGTGCTCTCCCAGTAAAGCCCCTTGAAGCCCCTTCTTGGCGTACGTTGTTATTGCCTTTTAGCTATTGAGCATAATAATCTCAGTCCCGTTTGAAATGACACAGTGCATTTGCATGGTGGCAGATGAGGGCTGTCACTTCACTCGAGGCTTGCCTACTGTTTTGGAGTTTGTGTGTTTTATCCCCCCCTAGATTCTAGATTGCTCTGGTTGTGTGCGTGTGTTCCTGTCTCTTGACAGGGCTCTGACAATACAAGTTAGTTTCAGTGTTAGTGCTCATCCCCTCACTGTGTGTGTGTGTGTGTGTGTTCTTGTCTCTTGCCTGTCCTGTGAGGATGAAGATGTAGTTTCAGTGTTTAATGTTCATCCCCTCACTGTGTGTGTGTGTTCTTGTCTCTTGACAGGTCTGTGAGGATGAGAAGGTCTCCACAGTCTGGAGGCTGGTCTCTGACAGGCTCAACATACCTGTCAATAAACAGGGACTCCTCTACAAAGGCAAGGCGCTGGCAGGTAGGCTGAACAGCTCAGCACAGCACAGCTCAGCACATCAAAGCACTCGGTTAAAAAGCATGCATGTTATTCTACATATATCTATTAATAGTAACACCTGCAAACAAAGTGATTTCAGTCTTTTATCATCTTTGAGTTGCATGAAGTGTTTTAATCTGCCTGGTCTTGAATCTCTCCTGTCTCTCCCCCTCCCTCTCTCTCAGATGAGCACAGACTGTCACACGACTCAATCGCTCCCGATTCCAAGCTGAACTCGTTGTGACGCCCCCAACAGAGAAAGTGTCACCCGAGCAAGAACAGCACTCCCTGTGTCCCCCCTCCTCTCACCCCTCAGCTCACCCCTCCTCTCACCCCTCCTCTCACCCCTCGCCTCACCCCGGGTCAGTGTGGCACAGCCTGCCTGCTCTTCTGAACAAACACTTCAGCCCTGCCGACGCAGTGAGAGGCTGGAGCAGCTACACAAGGTAACCTGAACACAATAAACACAGACACTGTTACACAAACACACACACACAGTGAGAGTCTGGAGCAGCTACACAAGGTAACCTGAACACAATAAACACAGACACTGGTACACACACACACACACACACACACACACACACAGTGAGAGACTGGAGCAGCTACACAAGATAAACTAAACACAATAAACACAGACACTGCTATATACAAACACACACACACACACACACACACACACACACAGTGAGAGGCTGGAGCAGCTACAAAAGGTAACTTGAACACAATAAACACACACACTGCTATACACACACACACACACACACACACACACACAGTGAGAGGCTGGAGTAGCTACACAAGGTAAATTGAACACAATAAACACTGCTACACACACAGTCCCAGCTGCAGCACATGCACACTGTTATACAGACGACACAGTCCCAGCTGCAGCACATGCACACTGTTATACAGACACACACAGTCCCAGCTGCAGCACATGCACACTGTTATACAGACACACACAGTCCCAGCTGCAGCACATGCACACTGTTATACAGACACACACAGTCCCAGCTGCAGCACATGCACACTGTTATACAGACACACAGACAGTCCCAGCTGCAGCACATGCACACTGTTATACAGACGCACACAGTCCCAGCTGCAGCACATGCACACTGTTATACAGACGCACACAGTCCCAGCTGCAGCACATGCACACTGTTATACAGACGCACACAGTCCCAGCTGCAGCACATGCACACTGTTATACAGACGCACACAGTCCCAGCTGCAGCACATGCACACTGTTATACGGACGCACACAGTCCCAGCTGCAGCACATGTACACTGTTATACAGACGCACTCAGACACAGCTGTACAGTGTTCTGGTCTCTGCCCTGTCCTGTGAGGATGAAGATGTAGTTTCAGTGTTTAATGCTCATCCCCTCACTGTGTGTGTGTGTGTGTGTTCTTGTCTCTTGACAGGTCTGTGAGGATGAGAAGGTCTCCATAGTCTGGAGTCTGGTCTCTGACAGGCTCAACAAACCTGTCAATCAACAGAGACTCCTCTACAAAGGCAAGGTGCTGGCAGGTAGTCTGAACAGCTCAGCACAGCGTAGCACAGCACAGCTCAGCACATCAAAGCACTCGGTTAAAAAGCATGCATGTTATTCTACATATGTCTATTAATAGTAACACCTGCAAACAAAGTGATTTCAATCTTTTATCATCTTTGAGTTGCATGAAGTGTTTTAATCTGCCTGGTCTTGAATCTCTCCTGTCTCTCCCCCTCCCTCTCTGTCAGATGAGCACAGACTGTCATACGACTCCATCGCTCTCGGTTCCAAGCTGAACTCGTTGTGACGCCCCCAACAGAGAAAGTGTCACCCGAGCAAGAACAGCACTCCCTGTGTCCCCCCTCCTCTCACCCCTCGCCTCACCCCTCGCCTCACCCCTGGTCAGTGTGGCACAGACTGCCTGCTCTTCTGAACAAACACTTCAGCCCTGCCGACGCAGTGAGAGTCTGGAGCAGCTACACAAGGAAACCTGAACACAATAAACACAGACACTGTTACACACACACACACACACACACACACACACACAGTGAGAGCCTGGAGCAGCTACACAAGATAAACTAAACACAATAAACACAGACACTGCTATATACAAACACACACACACAGTGAGAGGCTGGAGCAGCTACACAAGGTAACCTGAACACAATAAACACACACACTGCTATACACACACACACACACACACACACACACACACAGTGAGAGGCTGGAGCAGTTACACAAGATAAATTGAACACAAAAAACACTGCTTCACACACAGTCCCAGCTGCAGCACATGCACACTGTTATACAGACGCACTTAGACACAGCTATACAGTGACACAGAGACGCACACACAATCGCAGCTGCAGCACAGGCAGTCTCAGATACAGCACACAGACTCTGAAATGCCAGGTGTAG
>CM060302.1:2612507-2630007 GCA_030684275.1 Acipenser oxyrinchus oxyrinchus
CGGTGTTAAAGATATCAGTTCTCAAGTAACCAAAGTTATTTATTTATTTATTTATTTATTTACTTATTTACTTATTTTGCCAAACTGAAATCTGTTCGCTACTGTCACATATCCCAAGTACTAAAAGATATTTATCAAAGTGTCCTCAATAGAAACACTAAAAGAAACGCATTAAGTGAAATTGTTCTGAATGCAGCGAGACACACTGCCGGCTTCTCTCTGAATTGAAGAGGTTCATTTTCTGTATTGCTGAAGCGGTCGTGGGGAAAGCTTCAGTTAGATTTAAGGGGTGTGGCTGCAGTTCGGAGTCTGCAGCTGCAGCGTTGAGCAGAAACCTTGAAAAGGAAGAGCGTGTCATCTCAGGGGTGTTGAGAGAGATCTGCAGCCTTTTATATTCACAATCACAGGGTCTGTCTTCACAACTGTTTTTTTGGTGTTATCTTGCACTTTGCTTCACTGTGCTTTCGTGGTGTTTCGCTGCCAGTTACCGTGCTTTTTATTGCACTGCACACTGCACTGCACACACACACACTGCACTACACACACACTGCACAACACACTGCACTGCACATGCACACCACTGCACACTGCACTGCACACCATGCACACTGCACACTGCACACTGCACTGCACACTACACTGCACACTGCACTGCACACACACACACTGCACTACACACACACTGCACAACACACTGCACTGCACGGTGCACTGCACACTACACTGCACACTGCACTGCACATACACACACTGCACTACACACACACTGCACAACACACTGCACTGCACGGTGCACTGCACACTACACTGCACACTGCACTGCACACACACACACTGCACTACACACACACTGCACAACACACTGCACTGCACGGTGCACTGCACACTACACTGCACACTGCACTACACACACACACACTGCACTACACACACACTGCACAACACACTGCACTGCACTACCCACATACACACACTGCACTGCACACACTGCACTACACACACACAATGCACTACACACACACACACACACACACACAGACACACACACACACACACACACACTCCAGGGGCCCTGACTGTTAAAATGCAAAGCAGGGAGACAGTTACAGGAATTCAATAGAAACTTCCTGTTCGAAATCATTTGGTTTCTTGTTGTGTGTTTTTTTTTGTTTTTTTGTCTCTGTACAATGGGCTCCTCAATGCAGAAGTGGGTTGAATTACAAACGAAACACAGCTACCGTGTAACAACAAACACTTTTATATGGACCCTGGATGAATGATTTACAGTGGACCTTCTGTAGAAAGCTTTAACAATCAGGTTTCTGTTCTGTATGATACTGAACCAGCCCCTTCTGAAAAGGGGAAAGAAAGAACGACCTGGGCTGCAGTGTGTGGTTTGACTAACTATACTAGTGCTAGCATTGCCCCTCAGTGTAATAGAGAACCATTATTTGCATTGCCATTGCAGTGCCGCTGTCTGTCTGCATTGCCACTGAAGATCATGTTGGGTATTATTAGTTTATTTAGCAGACGTCTTTATCCAAGGCGACTTACAGAGACTAGGGTGTGTGAACTATGCATCAGCTGCAGAGTCACTTACAACTACGTCTCACCCGAAAGACGGAGCACAAGGAGGTGAAGTGACTTGCTCAGGGTCACACAATGAGTCAGTGGCTGAGGTGGGATTTGAACCGGGGACCTCCTGGTTACAAGCCTGTTTCTTTAACCACTGGCCCACACAGCTTCCTAGTATAGTTGGCATACTGTGGTCCCATTCTACCAGACTCACCACATTGCAGCTGCCACTGAGAGGAGAGGAGAGAAGAGAGGAGAGGGGAGAAAAGAGGAGAGGAGAGAGGAGGAGGGGAGAGGAGAGGTGAGGAGAGGAGAGGGAAGGGGAGGAGAGGAGAGAGGAGGAGAGGAGAGGTGAGGAGAGGAGAGTGAAGGGGAGAAGGGAGAGGAGAGGAGAGGGAAGGAAAGGGAGGAGAGGAGAGGAAAGGAGGAGAGGGAGAGGAGAGGAGAGGAGAGAGGGTGAGGAGAAGAGAGGGAGAGGAGAGGGAGAGGGAGAGGAGAGAGAAGGGGAGAGGAGAGGAGAGGGAGAGGAGAGGAGAGAGAGGAGAGGAGAGGGGAGGAGAGGGAGAGGAGAGGAGAGGGAGAGAGGGAGAGGAGAAGAGAGGGAGAGGAGAGGGAGAGGGAGAGGAGAGGAGAGGGAGGAGAGGAGAGAGAAGGGAGAGGAGAGGAGAGAGAGAGAAGGAGAGAGGGTGGAAGGTGCACTGTAAAAAATATCAGTAAATGTATGTGGAATTAACTGTAATTTCAAGTGTTAAAAAAAAAAAGCGTTTTATGTTTTACATTAAAGTTGAAAGTCAAACCAAATATTTGACTCTAAAAAAAATAAGTTCTGTTTTTAAATGAACTGCTAAGTGCAGATCAGATGTAATGTTTATTTCTACATACACGGTGTTCTGCATTTGTGGCAATGGAAGCACATTAAGAAAACTGACCTCTTAGTGTCTCAAAATATTGACTTTGGACCTCATTACAATTTTGTTGTTAAAGAAAACCTCCTGCATTTATTACTTAAGGCAGCCATTATTATTATTATTATTATTATTATTATTATTATTATTATATAATTAATATAATACATACACACATACACACACACAATAATAATTCAAACTAGCCTGTCCTGAGTGCTTTGCACAGCTTTTGTTAACGTCCCGTTAACATTGTGGCAGATCCCAGTACTTTTGAAATGAAACAGTGGCTCATTTGTATAAGATAGCGTAAAGGATGTGGGACTGCGGCATTCTGTACACATTGCTGTGGGTAATTGTGTTGAGATTATATAAAGAGGGGTGTGCTACCATAAAAAGACTAAGGCAGTGGGAGTTGGGAGGACGGATTTGAAATAATGTTTTAAATAATTTGTTTTATTAAAAACCTAATAGTTCTCGCTGGAACCAAACCAGGAACTGGGGACCCGGTTTCAACGGAACCGCTGTAGTGTTACTTTCACGTACGCAGCGCATGCTCGCGAACGCCTGCACAGATTCGAAACCGTTTCCGCTTAGAACTTCTTTTAAGAGAAATTGATTATCTGTATCCAGTTTAAGTTTGCAAGAAAATATGTATACCATAAAAACCAGTGTATAAGTCTCTGTGGTGTATAAGTCCCCCAACTTTTTGAGACAACAATTTCAGGAAAAAGCCTACAGGTCACACTGGTGTACAAGTTCCTCCCCCCTTTTTCGGACGCCCTAAAAATACCTAGAAAATAGACTTACACAAAGGTTTTTACAGTAATTCATGGTAAACGTACCTCTGTTTGACACTAGGAAAACACCCGTCAGATGGCAATTGATTGCACCTGTACCAAAATCTGACAGCGTACTGCTTTCTGACATTACACGAGTCAGGTTTCGGTAGGCGTACCACACTGTGACGATGCACCATTTTCTAACAGTACACCGGTTTCAAAGGAACCGGTTCGCACAAATCTCGTCTCGTTACAATGCAAACCTAAATTTCCATGGTGTACTTGAAGTTATTAACCGTGCGTTTGTGCGAAAATACATTTTAACACTTTAACAGCTTCATTTGTTGGAATATTTAAACTGTTATTAGGTTGGTTGACATGAATTAATTTCTCCGATGGTAAAAAATCTCATATAAAGATTACAATTACTTAACGGTTAAATCTTGTAGATTATTTTTACGGAAGAGAAGTAAATTGGTTTACAGTCGTTTTACTGAAAATGACTGTGCTGCTCGGCTGCCAGGCTGCCAGGCTTTTAATCGTAAAATAACAGTGATTTTTTTATAATGTAGTTTCAGCGTGTTCTGGGGTACGAAAGAGGAAGTGAGATTACTTTATTATGCCCCTTTCATCAAAAACAGGAACAGAAGAATTCCACAGTACTGTGAACAGCCTCTCACACACACACACTGAGACACACACACTCACACTCACACACACACACACACACACACACACACACACACACACACACACACACACACACACACACACACACACACACACACACACACACTCACACACACACACACACACACACACACACACACACACACACACACACACACACACACACACACACACACACACACACACACACACACACACACACACACACACACACACACACACACACACACACACACACACACACACACACTCACACACACACACACACACACACACACACACACACACACACACACACACACACACACACACACACACACACACACACACACACACACACACACACACACACACACACACACACACACACACACACACACACACACACACACACACACACACACACACACACACACACACACACACACACTCACACACACACACACACACACACACACACACACACACACACACACACACACACACACACACACACACACACACACACTCACACACACACACACACACACACACACACACACACACACACACACACACACACACACACACACACACACACACACACACACACACACACACACACACACACACACACACACACACACACACACACACACACACACACACACACACACACACACACACACACACACACACACACACACACACACACACACACACACACACACACACACACACACACACACACACACACACACACACACACACACACACACACACACACACACACACACACACACACACACACACACACACACACACACACACACACACACACACACACACACACACACACACACACACACACACACACACACACACACACACACACACACACACACACACACACACACACACACACACACACACTCACACACACACACACACACACACACACACACACACACACACACACACACACACACACACACACACACACACACACACACACACACACACACACACACACACACACACACACACACACACACACACACACACACACACACACACACACACACACACACACACACACACACACACACACACACACACACACACACACACACACACACACACACACACACACACACACACACACACACACACACACACACACACACACACACACACACACACACACACACACACACACACACACACACACACACACACACACACACACACACACACACACACACACACACACACACACACACACACACACACACACACACACACACACACACACACACACACACACACACACACACACACACACACACACACACACACACACACACACACACACACACACACACACACACACACACACACACACACACACACACACACACACACTCACACACACACACACACACACACACACACACACACACACACACACACACACACACACACACACACACACACACACACACACACACTCACACACACACACACACACACACACACACACACACACACACACACACACACACACACACACACACACACACACACACACACACACACACACACACACACACACACACACACACACACACACACACACACACACACACACACACACACACACACACACACACACACACACACACACACACACACACACACACACACACACACACACACACACACACACACACACACACACACACACACACACACACACACACACACACACACACACACACACACACACACACACACACACACACACACACACACACACACACACACACACACACACACACACACACACACACACACACACACACACACACACACACACACACACACACACACACACACACACACACACACACACACACACACACACACACACACACACACACACACACACACACACACACACACACACACACACACACACACACACACACACACACACACACACACACACACACACACACACACACACACACACACACACACACACACACACACACACACACACACACACACACACACACACACACACACACACACACACACACACACACACACACACAGACACACACACAGATACACAGCACACACACACAGAGAAACACAGCACACAGAGCACACACACACACACACAGACACAGAGACACACACACACACAGCACACAGAGACACACACACAGCACACAGAGACACACACACACACAGACACAGAGACACACACACAGACACAGACACAGAGACACACACACACAGACACAGAGACACACACACACAGACACAGAGACACACACACAGACACAGACACAGAGACACACACACAGACACAGAGACACACACACACAGCACACAGAGACACACACACACAGCACACAGAGACACACACACATACACAGACACAGAGACACACACACACAGACACAGAGACACACACACACAGCACACAGAGACACACACACAGCACACAGAGACACACACACACAGACACAGAGACACACACACACAGCACACAGAGACACACACACAGCACACAGAGACACACACACACAGACACAGAGACACACACAACTTGTTTATAGTGTTAATGAGTGCAATCTAAGCAATTTCTAAACAAATAATCAAGTTCTATAAAAAGAACACAGAAACATGAGCTCATTCCCGACGGAGGGGAGTCCGTTCGGACCGTCAGCGCGCCTCCGGTTCTGAGCAGCTGACTGATCTCAGAACTTAAAGGATCTTAAAGGATCCCTGTGATTCTGCATCGACAGCGGGGCTCGGTAACCCTTGGCAACCCTTGTAACCCATTCCACACCCCTCCCCGCTGTCTCTGTGTGAGGAAGTGTCTCCTGTCTGTCTCCACTTCGTTTCACACTGTGCCCCTCTGGTCCTGGCTTCTGTGCTGCGTTTAAACTATAGGTTTGGGTTACCTAGAAGGGATGGAAGCAAGACTCACATTGCATAGAGATTCGATCCATTCCTGGTTTCACTGTGAGTTTAATAAGAACATAAGAAAGTTTACAAACGAGAGGAGGCCATTCAGCCCATCTTGCTCGTTTGGTTGTTAGTAGCTTATCGATCCCAGAATCTCATCAAGCAGCTTCTTGAAGGATCCCAGGGTGTCAGCTTCAACAACATTACTGGGGAGTTGGTTCCAGACCTTCACAATTCTCTGTGTAAAAAAGTGCCTCCTATTTTCTGTTCTGAATGCCCCTTTATCTAATCTCCACTTGTGACCCCTGGTCCTTGTTTCTTTTTTCAGGTTCAAAAAGTCCCCTGGGTCGACATTGTCTATACCTTTTAGGATTTTGAATGTTTGAATCAGATCACCGCGTAGTCTTCTTTGTTCAAGACTGAATAGATTCAATTCTTTTAGCCTGTCTGCATACGACATGCCTTTTAAACCCGGGATAATTCTGGTCGCTCTTCTTTGCACTCTTTCTAGAGCAGCAATATCCTTTTTGTAATGAGGTGACCAGAACTGAACACAATATTCTAGGTGAGGTCTTACTAAAGCATTGTAAAGTTTTAACATTACTTCCCTTGATTTAAATTCAACACTTCTCACAATATATCCGAGCATCTTGTTGGCCTTTTTTATAGCCTCCCCACATTGTCTAGATGAAGACATTTCTGAGTCAACATAAACTCCTAAGTCTTTTTCATAGATCCCTTCTTCAATAAGACACACCTGAGCATAATAATAATTAAGCAAGTACGACAGAACAGGGACAAACAAAACGAAGTTAGAGCAATCTTATTTTAATGTAGCTTCTTTTTATTTTAATGTATACTGCATTAAATTATAGTTATCGGTTAAGGAGGATATTTTATTCCAAAATGAAAAATAAATAAATATCTCGAACTAAATCAATAAATATATAGACATGTAATTATTTTAATCAATTAATTAATTATTTCTTCTTCCTTATGTATAGGTTTATTTATTTATTTTTCAGTGTGGCACTGCTAAAATCGCCACAATCTCTAGAGTCACTCTGCCCACATCAGAGCCTTTTTATAATCTGTTTGAAATAGATTTGCACCTCTGTTAGAAGTCTTTGAAACAGGTGGAACCACTTTAGACAGAAAATACTCCATCCGACCACATCAGCTGGTAGCAAAACCTGGACTGGGTGACACTGCTGTGCAACAGGAGTCTGATTCCCATCCCTGCGGCTCCTTTTGAAAGGCTTCGCTCGACCGCCCTGCTGATTCGTCTGGGCTCCTGGCTGAACAGACTGAATCATATCACACGCTTGTGTTGGTGTAGCGGGGGTGGCTCTGCACCACATTGCACAGAGAAGGACCGCGGCTCTGCTGAAACCACATTCACCAGCGCTGCTGAAACTGCGCTGGCTGCTTTTCTTCTAAACCATTCAATTGTTTCAATGAGCTGGGTTGAGAGCAGAACAATGTTAGCTTGTGGTGTGTGTGTGTGTGTGTGTGTGTGTGTGTGTGTGTGTGTGTGTGTGTGTGTGTGTGTGTGTGTGTGTGTGTGTGTGTGTGTGTGTGTGTGTGTGTGTGTGTGTGTGTGTGTGTGTGTGTGTGTGTGTGTGTGTGTGTGTGTGTGTGTGTGTATGCGTGTGCATGTGTGAAACTTCAGTGTAAATTCAATGGCAAACGTTTCCTCTAGAAGTCTTTCTCAATGTCTTCAGTGTAAATTCAATGGCAAACGTTTCCACTAGAAGTCTCTCAGTGTCTTCAGTGTAAATTCAATGGCAAACGTTTCCACTAGAAGTCTTTCTCAGTGTCTTCAGTGTAAATTCAATGGCAAACGTTTCCACTAGAAGTCTTTCTCAGTGTCTTCAGTGTAAATTCAATGGCAAACGTTTCCACTAGAAGTCTTTCTCAGTGTCTTCAGTGTAAATTCAATGGCAAACGTTTCCACTAGAAGTCTTTCTCAGTGTCTTCAGTGTAAATTCAATGGCAAACGTTTCCACTAGAAGTCTTTCTCAGTGTCTTCAGTGTAAATTCACTGGCAAGAGATTTAAATAGAAGCTGGTTTTCGGAATCCATTCTCTAATAAATTGACATTCGCTCTTTCTGGTTTCCTTTCTGACGTGGAATTAACAAAAAAACCAAAACAAAACACAAAAAAGATGACACACTTATTTATGAAAACCCACCACGCAAAACCAGCTCTCTCGAAAACCCGCATTCCAAACCCCCTTCTCTTTCCGTTAAGAATGTCAGTCTCTCTCTCTCTCTGTTTTGTTTGTGTTTAGTCTCACTGTGTAACCCCCCCTTGTTTACAACAACAGTAGGAGAATCGAAGTGGGTGGAAAATGTAGACTGCTGTGATGTCACTGTATGTTTTTGTTCCTATAGACGAAGGTTCCACTGTGTGACCCCCCTCCCCTCCCGAGTATGCAATGGACCTTTATACAAGTTTCCTACAGTAAAAGCGTTACAGTGTGATAAAGCACAGTGAAAACATGGTAAAACACACAGAGGTGTGGTACAGCATAGGGAAGCATTGTAAAGCACAGAGAGGTATGGTAAAGCATAGGGAAGCATTGTAAAGCACAGAGAGGTATGGTAAAGCACAGGGAAGCATTGTAAAGCACAGAGAGGTCTGGTAAAGCATAGGGAAGCATTGTAAAGCACAGAGAGGTCTGGTACAGCATAGGGAAGCATTGTAAAGCACAGAGAGGTCTGGTAAAGCATAGGGAAGCATTGTAAAGCACAGAGAGGTCTGGTAAAGCATAGGGAAGCATTGTAAAGCACAGAGAGGTATGGTAAAGCACAGGGAAGCAATGTAAAACACAGAGAGGTCTGGTAAAGCATAGGGAAGCATTGTAAAGCACAGAGAGGTCTGGTACAGCATAGGGAAGCATTGTAAAGCACAGAGAGGTTCTGGTAGAGCATAGGGAAGCATTGTAAAGCACAGAGAGGTATGGTGAAGCATTGTAAAGCACAGAGAGGTCTGGTAAAGCATAGGGAAGCATTGTAAAGCACAGAGAGGTATGGTAAAGCATAGGGAAGCATTGTAAAGCACAGAGAGGTATGGTAAAGCATAGGGAAGCATTGTAAAGCACAGAGAGGTATGGTAAAGCATAGGGAAGCATTGTAAAGCACAGAGAGGTATGGTAAAGCATAGGGAAGCATTGTAAAGCACAAAGAGGTCTGGTAAAGCATAGGGAAGCATTGTAAAGCACAGAGAGGTATGGTAAAGCATAGGGAAGCATTGTAAAGCACAGAGAGGTATGGGAAAGCATAGGGAAGCATTGTAAAGCACAGAGAGGTATAGTAAAGCATAGGGAAGCATTGTAAAGCACAGAGAGGTCTGGTAAAGCATAGGGAAGCATTGTAAAGCACAGAGAGGTATAGTAAAGCATAGGGAAGCATTATAAAGCACATAGGAACATAAGAAAGTTTACAAACGAGAGGAGGCCATTCAGCCCATCTTGCTCGTTTTTTTGTTAGTAGCTTATCGATCCCAGAATCTCATCAAGCAGCTTCTTGAAGGATCCCAGGGTGTCAGCTTCAACAACATTACTTGGGAGTTGGTTCCAGACCCAATTCTCTGTGTTAAAAAGTGCCTCCTATTTTCTGTTCTGAATGCCCCTTTATCTAATCTCCATTTGTGACCCCTGGTCCTTGTTTCTTTTTTCAGGGTTGAAAAAGTCCCCTGGGTCGACATTGTCTATACCTTTTAGGATTTTGAATGTTTGAATCAGATCGCCGCGTAGTCTTCTTTGTTCAAGACTGAATAGATTCAATTCTTTTAGCCTGTCTGCATACGACATGCCTTTTAAACCCGGGATAATTCTGGTTGCTCTTCTTTGCACTCTTTCTAGAGCAGCAATATCCTTTTTGTAATGAGGTGACCAGAACTGAACACAATATTCTAGATGAGGTCTTAATAATGCATTGTAAAGTTTTAACATTACTTCCTTTGAGTTAAATTCAACACTCCTCACAATATATCTGAGCATCTTGTTGGCCTTTTTTATAGCTTCCCCACATTGTCTAGATGAAGACATTTCTGAGTCAACATAAACTCCTAGGTCTTTTTAATAGATTCCTTCCTTCAATTTCAGTATCTCCCATATGATCTTTATAATGTACATTTGTATTGCCTGCGTGCAGTACCTTACACTTTTCTCTATTAAATGTCATTTGTCATGTGTCTGCCCAGTTCTGAATGCTGTCTAGATCATTTTGAATGACCTTTGCTGCAGCAACAGTGTTTGCCACTCCTCCTATTTTTGTGCCGTCTGCAAATTTAACAAGTTTGCTTACTATACCAGAATCTAAGTCATTAATGTAGATTAGGAATAGCAGAGAACCTAATAGTGATCCCTGTGGTACACCACTGGTTACCTCGCTCCATTTTGAGTTTTCTCCTCTAATCAGTACTTTCTGTTTTCTACATGTTAACCACTCCCTAATCCATGTGCATGCATTTCCTTGAATCCCTACTGCGTTCAGTTTGAGAATTAATCTTTTATGCGGGACTTTGTCAAGCACAGAGAGGTATGGTAAAGCATATTAAAAAGCCAGGGTAATCTATGGTAAATGCAAAGTAAAACCATAGGAAAGGTATGGGAGAAAAACTGCAAAAATACTGCAGTGAATTTTTATAAGGGAAGTGATGTTTTGACTGACTGACTGGAATTCGATTCTGAGTTCAACAGAGGTTTGATATTCTGTCTGTTTTTTCCCCCTTATTCTCAGGCACGGAATAAGCAGACTGGTGACATGACAGCAATCAAAATCATCAAGACAGAACCAGGCGAGTTCACTGGTGTAGGGACTGAGAGGGACTGGGAGGGACTGGGAGGGAAGCAGTGTGGCTCTAGTGGAGCTGAGGAGGGACTGGGAGGGAAGCAGTGTGGCTCTAGTGGAGCTGAGGAGGGACTGGGAGGGAAGCAGTGTGGCTCTAGTGGAGCTGAGGAGGGACTGGGAGGGAAGCAGCGTGGCTCTAGTGGAGCTGAGGAGGGACTGGGACGGAGGGAGGGAAGCAGTGTGGCTCTAGTGGAGCTGAGGAGGGACTGGGAGCGAGGGAGGGAAGCAGTGTGGCTCTAGTGGAGCTGAGGAGGGACTGGGAGGGACGGAGGGAAGCAGTGTGGCTCTAGTGGAGCTGAGGAGGGACTGGGAGGGAGGGAGGGAGGGAAGCAGTGTGGCTCTAGTGGAGCTGAGGAGGGACTGGGAGGGAGGGAGGGAAGCAGTGTGGCTCTAGTGGAGCTGAGGAGGGACTGGGAGGGAGGGAGGGAAGCAGCGTGGCTCTAGTGGAGCTGAGGAGGGACTGGGAGGGAGGGAGGGAAGCAGTGTGGCTCTAGTGGAGCTGAGGAGGGACTGGGAGGGAAGCAGTGTGGCTCTAGTGGAGCTGAGGAGGGACTGGGAGGGAGGGAGAGAAGCAGCATGGCTCTAGTGGAGCTGAGGAGGGACTGGGAGGGAGGGAGAGAAGCAGCATGGCTCTAGTGGAGCTGAGGAGGGACTGGGAGGGACTGGGAGGGACTGGGAGGGAAGCAGCATGGCTCTAGTGGAGCTGAGGAGGGACTGGGAGGGAGGGAGAGAAGCAGTGTGGCTCTAGTGGAGCTGAGGAGGGACTGGGAGGGACGGAGGGAATTCAGAGTATATGATATTGTTTCCACAGTGTGCAGTGCAGTATCGTCTCAGTCGCTCTAAATCTGGGACTGCCCAGGGGGTGAGGGGGCGGGGTGAGGGTGTGAGGGAATCCCCAGAGGGTGGCGGGGGGGTGGAGGGGGTGTGTACTTCCTTAAATTAAATCATGTGACTTGCCTTCACTATCACTTTACAGTACAATACAACACAATACAGTATAATACAGTACAGTACAATACAGTACAGTACAGTACATTATAATACAATACAATGCAATGTAATACAGTACAGTACAATACAACACGTACAGTATAATACAGTACAATACAACACCGTACAGTATAATACAGTACAATACAACACGTACAGTATAATACAGTACAATACAACACCGTACAGTATAATACAGCACAATACAACACGTACAGTATAATACAGTACAATACAACACGTACAGTATAATACAGTACAATACAACACAGTACAGTATAATACAGTACAATACAACACCGTACAGTATAATACAATACAATACAACACGTACAGTATAATACAGTACAATACAACACAGTACAGTATAATACAGTACAATACAACACGTACAGTATAATACAGTACAATACAACACCGTACAGTATAATACAGTACAATACAACACCGTACAGTATAATACAATACAATACAACACCGTACAGTATAATACAGTACAATACAACACCGTACAGTATAATACAGTACAGTACAATACAACACCGTACAGTATAATACAATACAATACAACACCGTACAGTATAATACAATACAATACAACACCGTACAGTATAATACAATACAATACAACACAGTACAGTATAATACAGTACAATACAACACCGTACAGTATAATACAGCACAATACAACACGTACAGTATAATACAGTACAATACAACACAGTACAGTATAATACAGTACAATACAACACCGTACAGTATAATACAGTACAATACAACACCGTACAGTATAATACAATACAATACAACACCGTACAGTATACTACAATACAATACAACACCGTACAGTATAATACAATACAATACAACACCGTACAGTATAATACAATACAATACAACACCGTACAGTATAATACAGTACAATACAACACAGTACAGTATAATACAGCACAATACAACACCGTACAGTATAATACAGCACAATACAACACGTACAGTATAATACAGTACAATACAACACAGTACAGTATAATACAGTACAATACAACACCGTACAGTATAATACACTACAATACAACACGTACAGTATAATACAGTACAATACAACACAGTATAGTATAATACAGTACAATACAACACCGTACAGTATAATACAGTACAATACAACACCGTACAGTATAATACAGTACAATACAACACGTACAGTATAATACAGTACAATACAACACAGTATAGTATAATACAGTACAATACAACACCGTACAGTATAATACAGTACAATACAACACAGTACAGTATAATACAGTACAATACAACACAGTACAGTATAATACAGTACAATACAACACGTACAGTATAATACAGTACAATACAACACAGTATAGTATAATACAGTACAGGCCAGTATGTTTAACCCAGGCCAGTTGAATTTCTTTGTATTTTCCTATTTCAGAAGACGATTTCTCTGTGATCCAGCAGGAGATTGTGATGGTGAAGAGCTGCAAGCACCACAACATCGTGGCGTACTTCGGCAGCTACATACAGTAAGAGGGGGAGCGGCTAGGGTTAGGGTTAGGGTTAGGGTTAGGGTTAGAGTTAGGGTTAGGTATTAGAGCATTGGGGGAGGGGGGGGGCTGATGCAACCAAGGTGGATTATCAGTTTTACGTCTGAGATTTTACTACTAGCATCTTCCCTTATAAGAGTTTCCCATAGTAAAAACACAGCAAAATGTAATAAAGCACAGAGAGGTCTGGTAAAGCATAGGGAAGCATTGTAAAGCACAGAGAGGTATGGTAAAGCATAGGGAAGCATTGTAAAGCACAGTGAGGTGTGGTAAAGCATAGGGAAGCATTGTAAAGCACAGAGAGGTCTGGTAAAGCATAGGGAAGCATTGTAAAGCACAGAGAGGTTTGGTAAAGCATAGGGAAGCATTGTAAAGCACAGAGAGGTTTGGTAAAGCATAGGGAAGCATTGTAAAGCACAGAGAGGTTTGGTAAAGCATAGGGAAGCATTGTAAAGCACAGTTTAGAGTAGACACTCCAGCAATGTTTAAAAAGGTCAGCCTGTCAGCTCTCACCTGCCTGCGGGTTCTGTTGTGTGCAGGTCCAATAAGCTGTGGATTTGTATGGAGTACTGTGGAGGAGGGTCTCTGCAAGACGTCTACAACGGTGAGAGAGTCACCTCTGATCAAACTGCTGCTGAAATGTCTTTATAATATATAGCACTAGACCCTGATATTGTTGCGATCCAGCCCTCTGAAATGCCTTTATAATATATAGCACTAGACCCTGATATTGATGCGATCCAGCCCTCTGAAATGTCTTTATAATATACAGCACTAGACCCTGATATTGATGTGATCCAGCCCTCTGAAATGTCTTTATAATATATAGCACTAGACCCTGATATTGATGCGATCCAGCCCTCTGAAATGTCTTTATAATATACAGCACTAGACCCTGATATTGATGCGATCCAGCCCTCTGAAATGTCTTTATAATATATAGCACTAGACCCTGATATTGATGCGATCCAGCCCTCTGAAATGTCTTTATAATATACAGCACTAGACCCTGATATTGATGCGATCCAGCCCTCTGAAATGTCTTTATAATATACAGCACTAGACCCTGATATTGATGCGATCCAGCCCTCTGAAATGTCTTTATAATATATAGCACTAGACCTTGATATTGATGAGATCCAGCCCTCTGAAATGTCTTTCTAATATATAGCAGACCCTGATATTGATGAGATCCAGCCCTCTGAAATGTCTTTCTAATATATAGCAGACCCTGATATTGATGAGATCCAGCCCTCTGAAATGTCTTTCTAATATATAGCACTAGACCCTGATATTGATGCGATCCAGCCCTCTGAAATGTCTTTATAATATATAGCACTAGACCCTGATATTGATGCGATCCAGACCTCTGAAATGCCTTTATAATATACAGCACTAGACCCTGATATTGATGCGATCCAGCACCTCTGAAATGTCTTTATAATATACAGCACTAGACCCTGATATTGATGCAATCCAGCCCTCTGAAATGTCTTTATAATATACAGCACTAGACCCTGATATTGATGAGATCCAGCCCTCTGAAATGTCTTTCTAATATATAGCAGACCCTGATATTGATGCGATCCAGCCCTCTGAAATGTCTTTATAATATACAGCACTAGACCCTGATATTGATGCGATCCAGCCCTCTGAAATGTCTTTATAATATATAGCACTAGACCCTGATATTGATGCGATCCAGACCTCTGAAATGCCTTTATAATATACAGCACTAGACCCTGATATTGATGCGATCCAGCCCTCTGAAATGTCTTTATAATATATAGCACTAGACCCTGATATTGATGCGATCCAGACCTCTGAAATGTCTTTATAATATATAGCACTAGACCCTGATATTGATGCGATCCAGCCCTCTGAAATGTCTTTATAATATACAGCACTAGACCTGATATTGATGCGATCCAGCCCTCTGAAATGTCTTTATAATATATAGCACTAGACCCTGATATTGATGCGATCCAGACCTCTGAAATGTCTTTATAATATATAGTAGACCCTGATATTGATGCGATCCAGCCCTCTGAAATGTCTTTATAATATATAGCACTAGACCCTGATATTGATGCGATCCAGCCCTCTGAAATGTCTTTATAATATACAGCACTAGACCTGGATATTGATGCGATCCAGCCCTCTGAAATGTCTTTATAATATATAGCACTAGACCCTGATATTGATGCGATCCAGACCTCTGAAATGTCTTTATAATATATAGCAGACCCTGATATTGATGCGATCCAGCCCTCTGAAATGTCTTTATAATATATAGCACTAGACCCTGATATTGATGCGATCCAGCCCTCTGAAATGTCTTTATAATATATAGCACTAGACCCTGATATTGATGCGATCCAGCCCTCTGAAATGTCTTTATAATATATAGCACTAGACCCTGATATTGATGCGATCCAGCCCTCTGAAATGTCTTTATAATATATAGCAGACCCTGATATTGATGCGATCCAGCCCTCTGAAATGTCTTTATAATATACAGCACTAGACCCTGATATTGATGCGATCCAGCCCTCTGAAATGTCTTTATAATATACAGCACTAGACCCTGATATTGATGCGATCCAGCCCTCTGAAATGTCTTTATAATATATAGCACTAGACCCTGATATTGATGCGATCCAGCCCTCTGAAATGCCTTTATAATATATAGCACTAGACCCTGATATTGATGAGATCCAGCCCTCTGAAATGTCTTTCTAATATACAGCGCTAGACCCTGATATTGATGAGATCCAGCCCTCTTTAGGATATTGTTTTGAATCTTTCTCTCTCCTCTCTCAGTGACTGGGCCCCTCACAGAGCTGCAGATTGCCTATGTGTGCAGAGAGATGCTGAAGGTATGTCACAGGAATCTGGGTTATTAGAAATGACTCCTTGCTCAGCAGAGTCTCTACAAACCACAACAGGATCTACAGAAATTGATGAAGTGCCTTAATATCAGGGTTTGTTTAGACACTTAGAAACATATCATAAATCCAAACAATTTGATAGATTTATTGATCAGATATTAACGCATTTAATCTGTTTGTGTAAATCCTGTTGTGGTTGAAATGTTTCAGATGCTTTGTGGCTGACGCGGCGCTTGCCAGATCTGCACTCCAGTGTGATTATAACCCTAGCTGCTGAT
>CM060302.1:2647507-2652507 GCA_030684275.1 Acipenser oxyrinchus oxyrinchus
GGTCTGGTAAAGCATAGGGAAGCATTGTAAAGCATGGGGGGAAACCGTGCAGACACACAGTGGTAACCCTTTCTAAGGGAATGCACAGTGCTGTCGGTTCCTCCCTGCCTCTCGCTCTGCTCTGACTCGCCAGGCTGTTGCTGTTGCTGTTTGATCTCACTGTGCATTGTGTGTGTGTGTGTGTGTGTGTGTGTGTGTGTGTGTATGTGTGTGTGTCCTCTCTCCAGACCCCACACAGAGGCCCAGCCGACACTGCGGAAGATCGGAGGACCCCCAGCCCCCTCCTGCCCCAAGAATGACAAGAAGCTGAAGCCGACCCCGCCCTGCCCCCCAATCACCTGCACCCCCGCAGCAACTGGTAACCAGTTCACACAGCAAGCACTGAGCAGGGAGCGAGCACAGAGCAGCTTTATATTATTATACAAGCACATAGAAAAACATTGTAAAGTACAGAGAGGTGTGGTATAGCATAGGGAAGCATTGTAAAGCACAGAGAGGTCTGGTAAAGCATAGGGAAGCATTGTAAAGCACAGAGAGGTCTGGTAAAGCATAGGGAAGCATTGTAAAGCACAGAGAGGTATGGTAAAGCATAGGGAAGCATTGTAAAGCACAGAGAGGTCTGGTAAAGCATAGGGAAGCATTGTAAAGCACAGAGAGGTATGGTAAAGCATAGGGAAGCATTGTAAAGCACAGAGAGGTCTGGTAAAGCATAGGGAAGCATTGTAAAGCAGGGTAAACAATAGTAAATGCACAGTATAAAGCACAGGGGGAAACTGCAAAAATACGCTGGTAAACTTTTCTCAGGGTTAACGTGACAGGATTCTCTCTCGCTTGTCTCCTGCAGGGTCCTGTGGAATGCAAGAGCCCTGAATTCACGAAAACCCCGGTGAGCGTGCGTGTGTGTGTGTGTGCGTGTGTGCGTGTGCGTGTGTGCGTGTGCGAGTGTGCGTGTGCGTGTGTGTGTGCATGGGCAGGTTTATAGCGCATGCTGGGTCAAAAAAGTCTGCAAGGAAGGAAAGTCTGACAAAACCTACCTTATGAGGACACAGGCCTTGTAGTGTTTAAACAGATATTAAACAAACAGTCATTATTGTTTTTTTTAAAAACAAACTAAAAAGTGCCAAAATATTTAGTTTTGTTGTTGACGTTCACCCTGTGTGGAGTTTTGTTTGACTGGAGTGTGTGAGTGAGAGTGTATGAGTGTGTGTGTATTCCTTTAAAGCACTGATCCCTTCACACTCACACTCACACTCACACTCCTGTTATTTCCTTCAGCCCCTGAAACTTTCATTATTTGTATTGGTTGTGTTGAACCCACAGTCAAAGCAACTTAACTCAGACTGATCAAAAAATGTAACCCTATGACAAGCTCAGTGCTTGAGTGGCTGCGATGGAACCTCTGGGGATGATTTCACACACCCTGGAAAGGTAAGGCTACAGAACAGGAAGACTGAGCTCTCCCCTCTGTGGATGCTGTTGCAGGTGTTCCTGAAGAAGGTGTTTAACGGCTGTCCTCTGAGAATCAACAGCTGCACCACCTGGGACCACTGCACTACTAAAGGTAGGCCAGTTCAAACACCGCTTCCAACCCGCTACAGCGTGCAGCCGGCCATGTGCGATCCTTTATATAAAGGGTTACCACAGCTGTCCTCCATGCTTTTCCCATGGTTACACAAGCCAGTTACCGTAGTTTACCTTGGTTTGTTTTTTAACACGCTTTACCAGACCTCCCTGTGCTTTACAATGCTTCCCTATGCTTTACCACACCTCTCTGTGCTTTACAATGCTTCCCTATGCTTTACCAGACCTCTCTGTGCTTTACAATGCTTCCCTATGCTTTACCATACCTCTCTGTGCTTTACAATGCTTCCCTATGCTTTACCACACCTCTCTGTGCTTTACAATGCTTCCCTATGCTTTACCATACCTCTCTGTGCTTTACAATGCTTCCCTATGCTTTACCATACCTCTGTGCTTTACAATGCTTCACTATGCTTTACCATACCTCTCTGTGCTTTACAATGCTTCCCTATGCTTTACCAGACCTCTCTGTGCTTTACAATGCTTCCCTATGCTTTACCAGACCTCTCTGTGCTTTACAATGCTTCCCTATGCTTTACCACACCTCTCTGTGCTTTACAATGCTTCCATATGCTTTACCAGACCTCTCTGTGCTTTACAATGCTTCCCTATGCTTTACCAGACCTCTCTGTGCTTTACAATGCTTCCCTGTGCTTTACCAGACCTTTCTGTGCTTTACAATGCTTCCCTATGCTTTACCATGTTGTCACTGCTGTATCACACTGTGCTGTGCTCTCACTGTGCTGTATCACACTGTGCTGTATCTCACTGTGCTGTGCTCTCACTGTGCTGTATCACACTGTGCTGTATCTCACTGTGCTGTATCTCACTGTGCTGTATCACACTGTGCTGTGCTCTCACTGTGCTGTATCACACTGTGCTGTATCACACTGTGCTGTATCTCACTGTGCTGTATCACACTGTGCTGTGCTCTCACTGTGCTGTATCTCACTGTGCTGTATCTCACTGTGCTGTGCTCTCACTGTGCTGTATCACACTGTGCTGTATCACACTGTGCTGTATCTCACTGTGCTGTGCTCTCACTGTGCTGTATCACACTGTGCTGTATCTCACTGTGCTGTGCTCTCACTGTGCTGTATCACACTGTGCTGTATCTCACTGTGCTGTGCTCTCACTGTGCTGCGCGTTTCCAAGGAGTTGTAATGCAGTGCTGCTGCTCTGATTTCAGATCCTCAGCTGATATTCGGGGCGGAGGAGGGCATCTTCACTTTGAACCTCAGCGAGCAGGAGGCCACTCTGGAGCTGGTAAGGGGCGGCACTCTGACCCGAACGCTGACCCACTGACCTTATCTCTTCATCAGTCAGACTGCTGTACCGCCGAGACGAACCCCATCGAGTCGGGACTACACACTGCACTCGATTCAACCCCAATTCGGATCACTCCTGCCTTGCACCTTTCTCTGGAGGCCTGGGTTCTAATCTGTAGGGTTAGGGGGTCGCAGACAGACAGACAGACAGACCCTCGCAGACAGACAGACAGACACTAACTCTCTCTCTCCCTCTCACTGCAGCTGTATGCAGGCAGGTGTACCTGGGTCTACTCCATCAGCAATGTGCTCATGTCAATATCAGGTAAGAGGAACACGTCCCATTTGAGACTAACAATAGCTCTGTGTGCCTTTAGAAATAGGCAAGCATTGTAAAGCACAGAGAGGTCTGGTAAAGCATAAGGAAGCATTGTAAAGCACAGAGAGGTCTGGTAAAGCACAGGGAAGCATTGTAAAGCACAGAGAGGTCTGGTAAAGCATAGGCAAGCATTGTAAAGCACAGAGAGGTCTGGTAAAGCATAGGGAAGCATTGTAAAGCACAGAGAGGTCTGGTAAAGCATAGGGAAGCATTGTAAAGCACAGAGAGGTCTGGTAAAGCATAGGGAAGCATTGTAAAGCACAGAGAGGTCTGGTAAAGCATAGGGAAGCATTGTAAAGCACAGAGAGGTCTGGTAAAGCATAGGGAAGCATTGTAAAGCACAGAGAGGTCTGGTAAAGCATAGGGAAGCATTGTAAAGCACAGAGAGGTCTGGTAAAGCATAGGGAAGCATTGTAAAGCACAGAGAGGTATTGTAAAGCATAGGGAAGCATTGTAAAGCACAGAGAGGTATGGTAAAAGCATAGGGAAGCATTGTAAAGCACAGAGAGGTCTGGGAAAGCATAGGGAAGCATTGTAAAGCACAGAGAGGTCTGGTAAAGCATAGGGAAGCATTGTAAAGCACAGAGAGGTGTGGTAAAGCATAGGAAGCATTGTAAAAGCACAGAGAGGTATGGTAAAGCATAGGGAAGCATTGTAAAGCACAGAGAGGTCTGGTAAAGCATAGGGAAGCATTGTAAAGCACAGAGAGGTATGGTAAAGCATAGGGAAGCATTGTAAAGCACAGAGGTATGATAAAGCATAGGGAAGCATTGTAAAGCACAGAGAGGTCTGGTAAAGCATAGGGAAGCATTGTAAAGCACAGAGAGGTATGGTAAAGCATAGGGAAGCATTGTAAAGCACAGAGAGGTATGGTAAAGCATAGGGAAGCATTGTAAAGCACAGAGAGGTCTGGTAAAGCATAGGGAAGCATTGTAAAGCACAGAGAGGTATGGTAAAGCATAGGGAAGCATTGTAAAGCACAGAGAGGTCTGGTAAAGCATAGGGAAGCATTGTAAAGCACAGAGAGGTCTGGTAAAGCATAGGAAGCATTGTAAAGCACAGAGAGGTCTGGTAAAGCATAGGGAAGCATTGTAAAGCACAGAGAGGTCTGGTAAAGCATAGGGAAGCATTGTAAAGCACAGAGAGGTCTGGTAAAGCATAGGGAAGCATTGTAAAGCACAGAGAGGTCTGGTAAAGCATAGGGAAGCATTGTAAAAGCACAGAGAGGTCTGGTAAAGCATAGGGAAGCATTGTAAAGCACAGAGAGGTCTGGTAAAGCATAGGGAAGCATTGTAAAGCACAGAGAGGTCTGGTAAAGCATAGGGAAGCATTGTAAAGCACAGAGAGGTCTGGTAAAGCATAGGGAAGCATTGTAAAGCACAGAGAGGTCTGGTAAAGCATAGGGAAGCATTGTAAAGCACAGAGAGATCTGGTAAAGCACAGGGAAGCATTGTAAAGCACAGAGAGGCATGGTAAAGCATAGGGAAGCATTGTAAAGCACAGAGAGGTCTGGTAAAGCATAGGGGAGCATTGTAAAGCACAAAGAGGTGTGGTAAAGCATAGGGAAGCATTGTAAAGCACAGAGAGGTATGGCAAAGGATAGGGAAGCATTGTAAAGCACAGAGAGGTGCGGTAAAGCATAGGGAAGCATTGTAAAGCACAGAGAGGTCTGGTAAAGCATATGGAAGCATTGTAAAGCACAGAGAGGTCTGGTAAAGCATAGGGAAGCATTGTAAAGCACAGAGAGGTGTGGTAAAGCATTTTAAACACAT
>CM060302.1:2657507-2710007 GCA_030684275.1 Acipenser oxyrinchus oxyrinchus
AGTACAGATCCAGTTCAGGTATCTCAGCTGGACTGCAGCACACTACTAGTCCTGGTTCACAGTAAGTGTATCTCTCCCTCCATCCCTCTCTCCCTCCATACCTCTCTCTCTCTCTCACCCTTTCTCTTTGTACGATGAACCAGCCCCCTTCTCAAAGCTCACTATGATATCCTTGTGTTTTTTTTTTTTTTTCCAGAGCGTGTGATGCTGGTAAACCTGCAGGGGGCAGTGAAGAGCCAGAGGAAGCAGCTGTCTGAAGTCTCTTACTCCTTCGCTGTGGAGTCAGTGGGTAAGACACCCCAATGCTCTCTCTGCACTGCATGCTGCAGCACACTGCGAAATTCACAAGAGCCACACAAAGCACACAACGGAAAGCAATGCAGCTGCATGGCAGTGTGCATGTTAAAGCAATGCAGCTGCATGGCAGTGTGCATGTTAAAGCAATGCAGCTGCATGGCAGTGTGCATGTTATAGCAATGCAGCTGCATGGCAGTGTGCATGTTATAGCAATGCAGCTGCATGGCAGTGTGCATGTTATAGCAATGCAGCTGCATGGCAGTGTGCATGTTATAGCAATGCAGCTGCATGGCAGTGTGCATGTTAATAGCAATGCAGCTGCATGGCAGTGTGCATGTTAATAGCAATGCAGCTGCATGGCAGTGTGCATGTTAATAGCAATGCAGCTGCATGGCAGTGTGCATGTTAATAGCAATGCAGCTGCATGGCAGTGTGCATGTTAATAGCAATGCAGCTGCATGGCAGTGTGCATGTTAATAGCAATGCAGCTGCATGGCAGTGTGCATGTTAATAGCAATGCAGCTGCATGGCAGTGTGCATGTTAATAGCAATGCAGCTGCATGGCAGTGTGCATGTTAATAGCAATGCAGCTGCATGGCAGTGTGCATGTTAATAGCAATGCAGCTGCATGGCAGTGTGCATGTTAAAGCAATGCAGCTGCATGGCAGTGTGCATGTTAAAGCAATGCAGCTGCATGGCAGTGTGCATGTTATAGCAATGCAGCTGCATGGCAGTGTGCATGTTATAGCAATGCAGCTGCATGGCAGTGTGCATGTTAAAGCAATGCACGCATTGGCAACACGTTATTACTAAAAAAAGCAAGAATCAAAAAAACAAGCCAAGCTACTTAATGAAAGCTTTCAAACACAACTCTCTAGTATTATACACAGTGTTATAATACATGTCCCCCTGTCCCTGTCCCGCAGTGTATTTTGAGGACAGCATCCTGGCTCTGTGGAAGCACGGCTGGCAGAGGAGAGACGTCCGTTTCTCGGAGGTGCTGCAGAACTGGACAGAAACCAACAAGACATTCAGACTGGTCCGCTCGGATAGGTACCCACCCCCCCCACACTGCCAAACTACTATACTGCACTGTGAAACCAGTACACCGCACTGTGAAACCAGTACACTGCACTGTGAAACCAGTACACTGCACTGTGAAACCAATACACTGCACTGTGAAACCACTACACTGCACTGTGAAACCACTACACTGCACTGTGAAACCAGTACACCGCACTGTGAAACCAATACACTGCACTGTGAAACCAGTACACCGCACTGTGAAACCAGTACACTGCACTGTGAAACCAGTACACTGCATTGTGAAACTAGTATACTGCATTGTGAAACCAGTACACTGCACTGTGAAACCACTACACTGCACTGTGAAACCAGTACACTGCACTGTGAAACCAATACACTGCACTGTGAAACCAATACACTGCACTGTGAAACCAGTACACTGCATTGTGAAACCAGTACACCACACTGTGAAACCAATACACTGCACTGTGTGCAGAAACTCCATGTTCAAATGGGGAAGGTGGGAGGAGGAGATCTGGGAAGTGTTTGATAAAGTAGGGGGTGAAGGGGGATAATCGTTTGCTTCTGGTTTGCTGTGTGTTTCAGTAACTGGTTTGCTGTGTTTCAGTAACTGGTTTGCTGTGTGTTTCAGTAACTGGTTTGCTGTGTTTCAGTAACTGGTTTGCTGTGTGTTTCAGTAACTGGTTTGCTGTGTTTCAGTAACTGGTTTGCTGTGTTTCAGTAACTGGTTTGCTGTGTTTCAGTAACTGGTTTGCTGTGTGTTTCAGTAATTGGTTTGCTGTGTGTTTCAGTAACTGGTTTGGTGTGTTTCAGTAACTGGTTTGCTGTATGTTTCAGTAACTGGTTTGCTGTGTGTTTCAGTAACTGGTTTGTTGTGTGTTTCAGTAACTGGTTTGCTGTGTTTCAGTAACTGGTTTGCTGTGTGTTTCAGTAACTGGTTTGCTGTGTTTCAGTAACTGGTTTGCTGTGTGTTTCAGTAACTGGTTTGCTGTGTTTCAGTAACTGGTTTGCTGTGTGTTTCAGTAACTGGTTTGCTGTGTGTTTCAGTAACTGGTTTGCTGTGTTTCAGTAACTGGTTTGCTGTGTTTCAGTAACTGGTTTGCTGTGTATTTCAGTAACTGGTTTGCTGTATGTTTCAGTAACTGGTTTGCTGTGTATTTCAGTAACTGGTTTGCTGTGTTTCAGTAACTGGCTTGCTATGTTTCAGTAACTGGTTTGCTGTGTGTTTCAGTAACTGGTTTGCTGTGTTTCAGTAACTGGCTTGCTGTGTTTTAGTAACTGGTTTGCCGTGTGTTTCAGTAATTGGTTTGCTGTGTGTTTCAGTAACTGGTTTGCTGTGTTTCAGTAACTGGTTTGCTGTGTGTTTCAGTAACTGGTTTGCTGTGTGTTTCAGTAACTGGTTTGCTGTGTTTCAGTAACTGGTTTGCTGTGTGTTTCAGTAACTGGTTTGCTGTGTGTTTCAGTAACTGGTTTGCTGTGTGTTTCAGTAACTGGTTTGCTGTGTTTCAGTAACTGGTTTGCTGTGTTTCAGTAACTGGTTTGCTGTGTGTTTCAGTAACTGGTTTGCTGTATGTTTCAGTAACTGGTTTGCTGTGTGTTTCAGTAACTGGTTTGCTGTGTTTCAGTAACTGGTTTGCTGTGTTTCAGGATGGTGGTGGTGGAGACAAGGCCGACAGAAGACCAGTACGCCCACAGCAACCTCTACGTCCTGGAGATCGCAGAGAACATCGTCCCAGCGCTGTGAACCAGTACTCCCAGTGTGCACTCACACACACACCAAAGAGAACACTGAGACATTCACAGACAGACAAATCAATGTAAACCCACATCAGAGTGGACTCTGACACACACACACACACACAGCACTGAGAGACTCACGCTCTCTCACTGTAACAAACTGGCTTCTCAGCCCATTGAATCGAAGGGAAAGGCCGAGCTGCAAACCACAGGGTTCAAAAACAAACGCCTGACCGTGCAAGCAGAGAGCAAGCGCTGCACTCGACACACAGATAGAGAGATAGAGTGATAGAGCTGGTAAGAGAAATGCTGTACTTGTCTGCGTCGGTTTGTAAAAGTCTTCCTTCCCTGTCCTGTGCCCTAATGTTTGTGTCACAATCTTAAAATGCTTTTGTTTTAAGTAAATAAATAATTTATAAAATGTTTCACTCCGGACTGTTTTCCTGTTTTTTGTGTGCGTGTGTGTGTGCGTAATGCGTAAAGTGCGTGTGTTATTTTATTTAGAGCAAAGTTACAGCGCTTTGATATATACTGTAATTTAAAAAAAAACACATAGACCTCTATACAGCTCTGCCGTGTTGAGAGTAGATATTATCCACATGACAAGAGAGGGAGGAAGGGAGGGAGGAAGGGAGGGAGGATGAATTTAAACCATCAATATGCTGTCTTTGTGAATTATTAAGTATCTTCTTCTCCCTACTTGGTTTAATCTTTAATTAGCTTTTTCCTCTGGGAAAAAATGATACCTTTTCAAAATTAAAATGATTTCAGTGAGTCGTGTTCTCTCTCTCTCTCTCTCTCTCTCTCCCCAGAGCAGAGCTAATGATTTGAATCAAAGTAGGCATCTAATTAAACAAACTACATCTTTATTTATTTATTTATTATTAGTGTTCTGTTCTCATACATATTTGTTTTTGTGAATAATGCTTTTTCCCAGAAATGTTACAAAAACATACTCGGATACTTACAGACACTCACTCACACCCACACCCACACACTCACACTCACATACAAACACTCTCTCACACCCACACACACACTGACACACACACCCACACCCACACACTGACATACAAACACTCTCTCACACCCACACACTCACACTGACACACAGACACTCACACACAGACACTCTCTCACACACAGACACTCTCTCACACACACACACACACACTCACACTCACATACAACCACAGCACTGAGTTCTCTACACTAGACTGTATTGAATTAGCTGGCTCTCAGATCCCCAGCACAGCACTGAGTTCTCTATACTAGACTGTATTGAATTAGCTGGCTCTCAGATCCCCAGTACAGCACTGAGTTCTCTATACTAGACTGTATTGAATTAGCTGGCTCTCAGATCCCCAGTACAGCACTGAGTTCTCTACACTAGACTGTATTGAATTAGCTGGCTCTCAGATCCCCAGTACAGCACTGAGTTCTCTATACTAGACTGTATTGAATTAGCTGGCTCTCAGATCCCCAGTACAGCACTGAGTTCTCTACACTAGACTGTATTGAATTAGCTGGCTCTCAGATCCCAGTACAGCACTGAGTTCTCTACACTAGACTGTATTGAATTAGCTGGCTCTCAGATCCCCAGTACAGCACTGAGTTCTCTACACTAGACTGTATTGAATTAGCTGGCTCTCAGATCCCCAGTACAGCACTGAGTTCTCTACACTAGACTGTATTGAATTAGCTGCTCTCAGATCCCCAGTACAGCACTGAGTTCTCTACACTAGACTGTATTGAATTAGCTGGCTCTCAGATCCCCAGTACAGCACTGAGTTCTCTACACTAGACTGTATTGAATTAGCTGGCTCTCAGATCCCCAGTACAGCACTGAGTTCTCTATACTAGACTGTATTGAATTAGCTGGCTCTCAGATCCCCAGTACAGCACTGAGTTCTCTACACTAGACTGTATTGAATTAGCTGGCTCTCAGATCCCCAGTACAGCACTGAGTTCTCTACACTAGACTGTATTGAATTAGCTGGCTCTCAGATCCCCAGTACAGCACTGAGTTCTCTACACTAGACTGTATTGAATTAGCTGGCTCTCAGATCCCCAGTACAGCACTGAGTTCTCTACACTAGACTGTATTGAATTAGCTGGCTCTCAGATCCCCAGTACAGCACTGAGTTCTCTACACTAGACTGTATTGAATTAGCTGGCTCTCAGATCCCCAGTACAGCACTGAGTTCTCTACACTAGACTGTATTGAATTAGCTGGCTCTCAGATCCCCAGTACAGCACTGAGTTCTCTACACTAGACTGTATTGAATTAGCTGGCTCTCAGATCCCCAGTACAGCACTGAGTTCTCTACACTAGACTGTATTGAATTAGCTGGCTCTCAGATCCCCAGCACAGCACTGAGTTCTCTACACTAGACTGTATTGAATTAGCTGGCTCTCAGATCCCCAGTACAGCACTGAGTTCTCTACACTAGACTGTATTGAATTAGCTGCTCTCAGATCCCCAGCACTGAGTTCTCTATACTAGACTGTATTGAATTAGCTGGCTCTCAGATCCCCAGTACAGCACTGAGTTCTCTACACTAGACTGTATTGAATTAGCTGGCTCTCAGATCCCCAGTACAGCACTGAGTTCTCTATACTAGACTGTATTGAATTAGCTGGCTCTCAGATCCCCAGCACTGAGTTCTCTATACTAGACTGTATTGAATTAGCTGGCTCTCAGATCCCCAGTACAGCACTGAGTTCTCTACACTAGACTGTATTGAATTAGCTGGCTCTCAGATCCCCAGTACAGCACTGAGTTCTCTACACTAGACTGTATTGAATTAGCTGGCTCTCAGATCCCCAGTACAGCACTGAGTTCTCTACACTAGACTGTATTGAATTAGCTGGCTCTCAGATCCCCAGCACAGCACTGAGTTCTCTACACTAGACTGTATTGAATTAGCTGGCTCTCAGATCCCCAGTACAGCACTGAGTTCTCTACACTAGACTGTATTGAATTAGCTGGCTCTCAGATCCCCAGTACAGCACTGAGTTCTCTACACTAGACTGTATTGAATTAGCTGGCTCTCAGATCCCCAGTACAGCACTGAGTTCTCTATACTAGACTGTATTGAATTAGCTGGCTCTCAGATCCACAGCACTGAGTTCTCTACACTAGACTGTATTGAATTAGCTGGCTCTCAGATCCCCAGTACAGCACTGAGTTCTCTACACTAGACTGTATTGAATTAGCTGGCTCTCAGATCCCCAGTACAGCACTGAGTTCTCTACACTAGACTGTATTGAATTAGCTGGCTCTCAGATCCCCAGTACAGCACTGAGTTCTCTACACTAGACTGTATTGAATTAGCTGGCTCTCAGATCCCCAGTACAGCACTGAGTTCTCTACACTAGACTGTATTGAATTAGCTGGCTCTCAGATCCCCAGTACAGCACTGAGTTCTCTACACTAGACTGTATTGAATTAGCTGGCTCTCAGATCCCCAGTACAGCACTGAGTTCTCTACACTAGACTGTATTGAATTAGCTGGCTCTCAGATCCCCAGTACAGCACTGAGTTCTCTACACTAGACTGTATTGAATTAGCTGGCTCTCAGATCCCAGTACAGCACTGAGTTCTCTACACTAGACTGTATTGAATTAGCTGGCTCTCAGATCCCCAGTACAGCACTGAGTTCTCTACACTAGACTGTATTGAATTAGCTGGCTCTCAGATCCCCAGTACAGCACTGAGTTCTCTACACTAGACTGTATTGAATTAGCTGGCTCTCAGATCCCCAGTACAGCACTGAGTTCTCTACACTAGACTGTATTGAATTAGCTGGCTCTCAGATCCCCAGTACAGCACTGAGTTCTCTACACTAGACTGTATTGAATTAGCTGGCTCTCAGATCCCCAGTACAGCACTGAGTTCTCTACACTAGACTGTATTGAATTAGCTGGCTCTCAGATCCCAGTACAGCACTGAGTTCTCTACACTAGACTGTATTGAATTAGCTGGCTCTCAGATCCCCAGTACAGCACTGAGTTCTCTACACTAGACTGTATTGAATTAGCTGGCTCTCAGATCCCCAGTACAGCACTGAGTTCTCTACACTAGACTGTATTGAATTAGCTGGCTCTCAGATCCCCAGTACAGCACTGAGTTCTCTACACTAGACTGTATTGAATTAGCTGGCTCTCAGATCCCCAGTACAGCACTGAGTTCTCTACACTAGACTGTATTGAATTAGCTGGCTCTCAGATCCCCAGTACAGCACTGAGTTCTCTACACTAGACTGTATTGAATTAGCTGGCTCTCAGATCCCCAGTACAGCACTGAGTTCTCTACACTAGACTGTATTGAATTAGCTGGCTCTCAGATCCCCAGTACAGCACTGAGTTCTCTATAGACTGTATTTGAATGTGCTTTATTCCCCAGCACAGTATATTGAATTTTCAAGACGTACCTGCAGCTGTGACCTGCGACAGTATAATATGTGTTGGGTGACACTGCGCTCAGTGATGGAATATCCGAGAGAGAGAGAGAGAGAGAGAGAGAGAGAGAGAGAGAGAGAGAGAGAGAGAGAGAGAGAGAGAGAGAGAGAGAGAGAGAGAGAGAGAGAGAGAGAGAGAGAGAGAGTGCGTAACGGTGTGTTTATGGGCACATATTTTGTGAGAGAGAGCATTTCACACTCAGACGTTAAATGGTTAATCCCCAGTGACCAGCTTTGTCAATCACAAGCCTGGTGTGTTTATAGGCAAGTCCACTGAGGTGAACGGAAGGGCTTCAGTGACACACTGGAGCCAGGCAGGCACTAGGACCCAGAGACATAATCCTAGACTGTGTGGCGAGGGAGAGAGTAGAGAAAGGGACAGAAATAGGGGAAAGAGCGAGAGAAAGGGAGAGAGAAAGAGAAATAGAGAGAAGGGTAAAAAAAGAAGGGAGAAGAAATGGATAGAGAGAGGGAGAGCAGGCAGGCAAAATAAAAGGGAGAGAAAGGGAGAGCAGGAGAAGAGAGACAGAGAGAGGGGCAGAGAGAGAGAGAGATAGAGGAGGGAGAGAGGGACAAAGAGAGAGAGGATGGAGAGAGAGATGCGAGAGAGAGAGAATAAAACCCACTCGTGTACACAGGCTGGACAATCGTGGGAAGGCAATTTTGCAGTCCTCTCTCTCTCTCTCTCTCTCTTCTCCCCTTCCCTCTCCGTTTGGTGTTACTGGGAGAGACAGCGGGACAGGAGGACAGAGGGACGGAGGGAAGAAGAAATACCCTCCCCCCTCTTCCCTTCCTCCTTCCTTCCTTTCCTCTTTCCCTCGGGAGCGTGATTGTGGAGAATGAGCTGCAAGCTGCGCTGGAGAAGGAGGGCTGATTGAGATGAGGAGGGCTGACACAGACATGTGCAGGTAGGGGTGCTTTACAAAGAAAATACAGGAGAGGGGCGAGGGGGGGGGTTAAACACAGGACCCCCCCCCCCCCCGTCCCTCCCCAAACACTATATACAGCTGCAGTTGGAATCTGGGGTGTAGGGAGGGGAGGGGGGAGAGTATGATATATTATGATGATATTTTTTGAGATATTTTGCATATTAAAGGGATTCTATATATAGTACATGTAGGTTAGCCTATTGGGGTATCAATGTGTTTTGTTTTTTTTAACAGAGGTGTAAAACACATCAAAGAGATGTCTGGGTAAAGGGGTAAAGGGCATCACAGCTGTGTCGTTACTCTGTTTTTTTTTTTTTTTTTTTAATGTGCATTTGGGATCTTTTTTTTAAAATGTGTTTTAAAACTTTTTTTTTTCTTTTTTTTTTTTTTTAAGAAAGTTGTTGTAAATCTTGCGTAGAAATTTCAAAAGCAACGGCGATGGTTCTGGGCAGCTGCAGTGGGGTGAGGCTGGTAGAATGGGACCACAGTGTGCTAACTATACCCTAAATGATCTTCAGTGGCAATGCAGACAGAGCTGCAAAGGGAGGGGGGTAGAGAGGTGAACACCTGCCATAGCACTGTCAACAGGACTGATTCACCTGCCATAGCACTGTCAACAAGACTGACTCACCTGCCATAGCACTGTCAACAGGACTGATTCACCTGCCATAGCACTGTCAACAGGACTGATCCACCTGCCATAGCACTGTCAACAAGACTGACTCACCTGCCATAGCACTGTCAACAGGACTGATCCACCTGCCATAGCACTGTCAACAGGACTGATCCACCTGCCATAGCACTGTCAACAGGACTGATCCACCTGCCATAGCACTGTCAACAGGACTGATCCACCTGCCATAGCACTGTCAACAGGACTGACTCACCTGCCATAGCACTGTCAACAGGACTGATTCACCTGCCATAGCACTGTCAACAAGACTGATTCACCTGCCATAGCACTGTCAACAGGACTGATTCACCTGCCATAGCACTGTCAACAGGACTGATCCACCTGCCATAGCACTGTCAACAGGACTGATTCACCTGCCATAGCACTGTCAACAGGACTGATTCACCTGCCATAGCACTGTCAACAAGACTGATTCACCTGCCATAGCACTGTCAACAGGACTGATCCACCTGCCATAGCACTGTCAACAGGACTGATTCACCTGCCATAGCACTGTCAACAAGACTGACTCACCTGCCATAGCACTGTCAACAGGACTGATTCACCTGCCATAGCACTGTCAACAGGACTGATTCACCTGCCATAGCACTGTCAACAAGACTGATTCACCTGCCATAGCACTGTCAACAGGACTGATTCACCTGCCATAGCACTGTCAACAGGACTGATCCACCTGCCATAGCACTGTCAACAAGACTGACTCACCTGCCATAGCACTGTCAACAAGACTGACTCACCTGCCACAGCACTGTCAACAGGACTGATCTACCTGCCATAGCACTGTCAACAGGACTGATGCGCCTGCCATAGCACTGTCAACAGGACTGATTCACCTGCCATAGCACTGTCAACAGGACTGATTCACCTGCCATAGCACTGTCAACAAGACTGACTCACCTGCCATAGCACTGTCAACAGGACTGATGCGCCTGCCATAGCACTGTCAACAGGACTGATCCACCTGCCATAGCACTGTCAACAAGACTGATGCGCCTGCCATAGCACTGTCAACAAGACTGATTCACCTGCCATAGCACTGTCAACAGGACTGATTCAACTGCCACAGCACTGTCAACAGGACTGATTCACCTGCCATAGCACTGTCAACAAGACTGACTCACCTGCCATAGCACTGTCAACAAGACTGATTCACCTGCCATAGCACTGTCAACAGGACTGATCCACCTGCCATAGCACTGTCAACAGGACTGATCCACCTGCCATAGCACTGTCAACAAGACTGATTCACCTGCCATAGCACTGTCAACAGGACTGATTCACCTGCCATAGCACTGTCAACAGGACTGATTCACCTGCCATAGCACTGTCAACAAAAATTGAAACTGTCTTGATTCTAATATGACTTTAAAACCTTAAAGCATTTTTAAAAGTAAATGTAGAATCATTATTATTATTGCTATTATTATTATTACTTATAAAACATTTTGAACATTTCTCTTCAAGGGAAACCTGCATTTCATGCACGACTACACTTTTTGAATCTCACCCTTACTAATTTGCTTTGCCGTCGAAAAAACATCACAACACCACCACCGGCTGAAACGTCTGTCTGCAAAACCTGGACGAACCACAGCACCCTCTGCTGGTGGGCAGGCAGAACTACAACGGCACTGCACCCAGCACCGACCCAGGCAACCTGTTTAAAGCAATGAGGCGTGACACAGCGCTGCCCCCGGTGGTCTGGGCAGGCTATGACCCCCCGAGGGAGCTGCCCTCACAGCAGCCGCTGGACCCAGGGTCTCTCCTGCGCACTCTTGAACCCTCCTTCTACCCCCCCACCCCGATCTGGGACCCCCAGGAGCTCCTGGGACCCCACAAGAAGGAATATCTGGAGACGGCCTTCGTGGAGGTGGGCCCAGGTTCGAATGGGGACAGCAAGCTGCTGGAGGAGGGGAGGGAGAGAGAAGGCTACAGGACTGAGGATGAGGATGATCTGCTCAGCGATTATGAGGTAATTATTATTATTATTATTATTATTATTATTATTATTATTATTATTACAGGGATGGCAACAAGACTCCTGTTGCACAGCAGTGTCACCCAGTCCAGGTTTTACTAGCAGCTTGATCAGCCCCAGTGTGTCTAGCTAACAAGCTCAGGTGTGTCTTATTATTAAACTCCTAGTGAAAGCAGGAATGGATCAAACTGCTGTGCAGCAGGAGTCTGATCTCCAGCCCCGTTATTATTATAATTGTTATTATCATCAAATACGCTGTTCTAGTAACAAACAAAGCAAATAAATAAATGAAGAACTGAATGGATTTATGAAAAAAGATAACACACACACAGCCACACACACAGTGACACACACACACACTAAGAGAGACACAGACACACACACAGTGACACACTCACACACACACTAAGAGAGACACACAGACACACACACAGTGACACACTCACACACACACTAAGAGAGACACACACAGAGACACACACAGTGACACACTCACACTGAGAGACACACACACTGAGAGAGACACACACTGAGAGACACACACACACTGACACACTCACACTGAGACACACACACACTAAGAGAGACACACACACAGACACACACACTAAGAGAGACACACACACACACTGACACACTCACACTGAGAGAGACACACACACTGAGAGAGACACACACACACACACTAAGAGAGACACACACAGAGACACACACACACTGACACACTCACACTGAGAGAGACACACACACACTGAGAGACACACACTAAGAGAGACACACACAGAGACACACACACACTGAGAGAGACACACACAGAGACACACACACAAACTGAGAGACACATACACACACACACATACACACACTGAGAGACACACACACAGAGACACACACACACAAACTCACTCACTCACTCCCTCCTGCATTAGAATACTGCTGCTGAGCTCAGCTTGGTTGAACAGCATGGGGGGAAATCAATCTGAAAACTGCAGACATTGAAAAAGAGCAAAAAGAGTAATTATCCGCCTCCTCCCCTCTCCCGCGCATCAATAACCCTGCCGGCGGCTCGGAGCACTAAAGCAAAGCATCAGCGAAATGATCTTCTTCCCCTTTCTGTCGCGTCGCTCCTTCATGATAGCTGAAGGGTGAAAAACAAGAAACGACATTAACAGGACGTGAATCATTAATCACGTTGTATTAAAACAAAAAAAATATGGGGCAAAAAACAAACAAACGGGCACTATAGTGACTTTGTTGGTGTTACTGAGGTTAAGACTATACTAAAATATAAATAATATTACTAGAAATGGAGAAATATTACCATCATTTTTTTTTTTTTTTAGAGCGTGCTGGTTGTTTTAAATTTGAAAGGAAGGTTCTAAAATTTGAATTTGAAAGGAGGGTTCTAAATTCTAAACCGTTACCCGACAGGACTCCTCGAGCGACCTCAGCGACACGGAGAGCGAGGGGAACTTCTCCCGCCTCCTCCTCCCTCGGGACTACCTGGCGCTCACCTTCTTCTCTATGCTGTGCTGCTTCTGGCCGCTAGGGATCGCTGCTTTCTACCTGTCGCAGAAGGTAAGCCACGTGATCAGGTTACGTATTTCTACGTTCAAATTGAAGCGCGAATCTGTTGTGCAGATTGATATGGGGCACAGTAAGCAATAACATCCATCTTTTTCGATTTTTGTTTGGTTAAGTTCCCTCGCTGATTTGTGTCCGTTGCCCCCGTGCGATTCCCACTGCTACGATTCATTAGTTGACCGTTATTTTATTTTAGTTTTAGTTTTAAATACGGTTTACCTTGCCTCTCTGAAGTCCACTGTGCTTTATCACACTTTGAAAAAAAAAAAAAGACTTTGTAAGGGAGTCCAGAAAATTTAAACAACGGAAACCGCTTTCCAAGGAGAATTCGGATCCAACGATCACCAGAATAGGACACCGAATGGGCAATTACTGATAATTAATAATAGATAAATACAGCGAGTTATCAATTACGTTTCTTATTCTTAGGATCACGTGATTGGAACGGCAAAAAAAATAAAAATAATTGGTACATTTTTGGAGCAACAGAACCCTCAAAATTACATTGGGATGCAGTCAGTCACTGACAGGAGTGTAACCAAGCGCTCTCTGATTGTAACCAAGCGCTCCCTGATTGTAACCAAGCGCTCTCTGATTATAACCAAGCGCTCTCTGATTGTAACCAAGCGCTCTCTGATTGTAACCAAGCACTCCCTGATTGTAACCAAGCACTCTCTGATTGTAACCAAGCGCTCTCTGATTGTAACCAAGCGCTCTCTGATTGTAACCAAGCGCTCTCTGATTGTAACCAAGCGCTCCCTGATTGTAACCAAGCGCTCTCTGATTGTAACCAAGCGCTCCCTGATTGTAACCAAGCGCTCTCTGATTGTAACCAAGCGCTCTCTGATTGTAACCAAGCGCTCCCTGATTGTAACCAAGCGCTCTCTGATTGTAACCAAGCGCTCCCTGATTGTAACCAAGCGCTCTCTGATTGTAACCAAGCGCTCCCTGATTGTAACCAAGCGCTCTCTGATTGTAACCAAGCGCTCCCTGATTGTAACCAAGCGCTCTCTGATTGTAACCAAGCGCTCCCTGATTGTAACCAAGCGCTCTCTGATTGTAACCAAGCGCTCCCTGATTGTAACCAAGCGCTCCCTGATTGTAACCAAGCACTCCCTGATTGTAACCAAGCGCTCTCTGATTGTAACCAAGCGCTCCCTGATTGTAACCAAGCGCTCCCTGATTGTAACCAAGCGCTCTCTGATTGTAACCAAGCGCTCCCTGATTGTAACCAAGCGCTCCCTGATTGTAACCAAGCACTCCCTGATTTCTAATCGAGGTCAGAGGACGCTGTGCGTGCGTGCGTGCGTGTGCGTGTGTGTGCGTCAGTGTTCAGTGATTACTGACGGATTGGTTTGGGTTAAACACAGGGACGTGGGGGGTTGCTGAGGACAGTGCTGATAATAAAACACTCACAGATCGAGGCTTAGTGCCACATTTAAACACAGCACTGGCCATGTCCCTGCACCCCGGGCCAGGTCACAGCACACACTTCAAAGAGGTGTCAGAATCACTCTGCGGCATGAGCCAATCAGAGCGCTGCGTAGCGCTGGGTCATTCAAATCAAAATATCCCGTGGAAGAGTGTCGGGTCCGTTACTTTTAAATCTGACCATCCTCGTCCTCTCTCTCTCCCTCCCTTCCTTTTCTCCTCTCTCTCAATCCAATTCAATTCAAAGGTGCTTTATTGGCATGACAACCTTGGTGGTATTGTCAAAGCAGATACAATTAGGAGGATGTGTGGTCCAGTGGTTTCAGAAAAGGGCTTGTAACCAGGAGGTCCCCGGTTCAAATCCCACCTCAGCCACTGACTCATTGTGTGACCCTGAGCAAGTCACTTCACCTCCTTGTGCTCCGTCTTTCGGGTGAGACGTAATTGTAAGTGACTCTGCAGCTGATGCATAGTTCACACACCCTAGTCTCTGTAAGTCATCTTGGATAAAGGTGTCTGCTCAATAAATAATAATAATGATATAAACATGACATAAACACTGTGAAAATCAATCATTCAGTCATACTGGGCAGCCAGTGGGGTGTGTGTGTCTCACATTTCTCCCAGTTCACAGTGAGCACACAGCTGCCTGTTCTCCCTGGCTAGCCAGGTCTGTCTGTGTCGTCCTGTTTCGATGGCCAGGCTGTGGTCACTGAGTCTGTGCTTGGTCAGGATGTGCCTCTGCTTGGTGGCTCTCACCCTGACGTCTGCTTCAGGACCAGCTGGCTGAGGGGACTTTTCTCTGGGCTGATCAAGGCTTTGTGATGGGAGGATTTTGGGTCGCTGTGGTTTAAATTAACCATCAGTGGGTAGCGACCTAATTCGGCACTGCATGCAGGATTTGCTGTATTTCTGTGCACTTGTAGTATATTTTTACAGAATTGTGCATGCAGGGTTTCTGTTTTTTCTTTGTGTGTGAGTGGACACTTCACTACCATAGAGGGCAATGGGCTGACTCACACGTTCATGTTATGCAGCTTCCTCTTAATGGCGTAGAAAACCCTGCAGGCTGTTTCTTTGCATGCATTCACTGCCAGGTTAAAGCTCCCTGATGCACTGAGGCAGGTGGGTGCAGCTGGTGCTGTGCTCGTGTGTGGTGCCTCCCACCCTCTCTCTCTCTCTCTCTCTCTGTGTTTCAGACTAACCGCGCCGCTGTCCTGGGCGATCTCCCCAGTGCCCGCTCTGCGTCTCGCCAGGCTCTGTGGTTGGCTGTGCTGTCCATCGTGTTTGGGGTCGTCACGTATCTCTGCGCTGTCGCCGTGCTCATTTCCTACCTGTCGGGCAAGCCTCCCTAGAGAGGGGGGGCCGGGGGGCACAACGCTGTTTACCAGACTTCCAGACAGCGTTCATCCCCCACTCCCCTCGTCTCACTGCCTCCTCCTCTTCCCAGTTCCTTGCCCTTCTCTCCTCTCTCATCCCCTCCCCTCCCATCCCCCTCTTTCCCTACCTCTCACTCTTCCTCCTTCCTCTCTCCCCTCTCCCTCCATCAGGATTTTCAATTTTCTCCTTGTGTTTCTAGACTGCACTGCTCCGCTCCGAGTCAGATCACAGCACACTGGGAACCAGTACAGGTCAACGGTTTACCACACTGGGAACCAGTACAGGACAATGGTTTATCACACTGGGGAACCAGTACAGAACAATGGTTTATCACACTGGAACCAGTACAGGACAATGGTTTACCACACTGGGAACCAGTACAGGACAATGGTTTATCACACTGGTACCAGTACAGGACAATGGTTTATCACACTGGGGAACCAGTACAGAACAATGGTTTATCACACTGGAACCAGTACAGGACAATGGTTTATCACACTGGAACCAGTACAGGACAATGGTTTACCACACTGGAACCAGTACAGGACAATGGTTTACCACACTGGGAACCAGTACAGGACAATGGTTTATCACACTGGTACCAGTACAGGACAATGGTTTATCACACTGGGGAACCAGTACAGAACAATGATTTATCACACTGGAACCAGTACAGGACAATGGTTTACCACACTGGGAACCAGTACAGGACAATGGTTCATCACACTGGAACCAGTACAGGACAATGGTTTATCACACTGGAACCAGTACAGGACAATGGTTTATCACACTGGAACCAGTACAGGACAATGGTTTACCACACTGGGACCAGTACAGGACAATGGTTTATCACACTGGAAGCAGTACAGGACAATGGTTTACCACACTGGGACCAGTACAGGACAATGGTTTACCACACTGGGACCAGTTTATCAATAACAGACTAACAGACACCCCCAGATTATTCCAGCACTGATTCTTCCAGCAGGATTGTAGGGGAGGGTACCCCCATTTTATTTTAAATATAAGGCGCACATTGAGAACCCCCCCCCCCAAAAAAAAATATACTGCAACCTGATCCTGTTGAGCCTGTCTCCTGTTAAACTGCCTGCTTCCCTGTTTGAATTGAGGAGTCCGGTTCAGGGTAAAGCCTGTCTAATTCAGCATCGCCTGGGAAAGCATTGTGCCGGATTTTACAGCGTATGCATTTTTACTTTCTCCATTATGTAAGCAAGAAGCAATCTAACCGTACTGTATTGCACTGTACTGTACCAGCAAACTCAAGCACGTCTTTACAAAACATCCTCAATTATAAACCTAGAAAAGACTGAACCACTCCATTCATTTCAATAGGGATTGTAGAGGCCTGGATCACTCCATTCATTTCAATAGGGATTGTAGAGGCCTGGATCACTCCATTCATTTCAATAGGGATTGTAGAGGACTGGACCACTCCATTCATTTCAATAGGGATTGTAGAGGACTGGATCACTCCATTCATTTCAATAGGGATTGTAGAGGACTGAACCACTCCATTCATTTCAATAGGGATTGTAGAGGACTGAACCACTCCATTCATTTCAATAGGGATTGTAGAGGACTGGATCACTCCATTCATTTCAATAGGGATTGTAGAGGACTGAACCACTCCATTCATTTCAATAGGGATTGTAGAGGACTGAACCACTCCATTCATTTCAATAGGGATTGTAGAGGACTGAACCACTCCATTCATTTCAATAGGGATTGTAGAGGACTGGATCACTCCATTCATTTCAATAGGGATTGTAGAGGACTGAACCACTCCATTCATTTCAATAGGGATTGTAGAGGCCTGGATCACTCCATTCATTTCAATAGGGATTGTAGAGGCCTGGATCACTCCATTCATTTCAATAGGGATTGTAGAGGACTGAACCACTCCATTCATTTCAATAGGGATTGTAGAGGACTGAACCACTCCATTCATTTCAATAGGGATTGTAGAGGCCTGGATCACTCCATTCATTTCAATAGGGATTGTAGAGGACTGGATCACTCCATTCATTTCAATAGGGATTGTAGAGGACTGAACCACTCCATTCATTTCAATAGGGATTTGGGGTTGGGACCCAGCATGCCAGTGTGTGGAGGGGCTGGGCTGCACACGTTTCAGTGCAGATCAGTTCCACATCACAGCGAGGCGCAGGCAAGTCAGGGGACTGTCTGGCCTGAGAGCTTCAGCATCATTGCGCACGGAGACAGCAGTCAACGACTGCCAAAATCTGCATGCTAGAATATAAATCACGATGGAACAACATGAGAGAGACAGAGAGAGAGCTCCTACAATCTGTTTAGACAATTTTCTGTTTCAATCGTCACATACTGGAAACTTATTAAAACGTTTTAAAGCAAACCCTGTGGCCTCAATAGAGCTCTCAGACTGTCTCTAAGTACAGCAGGTACACCAGAGTGTAACCGTTAACCTGTCCCCTCTTTAACACTTTGCTGCCCCCTAGTGGATAAAAGAAACATCACTTTTTTTTTTAAATTTAGTAAATCGGCAATTTTTTTTAGGCTCAGCTCACCGCTACCACCCCCCCACGCTGTCCTCCAGGCGTGCAGCCGTCAGCTGACCGCTTTTTCACACTGCAGCCGCCTCAGAGCTACAGCTGTCGGAGGACAACGCAGCTCTGGGCAGCTTACAGGCAAGCCCGCAGGAGCCCGGCCAAACTACAGGGGGCGCTGGTGCGCGGTGAGCCGAGGACACCCTGGCCGACCTAACCCTCCCTCCCGAACGGGCCGCCAATTGTGCGCCGCCCTGGGAGCTCCCGTCCACGCCGGCTGTGGAATAGCCGAACTCGAACCGTGACCTCCAGGGTATAGGAGCATCCTGCACTCCACTCGAGTGCCTTTACTGGGTGCACCCTCAATCACTTTTGTTTTGCTGTTACACTCTGCTCTCTCTCTCTCTCTCTCTCTCTCTGAATGCAAATATGATTGCGCAAAATGCAAATAAATTCACTGTATTTAAAATACTGAATCTTTCTTTGCTGTTGTTCTCTGCTCATTGAGTATGATGAAGTAAAGAATGCAAAACAGGTATTTGGATATTCTTTAATTTTGAATCAGCTGGGAAAGAGAAGCCCGCTCTGTACCGTACAACAGTGTGGTGTGAAAATAACAGAGGAATGCACAACGACTCCAGCCCATTATCTTTACACTGACATAAAGAAGAAACTCAACAGCCGCCCGAATATCACAACACCTGCTGTGTTGCAATGGGAGCGTCTGCGTGCCCTCCCTCTTCATGCTTTGCAGTATCTCCTGCTGACTGAGTCTCTGTAGAACTGGAAGATGCTCTCCGAGGCTCTCTGACACACTGCGATACACTGCTGCAGCTGCGGAGACACACGCACACACACGCACACACAGGACACACAGACAGGAACAGGTTTTCAGTAAGAGGCAATATCACTGTAGCAAACAGTGGCCAGCTCCCAGTACTCCCTCCCCTCCTCTCTCCCTACTCCACTCACCCGCTCCCTTCCCCTCCCCACAGCACTGGCTCAAGAACAGACCAACAGGCAAAGAGAGAGACAGATGAACACTGTGCTGTGTGTGTGTGCATTTCAGTGTGTGTGTGTGTGGGCATGTTTGTGTGTGTCTCAGTGTGTGTGTGTTTCAGTGTGTGTGTGTTTCAGTGTGTGTCTCAGAGTGTGTGTGTGTTTCAGTGTGTGTTTCAGTGTGTGTGTGTCTCAGTGTGTGCGTATGTGTGTGTGTGTTTCAGTGTGTGTGTGTCAGAGTGTGTGTGCGTATGTGTGTGTTTCAGTGTGTGTCTCAGAGTGTGTGTGTGTTTCAGTGTGTGTTTCAGTGTGTGTGTGTCTCAGTGTGTGCGTATGTGTGTGTGTGTTTCAGTGTGTGTGTGTCAGAGTGTGTCTGTGTATGTGTGTGTTTCAGTGTGTGTGTGGTTTTTTACAACAGCTCACCTCCGCGGCTGTATAGGAACCCTTGGTTGATGACATCATCACTCTGCAGTCAGTGCTGTCGAGGGCAAAGGTCATGACCGCACGGCTCTCCTGTCAGAGAAGTGACATCGCAGATTATTATTGCAAAACTTGAAAACCAAATTTAAAGCTGCTTACTGTCAAACAGATTCAAATACTAAAAGGAACTAAATAGATCCAGTAAGAAACATTTCGACTGGAAGTCACACACACACACACACACACACACACACACTACCTTCTCCTCCCTGGCTGTGGGGTCCAGTCTGATGGTCCCCTGCTGGTCGATGGCACAGCACACTCCACAGAACAGGCAGTGCATGGGCAGGCCTGCGTCCATCAGGGCCATGCAGGCAGCATTCAGACAGCACGCCAGGAGCTGGGGTCCTCGCTGAGGAACACAACACCTCATAGACAGCAAAGGAACCCCCCTAACCCAAACCCTACACCCCTATACTAACAATACAGCCCTTGAAACTCACACTAGCCCTGCTGCTGCTGCTGCTGCTGCACCCAGTCCTGGGGTTCAGAGCTCCCCTCAAAGAAGTCTATTATTATTAATATTGAAATGATCAGGAGCCAGGAGTTTGAGCAGGGTTACAAACTCACACTAGCCCTGCTGCTGCTGCTGCTGCACCCAGTCCTGGGGTTCAGAGCTCCCCTCAATGAAGTCTATTATTATTAATATTGAAATGATCAGGAGCCAGGAGTTTGAGCAGGGTTACAAACTCACACTAGCCCTGCTGCTGCTGCTGCTGCTGCACCCAGTCCTGGGGTTCAGAACGCCCCTCAGTGAACTCTATTATAATTGACTGCTCCCCTCTCTGAAGGATACAGCCCCGTCGTCGTGCACAGTCTGCAGGGACAGCGTGATGGAGGTTCGAGGGTGCAGTCTGGTGAGCAGGGCAGCCTCGCAGGTCTGTCTGACGCACTGCTCCTTACTGCGCTCTGCCACTCCTGCAGGAAAAATACTGACTCACATAACTCAGCCAGACCCGCGGTCAGCTACTACCATTATTACAATCACAGCAGACCCGTGTGCCGAAATTGCAATCCTGTGTTTTTTTTTCAATTGCAATTACAGTTACAATTATGCTGCAATAATTTCAATGATATTTCTATTAAAAAGTAACGTACACAACTAATTCACGTTAACAGGTTTCTTCTCAATAACCCGGCACTAATCAATCCCAGGTACAGATACACAAGCCCTCGTTTCGGCTCGGATTTACCTGGCATGCCCACTTTGGGTTTGAGAGTGACCTCCAGGGTCGCGCGGTCAAAACTCTCCTTGCTGACCATGACCTCCGCGGGACCGTACACCCCAGCCAGCACTGTGGTGTCACCTGCAAAGAAAAAACAGCATTATTAATAATAATAATAATATTATTATTATTATTATTTATTTCTTAGCAGACGCCCTTATCCAGGGCGACTTACAGTCGTAAACAAAAATACATTTCAATAATACCTCGAATACTACTATAACTTCTAATAATACGAATACTACTAATAACCCTAATAATAATTATATTAATAACCCTTCTACTACTAATAATAATACTACTAATAACCCTAATAATTATATTAATAACCCTAATACCACTAATAATAATACTACTAATAACCCTAATAATAATTATATTAATAACCCTAATACCACTAATAATAATACTACTAATAACCCTAATACCACTAATAATTATATTAATAACCCTAATAACGCTAATAATAACACTAATAACCCTACTACCACTAATGATAATAACACTAATAACCCTAATAATAATACAAATAACCCTAATACCACCACTAATAATACTACTAATAACCCTAATACCACTAATGATAATACTACTGTAATATAGTGCGTAGAATCGAGATCATTACATCATTAACTACGTAGTAAATGACATCACCAGCATAGGAATAGATTGAAATAAGCGAGTTTAGTTGCCATGGCATCAAAAGCTTAAAAGTACCTCCACTTTCTGTTTTCAAACACACTTTCCCTTGACAAAGATGCGTTAAACACACCGGAACGTTGGGAAGTCGGCTCTTTTGAGCAAAAACTTTACTTGTTAAGAGTTCTGTGGATGACGTCATGATCGTGTCAGGACAGAAGGTTCACTCCAGCAGGTTCCGAAGCCCCTCGCGTGTATAAATACCAGGGTGTAAATAACCAGCACTCCGCGCTGTGTGTGCGCACCTGCATAAACACCTTGTAACGCCACCGGCTGCTCATTCATGATGCAGGCAGAGTTACATTAGCAATGCACTGCCGTTCATTCATCGCAGCGAGGTTTCCTTCCCTTTCCTTACCCTGAACAAACGAGGCCGAACCGTCGGGCCGGGAAAGAAGGCTGTGCTCGCAGCCGAACTCCCGCAGAACCGCTGCGTGCTGAGCCGACCCGCTCTGCGTTACTTCCATCATCTCTCCGAACCGGTCCCTCCGCACGGCCACGTGATGCGCTGCGGGGATAGAGCACTTGCACAAGGGGCACCGACAGGAAAGAACCGTCCGACTTCCGGTGCTCCGTCAAACCGGGTCGTGCGACAACAAAAGTTCCCCTTACGGTGTTAGGCAACTTTTTTTGAATTGTTCAATTATTTCTTTATTTGAAAATGATCAACACAACAATGTGTAAATCACTTCAACAACTTTATTTAAACAGCGTAACCTGCATAATATCAGTCCGTTTCGCTAAATCACAGAGGCATATGTTCCATAATTATTATTATTTTTTTTTTTATCTTATATATCATATAGTGTTATTATAATTTAATTTGAAAGCGCCAATACCCAGATATCGTGTTAATGACGATCTCATCTTCACATCTACAAGACCCCGCCATGAGAGGGAAGCCACAAAAAAAAATAGCTGGTCTGCCGTGTGCCCGAAACCATAACAACCCCGACAAAAAAAACCGGTGATTAAAATGGACGTTTACAACAGCTCGCGTTGTGAAACGATGCATCATTTTCGCGGAGAGGTTTCGCCGTTTCGAAATTAAGAAAGGTCGGTTATGTAATAAATGATCACAGGCAGGAGTTTGGGACAGACTCGGATCCAACATGGCGGCCGTGGTGTTTCTGAAGAAATTCTGCAGAATTAATTTAAGTAAAATTTATCAAAACCAGAGCTTGCATTTGAAAACTCGCCAGAGCCAATGCAGGTCTTTCAGAGTCAACGTGAGTGAAGCTTTTATTGACTCATAATCCTTGTAACATGACCGTGAGACGCTGTATTCTGTATATATGTTTAATTTAGTGCTAATAACAGTGTCGCAGGAAGTATAAGATCATTGCACGCCGTGGAAGAGCTTTCTGTCTCATTCCTGACGTTGAATGTTTGGTGCTTGAAAAGTAGTTTTTTTTTTGCACGACGTTTACGGTTTGTTTTCGCTGCTCTGACATTGCCGGGACCTTCGTGTCTTAAATTAAGACAAACGAAAGTGTTTTACAAGCGGGCAATCAAAGTGCTTCCCAGTCATTTAGTTCTTAGATCTACACACATTGTGTTTTTTTTGAGAGCTAGTAACTTCGCCGAGTTTGAATTATCATCATGATCATTATTAGTGGTGATAGTGTTGCTAATATCCCTGAGTGCTGATTGGCTTACTCTGGGGGCGGGGTGTGGTTAGGTCAAACTGATGCATGGATGAAGGTTATAGTTGCATCCTGAGCCTTTTCCAAAATAAAATGCGTAATACCACAGCAGTGACGTCAAAAAGTGATAATTCCTCCAGAGGAAAATAAACTTGAACTTTGACCCCTTCGACTCCTCGAGAACATCGCTTTCAATTCAAACACATCATGTCTCGTTTTCAATCACTCGACAAACACCCACAGCGCAGAAATGTTCATTAATGAGCAGCAAAATGAGAATTAAAAAAAATGATGTCAAGCTGGTACGTTCTTATCTCGGAGAAACTGGAGAGGAACGGGAAATTAAAGCAAGGTAAAGGCGATCATCCAAGTAAAACTGAAGCACTAACGGATAACGACACAGAACGCGTGTACAGCACTGAAACACAGCTTTTAAAAAAAAAAACTGTACTCATTTAATATTAATATCACAAGGGTAACCATGTATTATTATCTTAACATATAAAGAAAAAAGGTTGTCTGTTCCTTCATGCATTGGGACCCCGCAGCAGCCAAACTCTGCACGGTCTCCTCTTTCATCCAGGGCTGTGTCTGGATCCAAAATTTTGACCCCCTGTGGTACTTTATTTAGTAACCCCATTGCTGGGTCACTACAGCAGCCGTGTATCTCGAATTAAAGAAACCCACAAAACAAACGAAAAATGAACAAACATTTTTAAAAAAATGTAAAAATGGCAAAAACCAAAGAAAAAAAAAAAGATCTCGATGGAATTATTTTCCTGTAACTCACTGAAGCCCCTCTATTTTATATATACACACACACGCACACGAGGTGAAAGGATTGTAACTTAAATATTAAATAATGATTTAACAAACCGTCTTTGTAATGCACCCTAGTTTAACGGTAACATCGTGTCCCGTGTTTGCGTGTTGAACGAGGTTGTGCTCTAACATGACATGGACCGCCAGCTCAGTTGAAGAGGTCATTTATAACCTCCTGCTGCTGCAGGTGAGCCCCTGAAGCACGAATCGGTCTGTCTGTTTGGCTCCAGGATACAAGCACTGTGCAGTCAAGTTTAAAGGGCTGCAGGGATGGGAATCAGACTTCTGTTGCACAGCACTGGTTTCTCTACCAGCTTGATCAGCCCCCTGTGTGTCTAGCTAACAAGCTCAGGTGTGTCTTAATATTAAACTCGTAGGGTCCCATTCACTAAATGGTGGTGAATGGTCTGCAGTAGCTTGTGTCTCAGGAGTGTCTCTGTAACCTTTGTGGAATGTAAGCGGACCGGATTGTCAGGTTTCTTTGTGATAAAGGTGCTGCACAGACACCTGATCTGATTCCAGGGGTGGGAGTAAGACTCCCGCTGCACAGCAGTGTGATCCAGTCCTGGTTTCACTAGGAGTTTAATAATAAGACACACCTGAGCTTGTTAGCTAGACACACTGGGGTTGATCAAGCTGGTAGAGAAACCTGTCCTCTCCCTCTCTGTCTCTCCCTCCCTCTCCGCTTCCCCCTCTCCGCCTCCCCTCCCTCCCTCTCCCTCTCTGACTCTCCTCTCCCCTCTCCCTCTCTGCCCCCTCTCCCTCTCCGCCTCCCCTCTCCCTCTCTGACTCTCCTCCCCTCTCCTCTCTGACTCTCCTTCTCTGCCTCTCCCTCCCCTCTCCCTCTCTGACTCTCCTCCCCTCTCCTCTCTGCCCCTCTCCCTCTCCGCCTCCCCCTCTCCCTCTCTGACTCTCCTTCTCTGCCTCTCCCTCTCCCTCTCCCTCTCTTTCCCTCTCCTCCCCTCTCCCTCTCTCTGACTCTCCCTCTCTCCCTCCCCTCTCCCTCTCTGCCCCCCTCTCCACCTCCCCTCTCCCTCTCTGACTCTCCCTCTCTCCCTCCCCTCCCTCTCTGCCCCTCTCCACCTCCCTCTCTGACTCTCCCTCTCTCCCTCCCCTCTCCTCTCTGATTCTCCCTCCCCTCTCCTCTCCCTCCCTCTCTCTCTCCCTCCCCTCTCCCTCTCTGACTCTCCTCCCCCTCTCCCTCTCCTCTCTCCCTCCCCTCTCCCTCTCCCTCTCTGACTCTCTCTCTCTCCCCTCTCCCTCTCTGACTCTCCCTCTCTCCCTCCCCCTCTCCCTCTCTGACTCTCCCTCCCCCTCTCCCTCTCCCCCTCTCCCTCTCTGACTCTCCCTCCCCTCTCCCTCTCCCTCCCCTCTCCCTCTCCCCTCTCCCTCTCTGACTCTCCCTCTCTCCCTCCCCCTCTCCCTCTCTGACTCTCCCTCTCTGACTCTCCCTCTCTCCTGACTCCCCTCTCCCCTCTCCCTCTCTCCTCCCCCTCTCCCTCTCCCTCCCCTCTCTCTCTCTGACTCTCCTCTCTCTCTGACTCCCCTCTCCCTCTCCTCTCTCTGTCTCCAGGCTGCTCTCCTGCAGCAGCCCTTCGACTCATGGATGAAGCCTCAGTTCCCGGGCGCGTCGGCCGAGTTTGTGGACAGTCTTGAGTTCATCCAGCCCAACGTTATCTCAGGGATCCCCGTGTACCGAGTGATGGACCGGCAGGGACAGATCATCAACCCTGCAGAGGACCCCAAGGTAATACACTGCACCCTGTACCATAAACCTGCACCCTGCACCCTACACCCTGCACCCTGCACCATACCCCCTACAACATACACCCTGCATTCTACAGCATACCCCATACCCCATACACCCTGCACCCTACACCATACCCCATACACCCTGCATTCTACACCATACCCCTACCCCATACATCCTGCCCCTGCACCCTACACCATACACCTGCACCCTACACCATACACCCTACCCCTACACCTACACCTTACCCCATACCCCTGCACCATACACCATACCCCTACAACACCCCTACAGCATACCCCTACCCCTGCACCCTACCCTATACCCCTGCACCCTACCCCATACCCCTGCACCCTGCATCCTACATCCTACACCATACCCCTACACCGCATCCCTGCACCCTACACCATACCCCCTACACCATACCCCTGCACCCTACCCATACCCCTGCACCCTACCCCATACCCCATACACCTGCATCCTACACCATACACCATACCCCCTACCCCATACATCCTGCCCCCTACACCCTACACCATACCCCCTGTCCCCTACACCCTGCTCGGCACTGAAATGATTTGCTCCCTGTTTAATGTTGATGTTGTTAAAGCGACGCCTATCCTGTCAGCGGATTCTCCTGCGAGGCGCGAGGCGTCTGACCCGGGCAATGCTGAGTACACGTCTTCCTTGTGTTTCCTCTCAGCTCCCAAAAGAAGAGGTCCTGAATTTCTATAAGAAGATGACCCTGCTGAACACCATGGACCGCATTCTCTACGAGTCCCAGAGACAGGTACCGAGCAGCTGTGAACAGCGATAACCACCAAAGAAATCTGGAACGTAGAATCTCAGCTCTCACTCGGAATGCTTGCAGACAGGTTCCGTGTCCATTCCTTCCCTTCGGTTCCGATTCCATTGTAAAATCAGTTCCAAGTTCCCTTGTGATCAGTTCCAATTGGAAATGCTGTGCGGTACAGTCACGTTGATTCTCTGTGTGTGTCAGGCACCCTGGTCACAGTGAGTTTCTGATTGCTGTCCCGTCTCACCTCAGGGTCGCATCTCGTTCTACATGACCAATTACGGGGAGGAGGGCACCCACATCGGCAGCGCAGCTGCTCTGAAGCCCACGGACCTGGTGTTCGGACAGTACAGGGAGGCAGGTGAGGAACCGGCGCCCCCCGCAGGCAGGAGGGTGGGCTGCAGGAGCTGCCAATCCTTCCAGGAGCCAATCAGTAATCGGGGGGCTCCGCCTCCCGCGTGTCACTGGATCTTATTTCATTTTCAGTTGTATTTATTTATTTATTTATTTATTTATTTGGCGGACGCCTCTGTCCGATGCAAGCTCCGTATTTAAATACAGTGCAGTTTACAGTCTGCTCTGTTGACTAATGTGAATGTCAAGGACTACAGAGCGTCACAGAGTGTGTGTGTGTGTGTGTGTCTCAGTGTGAGTGTCATTGTGTGTCTGTGTGTGAGTGTGTCTGTATAATTGTGTGTGTGTGTGTCTCAGTGTGTGTTTCTCAGTGTGTGTCATTGTGTGAGTGTGTCTCAGTGTGAGTGTGTGTCTCGGTGTGAGTGTGCGTCTCGGTGTGAGTGTGTGCGTCTCGGTGTGAGTGTGTGCGTCTCGGTGTGAGTGTGTGCGTCTCGGTGTGAGTGGGCGTCTCGGTGTGCGTGTGCGCGTCTCGGTGTGGTGTGTGCGTCTCGGTGTGAGTGTGTGCGTCTCGGTGTGAGTGTGCGTCTCGGTGTGAGTGTGTGCGTCTCGGTGTGAGTGTGTGCGTCTCGGTGTGAGTGTGTGCGTCTCGGTGTGAGTGTGGTGTGTGCGCTCGGTGTGTGTGTGCGTCTCGGTGTGAGTGTGTGCGTCTCGGTGTGAGTGTGTGCGTCTCGGTGTGAGTGTGTGCGTCTCGGTGTGAGTGTGTGCGTCTCGGTGTGAGTGTGTGCGTCTCGGTGTGTGAGTGTGCGTCTCGGTGTGTGAGTGTGTGCGTCTCGGTGTGAGTGTGTGCGTCTCGGTGTGAGTGTGTGCGTCTCGGTGTGAGTGTGCGTCTCGGTGTGAGTGTGTGCGTCTCGGTGTGAGTGTGTGCGTCTCGGTGTGTGAGTGTGCGTCTCGGTGTGAGTGTGTGCGTCTCGGTGTGTGAGTGTGTGCGTCTCGGTGTGAGTGTGTGCGTCTCGGTGTGAGTGTGTGCGTCTCGGTGTGAGTGTGTGCGTCTCGGTGTGAGTGTGTGCGTCTCGGTGTGAGTGTGTGCGTCTCGGTGTGAGTGTGTGCGTCTCGGTGTGAGTGTGTGCGTCTCGGTGTGAGTGTGTGCGTCTCGGTGTGAGTGTGTGCGTCTCGGTGTGAGTGTGTGCGTCTCGGTGTGAGTGTGTGCGTCTCGGTGTGAGTGTGTGCGTCGGTGTGAGTGTGTGCGTCTCGGTGTGAGTGTGTGCGTCTCGGTGTGAGTGTGTGCGTCTCGGTGTGAGTGTGTGCGTCACGGTGTGAGTGTGTGCGTCTCGGTGTGAGTGTGCGTCGGTGTGAGGTGTGTGCGTCTCGGTGTGAGTGTGTGCGTCTCGGTGTGAGTGTGTGTCTCGGTGTGCGTGTGTGCGTCTCGGTGTGAGTGTGTGCGTCTCGGTGTGAGTGTGTGCGTCTCGGTGTGAGTGTGTGCGTCTCGGTGTGAGTGTGCGTCTCGGTGTGTGTGTGCGTCTCGGTGTGAGTGTGTGCGTCTCCGGTGTGAGTGTGTGCGTCTCGGTGTGAGTGTGTGCGTCTCGGTGTGAGTGTGTGCGTCTCGGTGTGCGTGTGTGCGTCTCGGTGTGCGTGTGTGCGTCTCGGTGTGAGTGTGTGCGTCTCGGTGTGAGTGTGTGCGTCTCGGTGTGAGTGTGTGCGTCTCGGTGTGAGTGTGTGCGTCTCGGTGTGAGTGTGTGTGTCTCGGTGTGAGTACACACACTACAGTCTGGATTATAATAATAATGATAATGATGATGATGTCATTGTGTGACTGTGCTCTGTGCTGCCCCCTGCAGGAGTGCTGCTATACCGCGGGTTCCCTCTGGATCTCTTCATGGCGCAGTGCTACGCTAGCGCAGACGACCTGGGGAAGGGGAGGCAGATGCCAGTGCATTATGGGAGCAAGGAGCACAACTTTGTCACAATCTCGTCTCCCCTGGCAACCCAGATCCCCCAGGGTGAGCCGCGGGGTCACATGGGGTCAGCAGGGCACTGTGGAAATTATTACAAAAGACAGTGGGGTTCAGGGTAGAGAACTGAAAAATAAATCACTCGATAATCGATTCTCCCTCCCACCCCTTTCCTCCCTTATCCATCCTCTCCTCCCCCTCCCCTCAGCGGCGGGCGCTGCACGCTGGACGTGAGAATGCGGACCACGCGGTGATCTGTTATTTCGGGAGGGGCGGCGGCGGCGGCATACGCCGGGTTCAACTTCGCCGCCACGCTGGAGTGCCCCATCATCTTCTTCTGCAGGAACAACGGCTATGCCATCTCCACCCCCACCAACGAGCAGTACAGGGGGGACGGCATCGGTGAGACCCCTACCCCTACCCCCTACACACTACCCCCTACCCCTACCCTACCCCCTACACACACTGCACCATCTCCACCCCCACCAGCGAGCAGTACAGGGGGACGGCATCAGTGAGACCCCTACCCCTACACACTACCCCCTACCCCCTACCCCTACCACACACTGCACCATCTCCACCCCACCAACTGAGCAGTACAGGGGGGCATCAGTGAGACCCTACCCCTACACACCTACCCCTACCCCTACCCCTACCCCCTACACACACTGCACCATCTCCACCCCCACCAACGAGCAGTACAGGGGGCGGCATCAGTGAGACCCCTACCCCCTACCCCTACCCCTACACACTACCCCCTACCCCCTACACACACTGCACCATCTCCACCCCCACCAACGAGCAGTACAGGGGGCGGCATCGATGAGACCCCTACACACTATACCATAGTGTTCACCCCTCTCTCTCTCTCTCCCCTCCTCTCTCCTCCTCTCCCCCTCTCCTCTCCCCCCTCTCTCCTCTCCTCTCTCCTCCCTAGCTGCCCGTGGTCCTGGTTATGGAATGATGTCAATCCGTGTGGACGGGAATGATGTGTTTGCCGTGTACAACGCCACGAAGGAGGCCGCGGCAGCCACGGCCGAGAACCAGCCCTTCCTCATTGAGGCCATGACCTACAGGTGCTGATATTATCAGGGCTCCCCTGCTCCGTGCGTCTCTCAGAATCGGACACCGCAGCACAGTGTTACTGTTACTATCAATGCTCTCACCCTCTCTCTCTCTCTCTCTCCCCCTGTCTCTCTCTCTCTCTGTGTCTCTCTCTCTCTGTGTCTCTCACCCCCTCTCTCCCTCTCAGCCCTGTCTTTCTGTCACCCCTCTCACACCCTGTCTCTCTCACCCCTCTCTCTGTCACCCCTCTCACCCCTCTCTCTCTCCCTCCGTCTCTGTCACCCCTCTCTCTCACCCCTCTCTCTCTCACCCCTCTCTCTCTGACACCCCCCATCTCTCCTCCCTCTCTCTCTCACCCCTCGCTCTCTCTCACCCCTCTCTCTCACCCCCTCTCTCTCTCTCACCCCTCTCTCTCTGACACCCCATCTCACCCCCTCTCTCTCTCACCCCCTCTCTTTCTCTCTCACACCCCTCTTTCACCCCTTCTCTCTCTCTCACACCCTCTCTCTCTCTCTCACCCCTCTCTCTCTCACACACACCCCTCTCTCTCACCCCCTCTCCCTCTCTCTCTGTCTCTCAGGATCGGGCACCACAGCACCAGTGATGACAGCTCTGCGTACCGCTCGGTGGACGAGGTGAATTACTGGGACAAGCAGGACCACCCGATCTCGCGCCTGCGGCAGCACATGGTGTCGCGGGGCTGGTGGGACGAGGAGCAGGAGAAGGCCTGGAGGAAGCAAAGCCGGAAGCGGGTGATGGAGGCGTTTGAGCAGGCGGAGCGCAGGCTGAAGCCCAGCCCGGACCTCATGTTCACAGACGTGTACCATGAGGTGCCCCCCCACCTGCACAGGCAGCGCGAGGACATGTGGAGACACGTGAAGCAACACAAAGAGCAGTACCCCCTGGAGCAGTACGACAACTAGAGACGAGACACACTGACACACAACACACACACAACACAACACACACACAACACACACAACACACACACAACACACAACACAACACACACTGACACACAACACAACACACACACAACACAACACACACACACACAGCACAGAGAGCAGTACGACAACTAGAGAGGAGAGACACAACACAACACAACACACACACAACACAACACACACACACACTAGGAGGCTGTGTGGTCCAGTGGTTAAAGAAAAGGGCTTGTAACCAGGAGGTCCCCGGTTCAAATCCCACCTCAGCCACTGACTCACTGTGTGACCCTGAGCAAGTCACTTCACCTCCTTGTGCTCCGTCTTTCGGGTGAGACGTTGTTGTAAGTGACTCTGCAGCTGATGCATAGTTCACACACCCTAGTCTCTGTAAGTCGCCTTGGATAAAGGCGTCTGCTAAATAATCTAATAATAACAGAGACAGTACGACAACTAGAGGAGAGACACAACACACACACTGACACACACACAACACAGAGAGCAGTACCGCCTGGAGCAGTACGACAACTAGAGAGGAGAGGGGAGAGAGAGACATCTATACACAGCCCCAGCACACGCACACGCACACACACACACGCGCGCACACACACCACTGCCCCTGGAGCAGAACGACAGCGAGAGAGGAGCAGTAACGCGCTCCTCTTGTGTGTGCTGCGATATTCGAGACTCGGCTGTCTGGCTTTATATTCCAAACATCACTAACCAGGCTGGTATAATCTGCAAAACATGTATTTATGGTTATTAACAGAGAAAACTTGACTTTTTTTCTGTTATTATTATTATTATTATGATGATGATGATGATGAAAAGTTGTCTTAGGTTTTGTGACTCGCGTAATCATAGACTGTCGATACTGTCAGCAATATTATTTTGTGTGTTCACTTAACGGGCCAATGGGTTTCTGTTGTTTTTCTTTCTGCTTTATCACGTTATGGTGTTTGAACGGGACAAATGCATTTAATGTTTTGGCGGAACATGGTAAAAACTGTTCCAGTCTTTCGGTGTAATTTTAGAAGTCGCCCAGCAGAGGGCGCCGTTTCCCTCTTGTCAGTCTCACTAATGCAGTGAATGCTGCTACGTGGCTGCGTTCTTCTGCACACACGCCTTGTCGGTTTGGGAAATGTTCGGTTAATAAAAAATGTATAACGGTCCCGCTGTCTGTTTTGTGTTTTTATTGTTTGTTTGTTTGTTTGTTTGTCACAATTGCGGATGTATCCAAACTTGGTTGGGCAATTTTCTAATGTCGATGCGTTAAGGCCCGTGTCTATATAACATTGAAATTGAAATATTAACCAAATAAACAACAATACATATATTAATACATATTCAAAACAAAAGCACACAATATTATTAGTAGTGTTATTATTATTCATTATTATTAATAATGATACTAATAATAATAAGCGTCGGTTCGGGATACAGACCGAATCAAAACCTAGTAAATGATTGTTGGTAACTCGTGCTGCTGTTTGTGAACTGAACGGAGCGGTTCAGGGCGGACAGTGTAACTCTGCTGTGTGTTTTAATATGCATCTCTAGGCGTGTTTACTGCAGGCATCTCTCTTTGATATTTTTTAATGTCTCTGAGTAAAGGGCTGAACCGTAATCTAATTTATCTTTATATAATACGGGTCAACTTACTGAATATGTTCCTCGAAAATCTGAAGCTTCCGTTACTGTGGTAATATTAACGGTACTTTGAACCGGACGCTTTGTACACACGCACATACACATATATATATATATATATATATAAACAAAACTACTGTAAAACAATTTTCTTCGTCATTATATATAGTTTATTTTAGAGTTTCTATTGAAGACGCTGAGAAAGACTTCTAGTGGAAACGTTTGCCATTGAATTTACACTGAAGACACTGAGAAAGACTTCTAGTGGAAACGTTTGCCATTGAATTTACACTGAAGACGCTGAGAAAGACTTCCAGTGGAAACGTTTGCCATTGAATTTACACTGAAGACACTGAGAAAGACTTCCAGTGGAAACGTTTGCCATTGAATTTACACTGAAGACACTGAGAAAGACTTCCAGTGGAAACGTTTGCCATTGAATTTACACTGAAGACGCTGAGAAAGACTTCCAGTGGAAACGTTTGCCATTGAATTTACACTGAAGACGCTGAGAAAGACTTCTAGTGGAAACGTTTGCCATTGAATTTACACTGAAGACACTGAGAAAGACTTCTAGTGGAAACGTTTGCCATTGAATTTACACTGAAGACGCTGAGAAAGACTTCTAGTGGAAACGTTTGCCATTGAATTTACACTGAAGACGCTGAGAAAGACTTCCAGTGGAAACGTTTGCCATTGAATTTACACTGAAGACATTGAGAAAGACTTCTAGTGGAAACGTTTGCCATTGAATTTACACTGAAGACACTGAGAAAGACTTCTAGTGGAAACGTTTGCCATTGAATTTATGAAGTTTGTTTGGGTGTTTCAGTCAGTGCTTTAAGAACTCTAAACATCAGTGAACAATAATTACAACTCTAATTACAGCTGCGGAGTCTTTGGCCTCAAACGTCAACACATTTTCACTCACTTGCATATCACAGCTGAAAACATCTTTGGCTTGCTTTTCTTCATCACTTCATCAAACGCAATACAGAAACTTAAAATAACATACGGGGCTAAGATAAGGCGGGAACTCGAGATTCCGCCCGGGCAGTGCTGAAAGGGTAAATGTGACGTATTTAATTTGATATTTTAATCAATTAAAGCTGTTTTCATAAAATATAATCCCGTTTTGTTTACAGGATGGTGCTCAATGATAACACAGCAGCGAGACAAATATAAGAGTTTATAATCAGAACAGACTGAACATTAAACAGGTATAAAAATATATTATAGTAGACATTAGTAAAGTGTTGGTTATTAATATAAATTACTTTCAAATTCATTAAAGCAGTCAAGTCACCAGGAGACAATAATTGCGTGTTTTTTTTTAAGTTTTTTTTTTTATTCGGAGAAGAAAAAATCAACAGAAATCTCTTAAAAGCAAAATAAGCAGAAATTATTATTAATATGCTTAAACATGAAATCAAAACAGCAGCATGTGCTGTAAATACACAAAATTAAATAGACTATATGTATACAATGGATAATATGAAGGAAAAGAAAGTTGGTATTTAGCGACCTCTAGTGGCACTCTGAGAGAAGACAACGTACAGTTAGTAGCCCTTAATAACAAAGATAAACTTCACTGAACTGCTACTCCCTATATTAAAAATAATAATTTGAAGAAAATAAAGTGTTTTTTTTGTGTTAAATTTGTTTTGTTTGATTTAAGGTAGTGTCTGAAAAATGTGCCTTTTAAAACAAAACGAATCAAAACGCTTGTCAAAATATTTTTTTTTTTTTTTTTTTTTTTTTAAACAAAAAGATGACATTTTATTTAATTTTTTTTTGCGTAAAGTCATTCATTTCTTTGGATCCAAATATGAGAGGAGAGGGAGGGGAGAGGTTCTGTTTCTAGCGCAGATGCGTCTTCTCCCTGAATGGGGGTCCAGTCTCTAATGCAGATCGCTCTCTTTTCCCGAATGGGGGTGTGGGGAGGGGGAGAGGGAGGAGGTACAGTCTCTAATGCAGATCGCTCTCTTTTCCCGAGGGGGGAGAGGGGAGGGAGGTACAGTCTCTAATGCAGATCGCTCTCTTTTCCCGAATGGGGGTGTGGGAGTGGGGTGGGGGGAGGGAGGAGGGAGGGAGGGAAGTCCAGTCTCTAGCGCAGATCGCTCTCTTCTCCCTGAATGGTTTTCTTGATTCGGAGCAGCATGGTCGTCAGCCACTGGTCCAGTCGAGAGATTGTGTCGTACTCCTTCACCTGAAAACCACAAACCATTCGAAACGACGCTTCAGAAACAAACGCGTGGATCCATCCATCAATACAGAAATCAATACAGAAATCAATGCAGAAATCAATACAGAAATCAATGCAGAAATCAATGCAGAAATCAATGCAGAAATCAATGCAGAAATCAATGCAGAAATCAATGCAGACATTCTGCACAGAACTTAAAATCACTGTTGCATCAATGAGAGAGTCTCTTGTGAGCAGAAAGTCTGTTTTTATTTATATTTGACAGGTCTATTTGATTTCTGAGTGGGGTTTGACTCACAGATTCAGTGTAGGCGTCAACATTCTGCTCTTCGTGAGCATCCAGCAGTTTCTGAGAAAAAAAAGAAACAGAATTGAACACACATACATACAGCTATACATACATACATACATATACACATACATACAGCTATACATACACACATACATATACACATACATACAGCTATACATACATACATACATACATATACACATACATACAGCTATACATACATACATACATATACACATACATACAGCTATACATACATACATACATATACACATACATACAGCTATACATACATACATACATATACACATACATACAGCTATACATACACACATTCATACATACAGCTATACATACATACAGCTATACATACACACATTCATACATACAGCTATACATACACACATTCATACATACAGCTATACATACATACATACATACATACAGACAGACAGACAGCTACACACACATAAACCATAATTTTTTCCTCAATGTAGTAACTGTGCTAGTGTCTATCAGGGATGGAAACTAGACTCCTGTTGCACAGCAGTGTCACCCAGTCCAGGTTTTACTAGCAGCTTGATCAGCCCCAGTGTGTCTAGCTAACAAGCGCAGGTGTGTCTTATTATTAAACTGCTAGTGAAAGCAGGAATGGATCAAACTGCTGTGCAACGGGAGTCTGATTTCCATCCCTGTCTGTACAGAAAATATTCACACAGGCAGACACACACACACACACACACACACACACACACAGACAGACACAGACACGCAGACAGACACACACACACACACACCATGCACTTTCTGCAAACCAAGAAAGGCTGTGCTATACTATATTGGGCCAATCAAACTGGGTGAACTGGTGAACTAACCTTGACCAGTTTGCACTCCCTCGAGTCCGAGAAAGCCGGGAACATTTCCTCATACTTCTGAAGAGCGAGCTGGGGGGAGAGAGAGAGAAGGGGGGGGGGGGGGGGAGAGGGAGGGGTGTGAAACCACTAATACCAGTGATGCGATGGTCCTGATGGGCTACTTCCTCTGTGCTGCACAATAACATCAAACGACCACGTAATGCTGGACTGTTTTTGTTAAAAAAAAAAGAGGAAAATTCAGCGAGACCGGGAGAGAGTGGATTCACACCAGCTGTAAAACACGCTTCATTCAAGAACCACTGTGTGAGCTACAGTGCGCTGTGCGGCTGTGGTCCTGTGTCACAATACACGCCTCTATTAGAAATATCATGTAAAGAAAGCATCGCGATTCATCGATACACAGTGAAACAATACACTCCTCGCTAGAACTACAGTTCCCAGCATGCCTGCTGGCAATGGCGAGGGATGATGGGAGCTGTAGTTCTTTTCTGGAATGGATGGAAGTCTCCTGTTGCACAGCAGTGTCACCCATTCCAGGTTTCACTAGCAGCTTGATCAGCCCCAGTGTGTCCAGGTAACAAGCTCAGGTGTGTCTGATTAAACTCCTGTGAGTGGAACACAGAGCTGTGCGATGGGAGAGTCTCGTTCTCATCGCTGCGCGCAGGATCCCCCTCACCTTGGCGTTCAGCATGTCCACACAGAAGTGGCACAGGGCTGCTTTGAAGAAGTACTCCTTGGCACTGTACTTCAAGAGAGTGCTGTCCATCGCGTGAGTGCCCACCTGAGGAGGGGGAGGCAAATATACAAACAATATATACAAAGATACACACAACATAAATACATCAGAGCTGGCTGCCCATTGTAACCACAGTTACAGCAGCATTGTGTGCTGAAACTGCTGATCAATGATATTATTTTATTACAATTACGTAAGTGTGCAAAAGTTCAACTACAATGACACTAACTCCGATGAATTACGAATAAGCACAACAGTGACAACCCCAAGTCTCAGCCCCCCCCCTCTCTCTCTCTCTCTCTCTCTCTCTCAGGTCAGTCTCAGCCCGCCCCTCTCTCTCTCTCTCAGGTCAGTCTCAGCCCGCCCCTCTCTCTCTCAGGTCAGTCTCAGCCCCGCCCTCTCTCTCTCTCTCAGGTCAGTCTCAGCCCTCCCCTCTCTCTCTCTCAGGTCAGTCTCAGCCCCCTCTCTCTCTCTCAGGTCAGTCTCAGCCCGCCCTCTCTCTCTCTCAGGTCAGTCTCAGCCCTGCCCCTCTCTCTCTCTCTCTCAGGTCAGTCTCAGCCCGCCCCTCTCTCTCTCTCAGGTCAGTCTCAGCCCTGCCCCCTCTCTCTCTCTCTCTCTCAGGTCAGTCTCAGCCCGCCCTCTCTCTCTCTCTCTCAGGTCAGTCTCAGCCCTGCCCCTCTCTCTCTCTCTCTCTCTCTCTCTCTCAGGTCAGTCTCAGCCCGCCCTCTCTCTCTCTCAGGTCAGTCTCAGCCCGCCTCTCTCTCTCTCTCTCTCTCAGGTAGGTCTCAGCCCTGCCTCTCTCTCTCTCTCAGGTCAGTCTCAGCCCGCCCTCTCTCTCTCTCAGGTCAGTCTCAGCCCGCTCTCTCTCTCTCTCTCAGGTCAGTCTCAGCCTCGCCCTCTCTCTCTCTCTCAGGTCAGTCAGCCCCGCCGCCCCTCTCTCTCTCTCTCTCTCTCTCAGGTCAGTCTCAGCCTCGCCCTCTCTCTCTCTCTCTCAGGTCAGTCAGCCCCGCCCGCCCTCTCTCTCTCTCTCTCTCTCAGGTCAGTCTCAGCCTCGCCTCTCTCTCTCTCTCTCAGGTCAGTCAGCCCCGCCCGCCCTCTCTCTCTCTCTCTCTCAGGTCAGTCTCAGCCCCGCTCTCTCTCTCTCTCAGGTCAGTCTCAGCCCGCCTCTCTCTCTCTCAGGTCAGTCTCAGCCCGCCCCTCTCTCAGGTCAGTCTCAGCCCCTCTCTCTCTCAGGTCAGTCTCAGCCCGCCCCCTCTCTCTCTCTCTCAGGTAAGTCTCAGCCCGCCCTCTCTCTCTCAGGTCCGTCTCAGCCCCGCCTCTCTCTCTCTCTCTCAGGTCAGTCTCAGCCCGCCCTCTCTCTCTCTCTCTCAGGTCAGTCTCAGCCCCGCCCTCTCTCTCTCAGGTCAGTCTCAGCCCCGGCCTCCCTCTCTCTCTCTCTCAGGTAAGTCTCAGCCCCGCCCTCTCTCTCTCAGGTCCGTCTCAGCCCCGCCCTCTCTCTCTCTCTCTCAGGTCAGTCTCAGCCCCGCCCTCTCTCTCTCAGGTCCGTCTCCTACCTGCTCGTATATCTTGGTGGCCTTGTGGTACTGCTCCAGCTGGGCTGCGTACGCGGCCACTTTCAGCAGACATTTGTTCGCAGAGCTGAAGGGCAGAGAGAGAGAGAGAGAGAGAGAGAGAGAGAGAGAGAGAGAGAGAGAGAGAGAGAGAGTATACTTAGTAATAGTTCTGCAGGAGACAAGGCCGTTCAGCCCATCAGCGCTCGTCCACCTCCTAGCAGCTGATTGATCTCAAACTTTGTTTGCGTATGTGTCTGTGTATCTCAGTGTGTGTGTGTGTGTGTGCGTCTGTCTCAGGGTGTGTCTCAGTGCGGGTCTCAGGGTACCTGTTTGATTCGGGGTCTCACGGTACCTGTTTGATTCCGGGTCTCACGGTACCTGTTTGATTCGGTCTCACGGTACCTGTTTGATTCCGGTCTCACGGTACCTGTTTGATTCGGGTCTCACGGTACCTGTTTGATTCGGGGTCTCACGGTACCCGTTTGATTCGGGGTCTCACGGTACCTGTTTGATTCGGGGTCTCACGGTACCGGTTTGATTCGGGGTCTCACAGTACCTGTTTGATTCTTCTCCCTTGTAGTAATCTGCTGCTTGCTCGTAGTGTGCGATCGCCTGCAAGCAACACAGAGCCATTTCAACAACAGGACAAAACACATCTTCAAACCAGAAACACAGACTGACCAGCCAGCTACACAAGACTACATTACAATGCTTACCTATGCTTTACCACACCTCTCTGTGCTTTACAATGCTTGCCTATGCTTTACCAGACCTCTCTGTGCTTTACAATGCTTGCCTATGCTTTACCAGACCTCTCTGTGCTTTACAATGCTTCCCTATGCTTTACCACACCTCTCTGTGCTTTACAATGCTTGCCTATGCTTTACCAGACCTCTCTGTGCTTTACAATGCTTCCCTATGCTTTACCAGACCTCTCTGTGCTTTACAATGCTTCCCTATGCTTTACCAGACCTCTGTGCTTTACAATGCTTCCCTATGCTTTACCAGGCCTCTCTGTGCTTTACAATGCTTCCCTATGCTTTACCACACCTCTCTGTGCTTTACAATGCTTGCCTATGCTTTACCATACCTCTCTGTGCTTTACAATGCTTCCCTATGCTTTACCACACCTCTCTGTGCTTGACAATGCTTCCCTATGCTTTACCAGACCTCTCTGTGCTTTACAATGCTTCCCTATGCTTTACCACACCTCTCTGTGCTTTACAATGCTTCCCTATGCTTTACCATACCTCTCTGTGCTTTACAATGCTTCCCTATGCTTTACCATACCTCTCTGTGCTTTACAATGCTTCCCTATGCTTTACCATACCTCTCTGTGCTTTACAATGCTTCCCTATGCTTTTACCATACCTCTCTGTGCTTTACAATGCTTCCCTATGCTTTACAGACCTCTCTGTGCTTTACAATGCTTCCCTATGCTTTACCACACCTCTCTGTGCTTTACAATGCTTCCCTATGCTTTACCAGACCTCTCTGTGCTTTACAATGCTTCCCTATGCTTTACCAGACCTCTCTGTGCTTTACAATGCTTCCCTATGCTTTACCAGACCTCTCTGTGCTTTACAATGCTTCCCTATGCTTTACCACACCTCTCTGTGCTTTTACAATGCTTCCCTATGCTTTACCAGACCTCTCTGTGCTTTACAATGCTTCCTATGCTTTACCAGACCTCTCTGTGCTTTTACAATGCTTCCCTATGCTTTACCAGACCTCTCTGTGCTTTACAATGCTTCCTATTCTTTACCACACCTCTCTGTGCTTTACAATGCTTCCCTATGCTTTACCATACCTCTCTGTGCTTTACAATGCTTCCCTATGCTTTACCAGACCTCTGTGCTCTTTTACACTTTCCTGTGCTTTTACTGTGGGAAACTTTACTAAGGGCAGCCTCAGTATATGAACTCTGCACTCTCCTCTGCACAGTGCAGAAGGTCCTGACACGCAGGCACGCTCACACACACACACTTGCCTTGTCGATGTCCACCAGCTCGCTCTCGTAGATCTCCGCTATGGAGACGTGGTGCTTCGCTGCGATGGTGAAGCGACCCTGTAAACCAGCAGCTCTCAGATCAGTGTGGGGTTCAGTGCAGTTTAGATACATACACATGTACATGCATGCACACACACACACACACGCAGGCACACACACACACACAGGCACAGACACCCATACTTAATGATACAGCCGTTTGAAATGTATGTGGATCAGATGGAAATGTTACATTACAATGAACTCATTTATTATATTATTAATTACAGTAAAGTGTGTTGTGGTAGAAGCTGTTTCTCACCCACTCACAGTCAGAGCAGCCAGTATAGTATAGTATAATATAATATAATATATAGTGTTCTGGAAAATAAATCACACAGCCCTCTCCAGCAGTCTTACCATGTCTGTGTAGATCTCGATCGCTCTGTTCAAGCAGTTAATGGCCTCTGGGAGAGAAAACCACCAAAACACAAAGGTTTAATCAGCATCGCCAGTCTCTCGTGCCTCGATTGCTAATGTATTATTGTTATTGTTATTATTTGCTTGCTGTGATCCCTACCCTGCGGATCTGCTTTCTTGAACGCGTTCCCCGCGTCGATGAAGCTCGTGGCTGCGTCGTGTTTGCTCTGCTGCTGCAGGTGCAGCTGGCCCGCCTGCGCAAACGCATTCCCAGCCGCTGACAACACAAGACAAACAGTTTAGAAGCACTACAAGAAACTTGAGCAACGCTTCCATTGAAAACGCCTTACTCAGTGTCTCTTACTCATCCCTCTCTGTGCTTTACAATGCTTCCCTGTGCTTTACCATACCTCTCTGTGCTTTACAATGCTTCCCTATGCTTTACCAGACCTCTCTGTGCTTTGCAATGCTTCCCTATGCTTTACCAGACCTCTCTGTGCTTTACAATGCTTCCCTATGCTTTACCATACCTCTCTGTGCTTTACAATGCTTGCCTATGCTTTACCAGACCTCTCTGTGCTTTACAATGCTTCCCTATGCTTTACCAGACCTCTCTGTGCTTTACAATGCTTCCCTATGCTTTACCAGACCTCTCTGTGCTTTACAATGCTTCCCTATGCTTTACCATACCTCTCTGTGCTTTACAATGCTTCCCTATGCTTTACCATACCTCTCTGTGCTTTACAATGCTTCCCTATGCTTTACCAGACCTCTCTGTGCTTTACAATGCTTCCCTATGCTTTACCAGACCTCTCTGTGCTTTACAATGCTTCCCTATGCTTTACCATACCTGTGTGTGTGTCTCTCTCTCTCTCTCTCTCTCTCTCTCTCTCTCTCTCTCTCTCTCTCTCTCTCTCTATATATATATATATATATATATATATATATATACACATATACACACACACACACACACACACACTTGTGCTTTTACTGTGGGAACATTTCATAAGGGTTATTTGCCTTGGTTTGTTTTTTAATGGGCTTTAGGGCTCTCTCTCACTGTGCTGTGCTTTTACTATGGGACACTTTTATAACGGTTACGTGGACTTTCACCCCCCCGCCCCACCCCCTGGTAAAGTGTGACGGTCTCTCAGCGAGACAGGGAAAGGCTGGGACCTCACCACTCCAGTTCTTTGCCATTTTGAACATGTTGGCTGCTCTGGCATACATCTCACAGGCTTCTTCCAGCTTGGAGGACCCCCTGAACACAGAGAGAGAGGGATGAGAGGAGAGGAGGAGAGGAGAAGAGAGAGGGAGGGGAGGAGAGGAGAGAGAAGAGAGGAGAATATAAATCAAAAGGCACACTCAGCAACCACTTTCCTTTATCAATCAAAAACAAGCAACAACAAAAAGTGTTTCAAATACATGCATCTGCTGATAATGATTATTATTATGATGATGATATGTGCACTGAGAAAACTATCATTCAAAATCAGGCAGTGTGATCCAGTCCTGGTTTCACTAGGAGTTTAATAATAAGACACACCTGAGCTTGTTAGCTAGACACACTGGGGCTGATCAAGCTGGTAGTAAAACCTGGACTGGGTGACACTGCTGTGCAACAGGAGTCTGATTTCTGTCCCATTTTATTTAATTTATTTATTATGAATCAAAGCCAAAACTGTATTATCAGGACGGGCTTATATGTGCGCTAACACACACACACACTATTAAAAACCCTGTTAGTTAAAGACCTTAACACGCCTCAGGGCCAGTGCTATCGTGTACCAGCTTACTAACACGATATCAATTGTTAACTGGCGAGTTATGATATAAAATCGCCACGTCGCTTCTCTCTAAAAATAAATACGCGGTTGACGAATCATGTCAAACATTTTTACATGTAAATATTAAGTTAAAAAAAAAAAAAAAAAAATCGTCTGTATTATTATTATTATTATTATTATTTTTACCGTTCATTTTTAGACAAAATACACTCCGTTTCCATCAACCGTTCATTTAATAAATCGTATTATGTTCTTACAATAGCGACGTTATTGTTTCATTTTAATTCAGCTACTTGTACCCTGAAGGGCCTGCACAAGTGTATCTACCGCATCCTCGGGCTTTCTGGATTGCCTCAGCCGAGGCTTGGTCTCCTCAGCCCGGCCGCTCCCGTATTCCACTCACCCGAACATGTTTGCGAAGAAGGACTGCGAGGATTTCATCTTCTTTTCGGCCTCGGCGATGAGAGCCAGGGCCTCCTTCTCTTTCCCGGAGTTGTCCATGACTCCGATCCCGGGTTCAAGCTTCTCCGGCTGGATATAGATGCGGTGCAAGCTGTGTCTCTCTCTCCCTCGTCAGCTCCGGACACTTCAGTGATGATCACACCGGGCCCGGCTTCTCCCTCGTCACGTGTGTAGGGCGATGCCTGACAGATTCCGGTTCTCCACACGTGACGTTCTCGACTGTGCAGAACTCTGGCACGAAACACTCCATTTCTGACATCATCATTATTATTATTATTATTTATTTATTTATTTATTTCTTAGCAGACGCCCTCATCCAGGGCGACTTACAATTGTTACAAGATATCACATTATACAGATATCACATAATTTTTTTTTATTACATTTAATTCCCCATTTATACAGTTGGGTTTTTTACTGGAGCAATCTAGGTAAAGTACCTTGCTCAAGGGTACAGCAGCAGTGTCCCCCACCTGGGATTGAACCCACGAACCTCCGGTCAAGAGTCCAGAGCCCTAACCACTACTCCACACTGCTGTGTGTGTGTGTGTGTGTGTGTGTGTATATATATATATATATATAAATTTTATTTGTATGTAGTATGTTCTGTGTTTGTTTGTTTAATGATAATACACGTTGCGAGGGTTCCCTACACAGCACGCATGACACGTCCCTCCTTGTTTACATATAGAAATGCTTATTATAGTGCGTGCGTCAAAAGTACCACGAAATGCTCTCGTCACGACAACTGAGGTCAGCACTTACGTCACTTTTACGTAACAAAAACAGGGCTTATTCACAACCCAACACGAACTACTCTAGCTGTGTAATCGCTGCAGTGTAGGATACTGACTTTGGTGTCGGGAGAGGATAATGAATCGTTTTATTAATAATAATATGACAGCCAATGAGAGTGCAGTGTCCTGACAGGAGAATTTTGTGTTGAATTTCAAGGACAGAGTACTGCACCCGAATAAGAAATATTTCACTTTATCTAATAACGAGGACATGCATTATAATATTTTGACAGTGCTTCAATAGAATATATATATATATATATATATATATATATATATATATATATATATATATATATATATATATATATATATATATATATATTATGACTTCTCTTCTTGTAAATACTGCATTATTAATAAAATACTGCCTGAAATACACAATAAATCACATGTGACAATTATTATTTCTTCATTCAGAATGTCCCCAATCTGGCGGATCACCAGTGGCGCCTCCTTCAGGAGCTGCTCCCGGCGCTCAGGACTGTCAGGCTGGCCACCTCGTTCCTCAGCGAGGAGCCCAACGCCCCCGTCTCTGCCCTGCTGCCCTGCCTACACGGGGCGGTGCGGGGTGCAAGCGGCCCGGTCAGCCATCGGGAGGATGAGGGGAGCGATGCAGAAGCGTTGGAGGATCGGAGAGGGAGAGGGAGAGGGAGAGGAGGAGGAGATGCTGCTGGTCAGCTCCCTGGTCCTCAGCTGGCCCGCCGCTGCCCCGCCTTCCCCTCCACCGCCGTGCCCCCCCCCAAGAGATCCTTCGCCCCCAGGGGAGCCCCGCCCTGCGCAGGAGGGCCACCGTGGCCCCCAAGCACTTAGACCAGATCCTGTTCCTGAACTGCGATTTCATCGAGGGCCTCCGAGGAGGGGCCAGGGGCGCGGCCGAGCTCAGGGGGGGCCAGGCCCACGCCAGGGAGACTCTCTATCAGTCGCTGGTGTCGCCGAGAGCCAGGCCTGGCTGAGCGAGGACAGGGAGAGACACGCGCCCTCGCCACCTTGTGGAAGAGAGCAGGACTTATTGTCGCTACACCACTGGATCACAGTTTATCTGAGTGTTTCTATTAAAGACGCTGAGAAAGACTTCCAGTGGAAACGTCTGTCATTGAATTTATGAAGTTTCTTTTAGTGTTTCGTCTGCACAATTAAAAAAATATATATATACCAATTAGTTTAAGAAACAGGAACGTTGATTTATTATTATTATTATTATTATTATTATTATTATTATTGGCACTTTTTACTCAATTTTAGTCTCTAACCTGCCTTTGTCTGAAGGTTCTGAATTGGTTACCTAGCAACCAACTCGCCACGTCAGCCAATCGAATGCAGTTCTGCAGTGTTTAGTCCCGCCTCTGTGATTTTTGTTGTGAAGCGAGTTCAAAGAGTTTCTGTAAACATATAAAACATTGAGAGTTTTCTGAAAAGAGGTGCTGGAAACAGGAAGGGGGGTGGAATCTAGCGGCACTGCAGCAAAATAAATACAAGAACCCGAAGGCTTGTCGATGCTTCATAGCGTCCTGTGCATGCTTACCTGGCAGATTGGTCGCTGAAATTTTCTTAAGACGTCACTCGAAGAACGAGATCCACCTGTCTTCTCTCTCGCTGACTAAATCAAAATCTGGACGTGTTTTTAAATTTCGCAATTGTTGTGGGGGCGCGGGGTCATTTTTATTAAGAAAGTTTACAAACCAGAGGGGGGCCATTCGGTCCATCTTGCTCGTTTGGTTGTTAGTAGCTTATTGATCCCAGAATCTCATCAAGCAGCTTCTTGAAGGATCCCAGGGTGTCAGCTTCAACAACATTACTGGGGAGTTGGTTCCAGACCCTCACAATTCTCTGTGTAAAAAAGTGCCTCCTATTTTCTGTTCTGAATGCCCCTTTATCTAATCTCCATTTGTGACCCCTGGTCCTTGTTTCTTTTCAGGTCAAAAAAGTCCCTGGGTTGACATTGTCTATACCTTTTAGGATTTTGAATGCTTGAATCAGATCGCCGTGTAGTCTTCTTTGCTCAAGACTGAACAGATTCAGTTATTTTAGGCTTTTTTTCAATGACAAATTTATTTTTATGAAAAAGCCCAGTTGCTTGAACACAACACGGGCATTTGGTAGGCCAGCCTTTAATCAGTGTAAAATAAACTGATGATGATGAATAAAATTAATAGTGTACAGCAATCGCTCGATCATTCACCCTACCATGACACGCTTGAGTGACTGTGACTGAAGCACTTAATCACCTAATTAGTGAGAGAGTTGATCGGACGCTGGATAGGGAGTGATTTCAGCTGTTGAATTGCAAGCTTGAATAAAAGCAATAAAGAAAATCACAGAAAACCCAACATGCCACGTCTGAAGAGAGCAGCGCCTTCGTGCGATCGGCATGTTGCAGGCTGGACGAGGGCAGCGTGCTGCGGCTCGCCGTCTTGGGGGCTCACAGCCAGCGATTTCAAACCTGGCGAGACGGTATAACCAGACACACTCTGTCAACGACAGCGCCACCAACTGGGGAGACCAAGAGTCACAACACCTGCCCTAGATCCACAGATCATTCCGCAGCATCTTCGTGACATCAGTGGTTAATCAGCATGATAAAAAGTCACTGCACCTGCTCCGAAACAGAGTCTGTCGTTTTTCGATCACATCTAGTGAATTTTATCCAAATGTAAGTCATGAGTTTCTTTTGATACTCAGTATATATATATATATATATATATATATATATATATATATATATATATATATATATATATATATATATATATCCACACACACACACATAGTGGTTAGGGCTGTGGACTCTTGACCGGAGGGTCGTGGGATCAATCCCAGGTGGGGGATACTGCTGCTGTACCCTTGAGCAAGGTACTTTACCTAGATTGCTCCAGTAAAAAACCCAACTGTATAAATGGGGAAGTGTATGTAAAAACAATGTGATATCTGTATAATGTGTTATAATGTGATATCTTGTAACAACTGTCAGTCGCCCTGGATAAGGGCGTCTGCTAAGAAATAAATAATAATAATAATAATAATAATAATAATAATAATATGATTGCACTTGACTGTTACCGCATCACGCACTCGCACAGTTGCGACCTCTAGTGGGAAACACGTGCAAATACCCCACTGTGTGGATACATATCCACGGAACTTTTTACCAAGGCTGCGTAATGAAGCAGGGGTGCCCCTGACGGCGTACCAGCATTTTATATGTACCCCGAAAACCTCCCCCTGTGTTATTATTGGAATGATTTCAGCTGTTTGGTTGAATTTCCGCCGAAATCCGAACTGCGACAGACCCGACCTCAACAACGAGGTCACAGGAATCAATATGGCTGGACAGTGCTCGGTGAGACTGGCTGTGTGTCTGCATCCAGAACTGAACATTTAGCAACATCCTGAAATAAATCCTTTCTCAAGCCCCACCCAGACGCAAACAACATTTTTTTGACATTTTTTTTTTAACATTTATTTTTTTTTTTAAAATCTCTAATTCAAATCCAGCCAATCCGAGGTGAGAAACAAGCCCCGGGACCACGCCCCCTCATTACGAATTTCCCTTCCCCGTCAATCACCCACCACCCAGCCTATGGGCGAACGGAGAGGAACCAGCCGGCCCCGCCCCTTCTTTTGTGATGTTTTTGATTATCAGCCTATCAGAGGGCGGTATTTTTCTTCCAGCTGAACCCGTTTTTCACAGCAGAACGAGGACCCCACTGGGGGCTGCCCGCTTTACCGCCTGACTAAAATGTAATTTTTTAAATGTATTTTTATTTAATTTAATTGCAATTTGTGTTCGTTGTTTGTGAATCTGAGCTATGCAAGCTATGCGCCGTGTTGGAAAAGCGTAATACACTTTGGTAATATCTCTCAGATCTGCAAGCGTTACGCACCCCATTCACAAAGGCTGGCTAGCAACATCCTGGATTAGCCGGGTCAGCGGTTGCAAAACCGCTGAAGTATTCTCACCACAGCTGTCTGTTTAGCAAGGAAAGTGTCGTTTCAGAACCTACATATTGAAGTGATTGAACTGCAGGTAGCACCGGGTTCTGGCAGCGGCGGTCTGTCACCTGACACGCTGGATAAGGGTCTGTACACACTGGGGCAGCTTTGTTGCAGGTACCTAGCAATTGATGCGTGGTGTGAAGCGGCAAAGCGTGATGCAACGTGGCAGACTTTAGATCGTTTCTGTTCCGTAAAAAAACACCCACTGTACTTTAGTATAATTGATAAATATGATGCTCTATTAACATGTCTAGTGTGTAGCTGATTGTACTTTGCAGCATTTTATAGCAGGACTTAAACTTTCTATAGCAGGTACTGTATATATATATATATATATATATATATATATATATATCCACACACACACATAGTGGTTAGGGCTCTGGACTCTTGACCGGAGGGTCGTGGGTTCAATCCCAGGTGGGGATACTGCTGCTGTACCCTTGAGCAAGGTACTTTACCTAGATTGCTCCAGTAAAAACCAACTGTATAAATGGGGGTGTATGTAAAAACAATGTGATATCTGTATAATGTGTTATAATGTGATATCTTGTAACAACTGTCAGTCGCCCTGGATAAGGGCGTCTGCTAGAAATAAATAATAATAATAATAATAATAATAATAATAATAATAATGATTGCACTTGACTGTTACCGCATCACGCACTCGCACAGTTGCGACCTCTAGTGGGAAACACGTGCAAATACCCCACTGTGTGGATACATATCCACGGAACTTTTACCAAGGCTGCGTAATGAAGCAGGGGTGCCCCTGACGGCGTACCAGCATTTTATATGTACCCCGAAAACCTCCCCCTGTGTTATTATTGGAATGATTTCAGCTGTTTGGTTGAATTTCCGCCGAAATCCGAACTGCGACAGACCCGACCTCAACAACGAGGTCACAGGAATCAATATGGCTGGACAGTGCTCGGTGAGACTGGCTGTGTGTCTGCATCCAGAACTGAACATTTAGCAACATCCTGAAATAAATCCTTTCTCAAGCCCCACCCAGACGCAAACAACATTTTTTTAACATTTTTTTTTTAACATTTATTTTTTTTTTTAAAATCTCTAATTCAAATCCAGCCAATCCGAGGTGAGAAACAAGCCCCGGGACCACGCCCCCTCATTACGAATTTCCCTTCCCCGTCAATCACCCACCACCCAGCCTATGGGCGAACGGAGAGGAACCAGCCGGCCCCGCCCCTTCTTTTGTGACGTTTTTGATTATCAGCCAATCAGAGGGGTGGGTTTTTCTTCCAGCTGAACCAGTTTTTTCACAGCAGAACGAGGACCCCACCTGGGGCTGCCCGCTTTTCCTCCTGACTAAAATGTGTAATTTTTTTAAATGTATTTTTTATTTAATTTAATTGCAATTTGTGTTCGTTGTTTGTGAATCTGAGCTATGCAAGCTATGCGCCGTGTTGGAAAAGCGTAATACACTTTGGTAATATCTCTCAGATCTGCAAGCGTTACGCACCCCATTCACAAAGGCAGGTAGCCACTGTTGGATTAGCCGGGGTTTTTGGTTGCAAAAACCGCTGAAGTATTCTGAGCCACCCCGCTAACTGCGTGCCTGGAAGGAAAGTGTCGTTTCAGAGGAGCTGAAGGAAGGACACCGCGAACTAAAACTGCAGGTAACCGGGTTCTGCAGCGGCGGTCTGTCACCTGACACGCAGGGAAAGGGGGAAACAACTGGGGCAGCTTCGTGTTTATTACAGCAATGTCAACAGCGTGGGTGTGAACCGGCAGCATGATGCAAATACGACTTTGATCGTTTTGTTTTGTAAAAAAAAAACTGAGACCCACCGACTTTTATAAACGGAACCACATTGAAATAATAATATACCAGTGTGTAACTGATGAACTGGCATTTTATAGCAGGACTTAACTTTCTATAGCAGGTCGTTCGCTGGACTTGAGCGTGTGTGGAATTTGTGAATTTCCGACAGGCAGTGCGCCGGACCCCCCCTCCCCCGTCCCTGCTGTGACTGAGTGTTGCTGTGCCGGGTCCTGTATGGGAGCCCGTGCGGGGCTGTGCCGGAGACCCCGCGCTGCCTGCACCTCTATCATCTCGGGTGAGTTTGTTACAATGTAGCGATTTCTCTATAAATCTGTATAACTGTTTAAAACCCGCAGCAACGCGGGGCGCGGGAGGGGAAACCTGCGCGTTTAACTCCCGCGTCCTGCAAAGGAAATGCTCCAAGCCAAACTCAGCCTTACTGTGCTGTATTTTTGTTATTTGTTAACAAGCTAATTCTACTCCCCTCCTCCTCCTCCTCCTCCTCCCTCCCTCTCTCTCTCTTTCCCCGTATAGAAGAAGCCTTCAAATGTATGCCCAAACATTTAAGCGAACGAAAACAAAACACATAAGCAAAACTGAAGTAAAAAGAGAGCGAATCGTCGCAATCAGGTCCCTTATTTTTTATTTTGCATGTCTTGTTTATTAAAATTTGCTGGGGATGTAGTTGAGTTGCATTAGTGCGTCGTTTTTTAGAATGCGTTTTATTTTTTTCTGATGTAGTTTCACATAGCTTGTTGTTGTTGTTGTTGTTGGGGGGGGGGTAAGGTGTTGTGTATTTCCTTCCTAAAACAGCTACTGTACTGTTAAAATAATAATAATAATAATAACAAGAATTGAAGTAGGCTGTGTGCTATAGTGTTCAGTTCTGGAGGCCGTGCGGGGTGGGAGTTTCGCCTTGCTCAAGTCTGATTCGGGGGTTGCGTTCAGTCGTCCGTCCTGTTTATCTTGGGATAGCTCCGTTTCTAATAGTTGTATAATATTGTTTGTTTGTTTTTTTTGTTTGGTTTTTTAAAAAACACTGCCGTGTGACTTGAGTGCGATTCGGAGCAGTTTTGTCATTTCCGTGTGGTTGGCTGTGGGCCTTGTAAATGGCCGGTGTTGTCTTGACGGTAGCGGCGGGGAGCATTGAAGCAAACGAGCCGCTAGCTTGTGATTACACCGCCGAGCCGAAATCACCTCCCCCCCCCCAAACAAAAACACTATACTTACAAATAACAATAAATAAAAACATGAATTTCACACACATATAAACTGGTAGGCGACCGCTATTCTAAACGTATTGCTGAGAGTTGTGTTGTTGTTGTTTGGTGTGTATATATATATATATATATATATATATATATATATATAGGTAGGTAGGTATCTCTGAAGTCCCACTTTCCGTTTCGGTTTGTTTAACGTATCTTTGTCTAGGGAAAGTGTTTGAAAACAAACACAGGGGGAACTTGCAGGCTTTTTTGATGCCATGGCAACCACACTCAATAATTTCTATTTTAAATCTGTGAATGTGCTGGTGATGTCACTTACTACGCAGTTAATCGATCTGCTATTCCAAGTTTCTGTTTAAACCTTCATCACAGGCGTCGTGGTATTGAGTCTCTTACACCGTTTGTTCTGCCTTTTGTTTTTCTGTGCATTGCCTCGTTTTATTTCTGCTAAAACTACAAAGTGCAGGTCATTCGTGTTGTGCTCTTTTTTTTTTCCTGAAGCGTGGAACTATTTTTTATTTATCATGTTTGACGGGTGATTCAGTCTTCTTTTATATAAAACTGTACCTGAGTCTCTAACTGGTTTTTAATTTGCTGTCTATTACATGTTAAAGAATGCCTCTTTATCAGGGGTCTCCAACCCTCGTCCGACTGGAGCTGCTGGTTTTCGTTTCAGCCCATCTCTCTGTTACTTAATTGAACCAATTAATTGGCCTAATTAGTCAATATTAGCAGGTGTTCGAGATCTCCGAGTTGGAGACCCCTGCTCTACATAGTCATAAAATCGTTAGCATGCTTTTCCAGTAGAAGTCTCATAACCTTTGCCACCCTCTGAACTGAGATGTCTGTCGTTTTGTGATGCTCGGGACTCTACCAGCAGTGTTGTGGTCTTTGTTTGTTTTAAGATCTTGGATTTGAAAAATAATACAGGCGGGGGAATCAGACTCCTGCTGCACAGCAGTGTCACCCAGTCCTGGTTTTACTACCAGCTTGATCAGCCCCCAGTGTGTCTAGGTAACAAGCTCAGGTGTGTCTTATTATTAAACTCCTAGTGAAAGCAGGACTGGATCACACTGCTGTGGAACGGGAGTCTGATTCACATCCCTGATTTTATTATTTTTTTTAAATGAAAATGGCTGCGGAGAGTGAGCGAGTGTGCATGCGTGAGTTGCAGGCTGCAGTCCTGCTCGTTGATCTGCAGTTTGGTGCATTTTGTGGTCGCATGTTTTGAAGGAACTTTAAAACTGTTGAGGATTTGAGTTCTGGAGTGTGTGTCTCGCTGTGTGGGTGTGGGTGTGTATGTCTGTCTCACTGTGTGGGTGTGGGTGTGGGTGTGTATGTCTGTCTCACTGTGTGTGTGTGTGTGTCTCACTGTGTGTGTGTGTCTCGCTGTGTGTGTGTGTGTGTGTGTGTGTGTCTCACTGTGTGTGTCTCTGTGTGTCTCACTGTGTGTGTGTGTGTGTGTGTGTGTCTCACTGTGTGTGTGTGTGTGTGTGTCTCGCTGTGTGTGTGATGGTGTGGTGTGTCTCACTGTGTGTGTCTCAGTGTGTGTGTGTGTGTGTGTATGTGTGTGTGTGCGTGTGTCTCACTGTGTGTGTGTGTGTGTGTGTGTGTGTCTGTGCTGTGTGTGTGTGTGTGTGTGTGTGTGTGTGTGTGTGTGTGTGTGCTGTGTGTGTGTGTGTGTGTGTGTGTGTGTCTCACTGTGTGTGTGTGTGTGTGTGCTCGTGTGTGTGTGTGTGTGTCTGCTGTGTGTGTGTGTGTGTGTGTGTGTGTGTCTCACTGTGTGTGTCTCTGTGTCTCATGTGTGTGTGTGTGTGTGTGCGTGTGTGTGTCTCACTGTGTGTGTCTCGCTGTGTGTGTGTGTGAGTGTGTCTCACTGTGTGTGTGATGGTGTGTCTCACTGTG
>CM060302.1:2715007-2720007 GCA_030684275.1 Acipenser oxyrinchus oxyrinchus
AGGTCCGTACAGCATCTCTATCGCTCTCTCTCTCTCTCTCTCTCTCTCACTCGCTCTATCGCTCTCTCTCTCTCGCTCTATCACCTGGCTCTATCACTTGCTCTCTCACTCTCGCTCTATCACTCGCTCTATCACTCGCTCTCTCTCTCGCTCTATCACTCGCTCTCTCTCACTCTCGCTCTCTCACTCGCTCTCTCTCGCTCTCTCACTCACTCTCTCTCTCACTCTCTTTCTGAGAGAGAAGTACAGAGAGGTTACTATTGAAAGAAACTCAATGAGTTTAATATCAATGTTTTCAATATTAGCTGTAGTATATGTTTCCTCGCAATTTCCATTCATGTTTCACTGTTTTAAAAACTTATTATTATTATTATTATTATTATGTGTTCTGCATTTTTCTCTATCATTGCCTTTAAATAATAAACGCCTGTATTTTTATACAGATTTCAGGACTGGAAATAAGACTCCTGTTGCACAGCAGTTTCACCCATTCCAGGTTTTACTACCAGCTTGATCGGCCCCAGTGTATAGTCGTCTAGCCAAGGTGTCTGATTAAACACAGTGAAACCAGGAATGGATCAGACCGCTACGCAACGGGAGTCCTATTGCCATCCCTTTGATTTTAACCCCTAACGCCCCTCCCCTCCCTTCAGCACCACATCCAGGAGCCCCGGTCCTCCACTCACCTGTTAGCCAGCGAGCCCTCGGCCGTGGCTGGTGCCAGCGTGGACCTCGACTTCCTGGAGGATGACGACATCCTGGGCTCTCCGCAGGGGGGGGGCGGGCCTGTCTCGGACCAGCCCTGTGACATCCTGCAGCAGAGCCTGGCCGAGGCCAACATCACGGAGCAGAGCCTGCAAGAGGCTGAGGAGGAGCTGGACCTGGGAGCCTTCGGGCTGCCCAGCCTCCCGAGGGACCCCCTGCCCGCCCCGCCCCGCCCAGCTCTTCCAGGGTCTGCCCCCTCGCCCGCCCAGAGCCTGGTGAACAAAGCGATAAACGTGCAGCCGTTCATGCAGCATGTGGGGCTGGGGAGCGTCACCCTGCAGTCTCTCCAGGGGCTCCAGGCCCTGCCCAGGGGGCCGGGGGTGGGGGTGGGGGACCCCTCAGCGGACCTTTGGGCATCAGCCAGATTCAAGTGGTGGGCCAGCAGGTGATGGCTATCCACCAGTCCGGGCAGCCCATCCTGGCCAAGTCCATGGGCGGCTACCAGCTGGCCCCCAGCACTCGCCCCCAGCCCCAGACTCTCTGCAGGCTCTCCAGGGCAAGCCCCGGAGGGCCCTGAACGGGGGCTTGAGGCGGGCGGGCCCCCCCTCCCAGGGAGGGGCCACAGCGACGGTGCAGTGCGGCTCCGTCCTGCAGCCCCAGAACATCGTGATCCAGCGCACCCCACCCCATCCAGCCCAAGCCCCCACCGGGAGTGATCCAGCCCAAGATCTACCAGCTCTCCCCAAGACCAGCTTCTCGGCTGGGGGGGCGGGCCAGGCTAGCGCCAGGGTGCGGTTCCACTCTCCGCTCTGCAGGGGGAGGTTGGGCAGAAGCAGCAGCAGCAGCAGCAGCAGCAGCAGAATGTAGCTTTCGTGGCAGGCAAACCGGGGCAACAGAACTTGGTGCTTTCCACGCCAGGAGGGGCATTCCCTCAAGCCTTGTCTGCCAGCATGTTCAAGCACCACCAGGGTCTGCAGCAACAGCAGCAGCAGCAGCAGCAGCAGCAGCAGCAGCAGCAGCAGAACAAACCCCTGAGCCTTCATCTCCTCAACCAGACTGGCAGCATCGTCATCCCATCCCAGGCCATGCTCCAGGGGCAGGGCTCCTTCCTCCTGCCCCCGCACCTCTCCTCCGCCCTGCAGGGGGGCCAGATCTCGCCCAGCACCCGGGCACATCATCACCAGCCAGGGCCCGGCGGCAGCTGATCGCCAACCAGATCCTCTCCAACCACCAGGGCCTGGCCGGACAGCTCAACCTGGGGCAAATGCTGGCATCGCAAGGGCCCCAGGGCCACATCCAGCTGTCGGGCCCCATCCAGCTGCAAGGGGGCCAGGTGGGGGCCCACGCTTTGTTCCAGATGCCAGTGTCGCTGGCGGGGGGCGCTCTGCAGACTCAGACTCAGTCAGGGGGGGCTGTGATCCAGGCTGTGCCCAGCCCGGCACTGACCGTCCTCAGCCAGTCGCGGAGCCCAGCGGTCAAGCACTTCGTATCCGGCAACAACAACAACAACAGCACCAGCGATCTGATTCCGGGCTGGCTGGGCTAATGACCGGCAGCAGCAATGAACAGCAGACCCAGCCTCTGCCCCCTCTCCCCCCTCCTCCTCCGCCTCCTCCCCTCTCCCTCCCTCTATATTGACAGTACAGACCTCTTCCGGCTCCTTCCCCTCCCTTCTTCTTCGTCAGCAGTGGCATTGTCATCCTCCTCCTCCTCCTCCTCCTCCTCCGCTCAGCCCCTCCAGATCTCCGCTGTGCACCTGCAGCACCACCAGCCCCCCTCCCTGCACAGCCCTGGCCAGATCATCATCAGCCAGCAGGGGGCAGGCATGGTCCTCAGCCAGGAGTCAGTGCAGCGGTTCCTCCAACAGGTCAGTCTCTGTGTGTGTGAGTGTGTGTGTGTCACTATCTGTGTGTGTGTGTGTGTCACTATCTGTGTGTGTGTGTGTCACTATCTGTGTGTGTGTGTGTGTCACTATCTGTGTGTGTGTGTGTGTCACTATCTGTGTGTGTGTGTGTCACTATCTGTGTGTGTGTGTGTGTCACTATCTGTGTGTGTGTGTCACTATATCTGTTTGTGTGTCTCTCTGTGTGTGTGTCTCTCTGTGCCACTGTTTCTCTGTGTGTGTGCCTGACTGTGTGTGGGTCTCTGTCCTTCCGTGTGTGTGTGTGTGTGTGTGTATCACTCTCTGTGTCTCTCTGAGTGCCTCTGTGTGTCTCTGTGTCTCTCTGAATATCACAGCCTTTTGTATTGATAAGCGAGTTGGTCAATATTTGAATGTGAAGCAGTTCCTGTGGCTGAAATGTGAAATTTCTCAGCGTGCCGCTGTTGCAAACCACTGACTGATTGTACGGGCTGCTCTGTGCTACAGAACCTGTGCTCTGTTCATAGTGGGGCTTTTAAAAATGTGGGCTATAAAAGTGATCCTAGCTGATAATGCATCTGTAACCCTGCATCTCTCTGTATTTATAGCACAAAGCAGTCAGTTTATAGGAAAACGCTTTTTCATTTTCATTTATGAAGCTGTGCTTGTAGTGGAGCTCATTTAAACATGTTGGCCCTTTTAGCAGCAGCAAGCTCTCTTCCAGGCAGCAGAGAAAGGCGTAAGCCCCGCCTCCAGCTGTGTCCCCGCCTCTGTCATCGTCAGCAGCAGTTCCGACCCCTCCCCCTCCAGCCGGGAGAGCCTATCAGCCGAGGCCAGACCTGGACAAGTCTCCGCCTCCTCCTTTGGCTCTCCACACACTCTGGTGTACCAGGTAGACCCCGCCCACTGTCTGCCCTAGCACCTCCCCCCTGCCAGCTGGATACTCTAACTCCTCCCCCTGCTAGCTCAATGGTTGCTAACCCCTCCCCTTGATTAAACACCTGCCAGAAGCTCTCTGACTCCTCCCCGATTCTAACTCCTCCCTGATTCTAACTCCTCCCCCTGCTGTAACTCAATAATCTGTCCTTGCCCGCTGTCCTGTGCCTTTGGTTCACTCTCTCTCTCAGCACTTGCCCTCCCCCCCTCCTCTCCTCACTGCCTTCAAGCTGCTGCTGCTGCTTCTGTCCCCTGCAAATTTGGGTAAATTTGGGGTATAAGGAAACGAGACGGTCTGAGATCCGCTGCAGGTTTTGCATTCGTTCTGTGAGCTTAATTATTATTATTATTATTATTTATTTCTTAGCAGATGCCCTTATCCAGAGCGACTTACAATTGTCACAAGATATCACATTATTTTTACATACAATTCCCCATTTATACAGTTGGGTTTTTACTGGAGCAATCTAAGTAAAGTACCTTGCTCAAGGGTACAGCAGCAGTGTCCCCCACCTGGGATTGAACCCACGACCCTCCGGTCAAGAGTCCAGAGCCCTAACCACTACTCCACTCTGCTGCCCTGACAATCTTTTTTTAATCTTTGTTATACAGTCATTTATATGAACAAATACAAACGCTGCCATTTTTTTTTTTTTCATTCATTTCAAACAGCGTTTGTGTCCCAGTATTTCAATATGTTCTCCCGTCGCTAATGAATCCGAATCTCTGTGCGAAATCCGTGACAACTGGAAATGATGCAGGATGGTCTCTCTGTCTCCCGCTAACCTCCCTCGTTTGTTTGTTTCTTTCAGATTTCCTCAACGGCGCAGCAGCAGCAGCAGCCCAAACCCCAGGGTGCCTCTCCCTCTCACACTCTACCTCACCCCCTTCCGGGTCCAACAGCCCCCAGCTCCCCCCTCATCCTGGGCCAGATGCATTCCCGCACCCTCTCGCCCACCTTCAGACCCCTCCCAGCCCCAGCCCCTCTCCCGACCCCCCTCGGAACCCCCCTTACCCGCTCCTGCACCCCTCACAGCCCCCCTCTTCATCATCCAGAACCACCCAGGGGTCCCTCAACAACCCCAACCCCAGCAGCAGCAGCAGCAGCAGCAGCAGCAAGGGGGTGTCACTGGCCCTCCTTCCTCAGCACAGTCCCCAGTTATGAGACCCCACTCCCAGTCTCCCTACCAGCTGCCCCCGCTTCCCAACCGGGCGTCGGGCAATGGGGTCCCCAGCCTCTGCCTGCAGTCCCGAGAGCAGGCGGGGCTGGCCGTGCCAATGGGACATTACCAGTTCCATTTCCAGCAGCCAGCCCAGCAGCCAATGCAGCAGCAGCAGCAGCAGCAGAGTCCAGGTTTGGGGCTCCAGGCTCAGCCCGCCGCTGCCCCCCCTCCCATGCAGACCCTCCACCTGACTGCAGAGCAGCAGCAGAACCTGCAGCTGGTGGGGGCGCAGCTACAGACCCTGTCAACCATCGCTCAGCCCTCCCTGCAGCAGA
>CM060302.1:2727507-2737507 GCA_030684275.1 Acipenser oxyrinchus oxyrinchus
CGTTACTGAAACAAAACTGAGTCAAGCAGACCAGCGTTTGGGCTCTAGTGCCTTCATCAGTGTTATTGAAACTAAACTGAGTCAAGCAGACCAGCGTTTGGGCTCTAGTGCCTTCATCAGTGTGATTGAAACTAAACTGAGTCAAGCAGACCAGCGTTTGGGCTCTTGTGCCTTCATCAGTGTGATTGAAACTAAACTGAGTCAAGCAGACCAGCGTTTGGGTTCCAGTGCCTTCATCAGCGTTATTGAAACTAAACTGAGTCAAGCAGACTAGCGTTTGGGCTCTAGAGCCTTCATCAGTGTTATTATTGAGGTGAAAAAAGCTTTTTTAATTCCTTTTATTTTTCTTTGTCTTTGACAGACGAGTACGTGCTTCCTTCCTCGTCACAAAGGGCCTCTCTACCTCCTCCTCCTCCTCCCTCCTCCTCGTCCGTCCGGCCACCTTCCAGCTCCCCTCCAGCAGCGCGCAGCCCGCCCCTCATCACGCCCACCAAGCTGGTCATCAAACACGCCGGGCGTCGCCCTCGGTCTCCTGGGCCGGGCCGCCCCCTCCCTCTGTGATGTCATCGCCGGGGCGGAGATCGGACTCCTTGCCTTCCAGGAGCAGCAGGCCCCCGATGAAGACCTATGAAGCTCGCAGGAGGATCGGGCTGAAGCTGAAGATCAAGCAGGAGGCTGGCTTGAGCAAAGTGGTGCACAACACAGCACTGGACCCCGTTCACACGCCCCCCAGCACCCCCAAAACGCACGCGCCGGGCAGCACGGTCATCCGGACTGTCAGCAACGCGACCGCCCCTCCCGCTCCCCTCCCCAGCCAGCCCTTCCCCAGCGGTGTCCCGCGGCGGCACGCCCACGGTGATCACGGCCAATCAGGTGAAGCGGAACCCCGGGGCACCCGGCGGACAGGAAGCAGCCCGCCCACTTCCTGCCGGCTCCGCTCATAAAACATACCGGGAGAAGCGTGTGTCCGGGGCGGAACAGAAATGGGGGCGGGGAGGACACTGGGGCCCCCTGCCCAAAACACTCCCCGACCCCACACCCCACCCCTACCAGCACCACCACCGCGACTACCGTCACCCCCAGCAGAGGCGACTCTGCCCAGGAGATCCCAGACACAGCAGCAAGCGTTGTTAGAGGAGGAGGAGGAGGAGGAGGAGGGAGAGGTGGAGAGTGGAGGAGGAGGAGGGTTGGAGAGGGGCAGGACCGTCATTGCCAGAGTGAGGCTGGAGAAGAAAGGGAGGAGCCCCAGGCACGAGGCTGTGATATTCGGGAAGGACCGCGATCGGGAGAGGGCCTTTCCCAAACAGGATGAGCTGAAGCAGCTTTCCGGAGCGGAGGAGGAATTCTACAGGGGAGCGATCAAGCAGGAGCCCCCGGACCACTACAGCCCAGGCGGGGGGCTCTTAAACACACACCCAGGCTTCTCCGGCCCTGCCAGGGGGAGGCGGGGCTGGGGGTCCCCGAGGGGGGGGGCAGCTCCTGGGACAGCCCCTTCCCCAGTGCAGCCAAGCGGCGCAAGTTGGAGTCTCTGGATGTGGACAACGCCAGCTTCTCCAGCGGCAGCCCCCCCCAGGATGACTCTCTCAATGAGCACCTGCAGACCGCCATCGACTCCATCCTCAACCTGCAGCAAGGACAGGGGCCCCCCAGACCCCAGCCCGGCCCCTGCAGGGGCCCCTCGAACACACACAGGCAGCAGCAGCAGCAGCAGCAGCAGCCGGCTGCAGACCCCACTTACCCCCCCAGGAGCCACAATGGAGGAGTGGGCAAGGCAAGGACGTATAGTAGATAACAGAGAGGAAGCGGGGGGTGGGTCTGTCTGTCTGTCTGTCTGTCTGTGTGTGACGGGCTGGCGGACTGTCTCTCTAGAACTGCGTATTTGACTGTCCAGTTGTTTTTTTTTTTGTTATGAAGGCGACAGCGTCACTGAACTGAGGAATTCCAGGATCCTTTGTCGTGTTTTTTTTTTAAAAATTATTATTATTTCTCGTTCTGCTTCAAAACTCAAGAACTGGACTGAGATGGACACACACGCACACACACACACGCTTGCCCGCAGTGTGGAGTGCATTCTGGTTTCGCCCGGAACTCTTTCTGCTGTTTCCTTTTGCTCAGTTAAAGGGCACATAAGGACTTTTTTTTATTTTATTGTGTTTCGTGTTCCCATGTGCTTTTACAACTGTTTAAGGGGTGTGTATTGTTTTAGTTTTTTTTTTATTTTTTACATTTTGATCACTTTTAACTTTGAAATTGCATTCCCTGCCTCAAGATGGCTTCCCATGTACCCGCATGGACCTCTCAGAACTACATTTCCCATCATCCTCCTGCTCACTGGTAAATCCATCTCGGTTACATATGCGAGCAGGAGGATGATGGGAAATGTAGTTCTGAGAGGTCCATCTTGACATGGAAGCTCATCTTGAGCAGAAATCAATTCAAAGTGAAGTGGTCAAAAAAATTAAAACAATACACACACCTTACGTAAACAGTTGTAGCAACACAGGGCAAAACAAAAAAATTAAAAGGTTCTTATGTACCCTTTTAAGATCAGCGATCCTCAACATCAGTCTTATAATCATGTTTTGTTAAAACCAGTTGTATTTATTATTATTATTATTATTATTATTATTATTATTATTATTATTATTTCTTAGTCCTCCAGTCTGCTAATGCAGAGGTGCCACTCTGTGTGCCCTGTGCTTGAGTCTCAGTATCAGTATCTTTCCTCTTCACCATATCTGTGCCAGTCTCTCTCTCCTCTCTCAGAAGGGGTGATTATGAAGTATTAGTTTAATAATGCACCTTCCTCTCTCATGGTGTAAGAATGTCTTCCCTTGAGTGCTTTCCAGCACACACCATGAGAGAGACCGGCTCGGACGGACTTCAGGACTCGCTGTAAATCATGTTATAATAATAATAATAATAATAATAATAATAATAATACCAGTAATAAACAACTCCTTCAACTTCATTAAATGCAAACTTTGAAAAACGCGCCGTAGTCCTGTAGCATGACATGCTTATCGCGATATGATGTGTATCGCGATACATGCGATCGGTCCTGATATAAAACACGCTTCATCCAAGAACCGCTGGGTGAGCTACAGTGAGCTGTGCGGCTGCTGTGTCACAATACACGCCTCTATTGGAAATGTAAAGAAAGCATCGCGGTTCATTGATACACAGTGAAACAATACGCTCCTAGCTAGAACTACAGTTCCCAGCATGCCTCCCCACCTGCTGGCAATAGTGAGGGATGCTGGGAGCTGTAGTTCTTTACAGATGAGACAGACCTCTTACTGTTAAGAGAGAACTCCACGTCCTATCCTTACTGCAACACAGTCTCAAATTGGAGGAAATACAGATTTACCCCCCCCCCCCCAACGTTTCTCTATGTTAAGGATCCTGGAAATAAAATTAAAAAATAATAATAATAATTTGAAATATAGTACCCACCAGAGCCCATTTTTGTACTGTATTTATTGTGTATAATGTTGAATTCAATTTCCCTTTTTCTTTTTTTTTTTTTTTTTAAAGAACTATGTACATTTAGTAAAACTGTAAATTAAATTGCTCCTTTTTAAAAAGTGCAATGTATTTGTTTTTTGTTTTTTGACATTTAAATAGTTTCAAAATGAACTTGTGTCTTGAGTCGGCACACCTTTTTTTCTATCCCTCTATCTCTATTTAACATGGGGAATAGGGTCCATTTCCACTAGAAGTGTCTTCAGTGTGAATTCAATGGCAAACGTTTCCACTGGAAGTCTTTCTCAGCGTCTTCAGTGTAAATTCAATGGCAAACGTTTCCTCTAGAAGTCTTTCTCAGCGTCTTCAGTGTAAATTCAATGGCAAACGTTTCCACTGGAAGTCTTTCTCAGCGTCTTCAGTGTAAATTCAATGGCAAACGTTTCCACTAGAAGTCTTTCTCAGCGTCTTCAATGTAAATTCAATGGCAAACATTTCCACTGGAAGTCTTTCTCAGCGTCTTCAGTGTAAATTCAATGGCAAACGTTTCCACTAGAAGTCTTTCTCAGCGTCTTCAGTGTAAATTCAATGGCAAACATTTCCACTAGAAGTCTTTCTCAGCGTCTTCAGTGTAAATTCAATGGCAAGCATTTCCACTAGAAGTCTTTCTCAGTGTCTTCAATAGAAACTCTAAAGGAAACTTCATAAATTCAATGGCAAGCATTTCCACTAGAAGTCTTTCGCAGCGTCTTCAATAGAAACACTAAAAGAAACTTCATAAATTCAATGGCAAACGTTTCCACTAGAAGTCTTTCTCAGTGTCTTCAGTGTAAATTCAATGGCAAACGTTTCCACTAGAAGCCTTTCTCAGCGTCTTCAGTGTAAATTCAATGGCAAACGTTTCCACTAGAAGTCTTTCTCAGCGTCTTCAGTGTAAATTCAATGGCAAACGTTTCCACTAGAAGTCTTTCTCAGCGTCTTCAGTGTAAATTCAATGGCAAACGTTTCCACTAGAAGCCTTTCTCAGCGTCTTCAGTGTAAATTCAATGGCAACCGTTTCCACTAGAAGTCTTTCTCAGCGTCTTCAGTGTAAATTCAATGGCAACCGTTTCCACTAGAAGTCTTTCTCAGCGTCTTCAGTGTAAATTCAATGGCAAACGTTTCCACTAGAAGTCTCTCGTTGTCTTAAGAGTAAAAAAACCAACACGTTTTCTACATTATAACCCACGTTGACAACATAACACGTTTTTATTTTTTATTCACACTGTCCTTCTTTCTGTGAACACCAGAGGGCACTAACCACCAATTATTATCAATGTGTTTTTTAAAAAGGCGAATAACTACCCCTAAGAAAACAAGCCGATTTCTTTACCCAGCTGCATAGAGAAGAATGGGGGCGGGGCCAGGCCCTCATTATCATAATATATGTTAATCGCATTCCAGGCACAGCCCCTGGACTTTTTCTAACTGCTGCAGGGATAGGAATTCTTGGATCGCCACAGTTTAGTGGGAGCTGGTGCACGGTGCTTACTGGTTTCAGTGGTTTTAAACCAGAATCATTCTCTTTACCGGATAACAGAACGGCAAAGGGCAAGTCCTGCTTCGTGATAAAACTTTTGAATATTTTTTGTGATTGTTGCTGAAGTTTTTAGGGTTTTTTTCCTGTTTTCTGCGGGTGTTCATCACAGCGGGTGTTTCTGTCTCTCCAGTCCTGGGACCCGAGTCGAGGGGGTCCGCTTCTCTAAGGTGACGCGTTTACTTTTCTTAATATCTCCAAAGCCCTTTGATTTCCAGCGAGACGGGATTTGTGTAAAATCTTATTGACTGTATTAAATTATTACTATGTTGTCAGTTTGCAATCGTTGTCCTTGATACTGAACCTTACAACAAAAAAAAAACTTTTTTTAAAAAGAATGTGTTTTTCTTTTCACTTCACTGCGAACCCATTTTGAATTGCAGAGGCGGGTTTGTTTGTTTTCTTACCAAGCTTGACTTTTGCAGTTTTTATTTATTTATTTATTTATTCATTTAAAAATTGACACATTTTTTCATTTCCAAAAACATAGTTTTTTTTTTAATTTTTTGTTGTAAATCACTTTTGTTTTCAAAGGTTTCCTTTTCCCCTTTTCTTTCATTTTATAGCAAGTTTGAGAAACTTTGAAAAAGACAAAGACGGGCAGGCAGGGCGAGGCAGTGAGAGTGTCTGGGCAGAGAGACAGACAGACAGACAGGCTGACAAACTGACAATACACTTACTGACAGTATAGCAAAACACAGACAGACAGTAACAGTACAGTTCCACGTTCACAGAGAGAGAGACAGTCCAGCGACACACAGACAGAGAGAGAGACAGTCCAGCGACACACAGACAGAGAGAGAGACAGTCCAGCGACACACAGACAGAGAGAGAGACAGTCCAGCGACACACAGACAGAGAGAGAGACAGTCCAGCGACACACAGACAGAGAGAGAGACAGTCCAGCGACACACAGACAGAGAGAGAGACAGTCCAGCGACACACAGACAGAGAGAGAGACAGTCCAGCGACACCCAGACACACACACACACACACATACAGAGCGACAGCCCAGCGACAGACACAGACAGACAGACAGACAGACTGACGGACAGCCCTCCAGCAGCGATGTCTCGTTGGAAGGGCCGGCGCGAGAGGGACAGGAAGCCTCTGGAGGTGATCCGCACGGTGACAGAGGGGCTGCAGTCTCTCTACCAGAAGAAGCTCCTCCCCCTGGAGCAGCATTACCGCTTCCATGAGTTCCACTCGGCCGCGCTGGAGGAGGCCGACTTCCACAACAAGCCCATGGTGCTGGTGGTGGGGCAGTACTCCACCGGCAAGACCACCTTCATCCGCTACCTGCTGGAGCAGGACTACCCGGGCAGCAGGGTGGGGCCGGAGCCCACCACGGACTCCTTCACCGCCATCATGCACGGGGAGGTGGAGGGGCTGATCGGGGCAGCTCTGATCGTCGACCCCAACAAACCCTTCCGCCAAGCTCAACCCCTTGAAACACCTTCCTCAACCGGTGAGTACAGCCCCTCTGAGCTTCACAATGCTTTACCACGCCCCTCTGAGCTTCACAATGCTTTACCACGCCCCTCTGAGCTTCACAATGCTTTACCACGCCCCTCTGAGCTTCACAATGCTTTACCACGCCCCTCTGAGCTTCACAATGCTTTACCACGCCCCTCTGAGCTTTACAATGCTTTACCACGCCCCTCTGAGCTTCACAATGCTTTACCACGCCCCTCTGAGCTTCACAATGCTTTACCACGCCCCTCTGAGCTTCACAATGCTTTACCGCGCCCCTCTCAGCTTTACAATGCTTTACCACCCCTCTGAGCTTCACAATGCTTTACCACGCCCCTCTGAGCTTTACAATGCTTTACCACGCCCCTCTGAGCTTCACAATGCTTTACCACGCCCCTCTGAGCTTCACAATGCTTTACCACGCCCCTCTGAGCTTCACAATGCTTTACCGCGCCCCTCTGAGCTTCACAATGCTTTACCACGCCCTCTGGGCTTCACAATGCTTTACCACGCCCTCTGGGCTTCACAATGCTTTACCGCCCCTCTGAGCTTCACAATGCTTTACCGCCCCTCTGAGCTTCACAATGCTTTACCACGCCCTCTGAGCTTCACAATGCTTTACCGCGCCTCTGAGCTTCACAATGCTTTACCGCCCTCTGAGCTTCACAATGCTTTCACGCCCCTCTGAGCTTCACAATGCTTTACCGCCCTCTGAGCTTCACAATGCTTTACCACGCCCTCTGAGCTTCACAATGCTTTACCGCCCCTCTGGGCTTCACAATGCTTTACCGCCCTCTGAGCTTCACAATGCTTTACCGCCCTCTGAGCTTCACAATGCTTTACCACGCCCTCTGGGCTTCACAATGCTTTACCACGCCCTCTGGGCTTCACAATGCTTTACCGCCCCTCTGAGCTTCACAATGCTTTACCACCCCTCTGGGCTTCACAATGCTTTACCGCCCCTCTGAGCTTCACAATGCTTTACCACGCCTCTGAGCTTCACAATGCTTTACCACGCCCTCTGAGCTTCACAATGCTTTACCACCCCTCTGAGCTTCACAATGCTTTACCACGCCCTCTGAGCTTCTGATGCTTTACCACGCCCTCTGGGCTTCACAATGCTTTACCACGCCCTCTGAGCTTCACGATGCTTTACCACGCCCTCTGGGCTTCACAATGCTTTACCGCCCTCTGAGCTTCACAATGCTTTACCACGCCCCTCTGGGCTTCACAATGCTTTGCCACGCCCTCTGGGCTTCACAATGCTTTACCAGCCCTCTGAGCTTCACAATGCTTTACCGCCCTCTGAGCTTCACAATGCTTTGCAGCGCCTCTGAGCTTCACAATGCTTACAGCCTCTGGGCTTCACAATGCTTTACAGCCCTCTGGGCTTCACAATGCTTTACCAGCCCTCTGAGCTTCACAATGCTTTACCAGCCCTCTGAGCTTCTAGCTTTACAGCCCTCTGAGCTTCACAGTAGCACAGAGGTCTGGGCTTAAAGCATAGCACAGCCTCTGGGCTTTCACTGTTCTTTAGGCGACAGCACAGAAAGGTCTGGTAAAGCATAGGGAATCATTGTAAAGCACAGAGAGGTCTGGTAAAGCATAGGGAATCATTGTAAAGCACAGAGAGGTCTGGTAAAGCATAGGGAAGCATTGTAAAGCACAGAGAGGTCTGGTAAAGCATAGGGAATCATTGTAAAGCACAGAGAGGTCTGGTAAAGCATAGGGAAGCATTGTAAAGCACAGAGAGGTCTGGTAAAGCATAGGGAAACATTGTAAAGCACAGAGAGGTCTGGTAAAGCATAGGGAAGCATTGTAAAGCACAGAGAGGTATGGTAAAGCATAGGGAAGCATTGTAAAGCACAGAGGGTCTGGTAAAGCATAGGGAAGCATTGTAAAGCACAGAGAGGTCTGGTAAAGCATAGGGAAGCATTGTAAAGCACAGAGAGGTCTGGTAAAGCATAGGGAAGCATTGTAAAGCACAGAGAGGTCTGGTAAAGCATAGGGAAGCATTGTAAAGCACAGAGAGGTCTGGTAAAGCATAGGAAGCATTGTAAAGCACAGAGAGGTCTGGTAAAGCATAGGGAAGCATTGTAAAGCACAGAGAGGTCTGGTAAAGCATAGGGAAGCATTGTAAAGCACAGAGGGTCTGGTAAAGCATAGGGAAGCATTGTAAAGCACAGAGAGGTCTGGTAAAGCATAGGGAAGCATTGTAAAGCACAGAGAGGTCTGGTAAAGCATAGGGAAGCATTGTAAAGCACAGAGAGGTCTGGTAAAGCATAGGGAAGCATTGTAAAGCACAGAGAGGTCTGGTAAAGCATAGGGAAGCATTGTAAAGCACAGAGAGGTCTGGTAAAGCATAGGAAGCATTGTAAAGCACAGAGAGGTCTGGTAAAGCATAGGGAAGCATTGTAAAGCACAGAGAGGTCTGGTAAAGCATAGGGAAGCATTGTAAAGCACAGAGAGGTCTGGTAAAGCATAGGGAAGCATTGTAAAGCACAGAGAGGTCTGGTAAAGCATAGGCAAGCATTGTAAAGCACAGAGAGGTCTGGTAAAGCATTGTAAAGCACAGAGAGGTCTGGTAAAGCATAGGGAAGCATTGTAAAGCACAGAGAGGTATGGTAAAGCATAGGGAAGCATTGTAAAGCACAGAGAGGTCTGGTAAAGCATAGGCAAGCATTGTAAAGCACAGAGAGGTCTGGTAAAGCATTGTAAAGCACAGAGAGGTCTGGTAAAGCATAGGGAAGCATTGTAAAGCACAGAGAGGTCTGGTAAAGCATAGGGAAGCATTGTAAAGCACAGAGAGGTCTGGTAAAGCATAGGGAAGCATTGTAAAGCACAGAGAGGTCTGGTAAAGCATAGGGAAGCATTGTAAAGCACAGAGAGGTCTGGTAAAGCATAGGGAAGCATTGTAAAGCACAGAGAGGTCTGGTAAAGCATAGGGAAGCATTGTAAAGCACAGAGAGGTGTGGTAAAGCATAGGGAAGCATTGTAAAGCACAGAGAGGTCTGGTAAAGCATAGGGGAGCATTGTAAAGCACAGAGAGGTATGGTAAAGCATAGGGAAGCATTGTAAAGCACAGAGAGGTCTGGTAAAGCATATTGAAAAACCACTAATAGAGGAAACTCCACACAGGGGCTCTGAGCGGGGCTGATGTCATCGCTGAGTGCTGATGCTATCACTGCTCTGTGTTCATTGTTTCACAGCGGATGCTAATTAGTGGCTGGTCTGTATTTGCTGCAGGTTGATCCTCCCTTGTGAAAGAGCAGATTGGGCTTTAACCCTTTCACAGGGATGGGAATGAGACTCCTGTTGCACAGCACTGTCACCCAGTCCAGGTTTTACTACCAGCTTGACTGGCAGGTAACAAGCTCAGGTGTATCTGAATAAACTCCTCGGGAAACCAGGAATGGATCACACTGCTGTGCAGCGGGAGTCTGATTTTCATCCCTGACTTACCTGGTTAAATAAAGGTACTGAGTG
>CM060302.1:2743644-2746144 GCA_030684275.1 Acipenser oxyrinchus oxyrinchus
GTGTGTGTGTGTGTGTGTGTGCGTTCCCTCACTCCTGTGTTTCTGGGTGTGTGTGTGTGTCGTCGCTGTGTGTGTCTGCCTGTGCCTGTGTTTCTGTGTGTGTGTGTGTGTGTGTGTGTGTGCCGTCTCCTGTGTTTTGGGTGTGTGTGTGTGTGTGTGTGTGTGCGTCTCGCCTCCTGTGTTTCTGTGTGTGTGTGTGTGTGTGTGTGTTCCCTCGCTCCTGTGTTTTGGTGTGTGTGTGTGTGTGTGTGTGTGTTGTCCCTCGCTCCTGTGTTTCTGTGTGTGTGTGTGCTGTGTGTGTGCGTGTGTGCCTGCTCCTGTGTTTTGGGTGTGTGCTGTGTGTGTGTGTGTGTGTGTGTGCGCCCCGCTCCTGTGTTTCGTGTGTGTGTGTGTGTGTGTGTTTCCCTCGCTCCTGTGTTTCTGTGTGTGTGTGTGTGTGTGTGTGTGTGTGTGTGTCCCTCGCTCCTGTGTTTCTGGTGTGTGTGTGTGTGTGTGCTGCCTCCTCCTCCTGTGTTTCTGGTGTGTGTGTGTGTGTGTGCGTTTCCCTCGCTCCTGTGTTTTGGGTGTCTGATCTCTCTGGTACAGACATGCTGTGGAATCTCTGCTGATCAGTTCTGTGCAGTTCAAGGCAGGCAGGCAGAAGCTTCCAATAAATCTGCATTCCTGAGCAGTGACGCTGTGGCAGCAAATCTCCCTCTCTCTCATTCTCTCTCTCTCTCCTCCCTCTCTCTCTCTCCCTTCTCTCCTCCCTCCTCTCCCTCCTCCTCTCTCCTCTCTCTCCTCTCCCTCCTCCTCCCTCCTCTCTCCTCTAACCTCCTCTCTCTCTCCTCTCTCTCCTAACCTCTCCTCCTCTCCTCTCTCTCTCTCTCTAACCTCCTCTCTCCTCTCCTCTCCTCTCTCCTCTCTCTCTAACCCCCTCCCTCTCTCTCCTCTCCTCCTCTAAACCCCTCTCCCTCTCCTCTCTCCTCTCTAACCCTCTCTCCTGTCTCTCTCCTCCTCTCTAACCCCTCTCTCCTCTCTCTCTCCTCTCTCTAAACCCCTCTCCTCCTCTCTCTCTCTCTAACCCCTCTCTCCTCTCCTCTCTCTAAACCCCCCTCTCTCCTCTCTCTCTCCCTCTCTAACCCCTCCTCCTCTCCTCTCCTCCTCTCTAAACCCCTCTCTCTCTCTCCTCTCTCCTCTCTAACCCCTCTCTCCTCCTCCGCTCTCCTCTCTAAACCCCCTCTCTCCTCCTCCTCTCCTCTCTCCTCTCCTCTAAACCCCCCTCTCTCTCTCCTCTCTCCTCTCTAACCCCTCTCTCTCACTCTCTCTCCTCTCCTCTCTCCTCTCTCTAACCCCCTCTCCTCTCCTCTCCTCTCTAAACCCCTCTCTCCCTCTCCTCTCTCTCTCTCTCTAACCCCTCTCTCTCTCTCTCTAACCCCTCTCTCCTCTCCTCTCTAACCCCTCTCTCTCCTCTCCTCTCTAACCCTCCTCCTCTCTCTCTCTCTCCTCTCCTCTCCTCTCTCCTCTCTAACCCCCTCCTCTCTCTCTCTCAGGCTATGACTTCCCTCTGTTCTCTGCGCTGGTTTGCCGAGCGGGTGGACCTCATCGTGCTGCTGTCTGGACGCTCACAAGCTGGAGATCTCGGACGAAGCTGGAGGCGATCAGGCTGAGGGGAACGAGGACAAGCTGCGCGTGGTGCTGAACAAGGCCGACATGGTGGAGACCCAGCAGCTCATGCGCGTGTACGGCGCCCTCATGTGGTCGCTGGGGAAGGTGTTCGACACCCCTGAGGTGGTCCGGGTCTTCATCGGCTCCTTCTGGTCCGAGCCCCTCCTGGTTCCGGATAACCGGAAGCTGTTTGAGCTGGAAGAGCAAGACCTCTTCACGGACATCCAGAACCTGCCGAGGAACGGCCCATGCAAACTCAACGACCTGGTGAAGAGAGCCAGGCTGGTCAGGGTGAGGGAATCAATAATCAATAATCAATTCTGAACGCAGCCCTGCGCAAACTCAACGACCTGGTGAAGAGAGCCAGGCTGGTCAGGGTGAGAGAATCAATAATCAATACTGAGCATGGCGCTGCAAACTCAACGATCTGGTCAAGAGAGCCAGGCTTGTCAGGGTGAGGAATCAATAATCAATAATCAATTCTGAACGCAGCGCCTGCAAACTCAACGACCTGGTCAAGAGAGCCAGGCTGGTCAGGGTGAGAGAATCGATACGCAATCAGTAATCAATACTGAACACAGCGTTGCTTTTGTAAGGGTTAGTTTACCATTGGTTGTTTTTAAATATACTTTACCAGACCTCTCTGTGCTTTACAATGCTTCCCTATGCTTTACCAGACCTCTCTGTGGTTTACAATGCTTCCCTGTGCTTTACCAGACCTCTCTGTGCTTTACAATGCTTCCCTGTGCTTTACCATACCTCTCTGTGCTTTACAATGCTTCCCTATGCTTTACCATACCTCTCTGTGCTTTACAATGCTTCCCTATGCTTTACCAGACCTCTCTGTGCTTTA
>CM060302.1:2756144-2761144 GCA_030684275.1 Acipenser oxyrinchus oxyrinchus
GAGAGGGAGGAGGGAGGAGAGGAGAGGAGGGGGAGGGTGAGGAGAGAGGGAGGAGAGGAGAGAGGGAGGCGGGTGAGGGAGGAGAGAAGAGAGGAGAGACAACTCTTTATAACAACTCTTTATAATAATTATCACGGATAGCTTTTAATTAACACTGCAAAAAAAAAAAAATTCTATAATGTTTTTTTTTTCTTTTCACACATTTTATAAATACATAGAAAAATATAGATATACTAAAAAATGAACCTGCTATATATCTGAACACAGAAATGTATCGTCATTATTAACTGAGAGGGTTATTATAAAACTGTTATGTGAAGTTCCCTTACAGAAAATACTGCATTTTCAATGTGTTGTCCGTGTGGGAGCCATGCAAAGACAGCACTCGGAGGTTGAGCTGATCAGCCTTTATAATGCACAGCTGCGTTTTATCAATGGAGTATAAATACATGGAAAAATAACACGTGAAACGTCCCCTTCTAACCCTGGAAAGATCCATCTTTAGCAGAATTTTTCCCCGTCTTTTGGTGCTAGATTCCTGAATACAGTGTAGCTGTATTTTTTTTTTTTAAAGTATTTGCTTGAGCTATTATTTCAGAAATGGGAGCTACATATAACACAGCAATGGGTCATGGAAATCTGTCAAACCGTAAAAAGAACACACATCCTTAAAAATTAAGTTGCGAGGTTACGAAAAATATAGCTCTGCCCGTCCCCCCTGTCATTTTTATTTTCATCGTTAACATCCTGACAGCTTTTCACACTTCAAGTCTGTTTCAAAGCTCTTGAAAATGTCTGCTCTAGTGCACTGGGGGTTGAGATCTGCCTGCTAAAATCACTGCAGGAAGAGCGATTTAGATAAAAAACCAACATAAGAGGTGCTGTGGCTTTTCTGTTCCGTACCACGTCATGGATCGCTATCGCTGCGTTGCCTGTTTGACAGTGCGAGCGATAATCCTGACGCTATCCGTGCACTAGAGCAGACATTTTAAAAAGAGCTTTGAAACAGACTTTAAAGTTGTAAGTGTAAAAAGCTGTCGGGATGTTAACGATGAATAGAAAAACGACAGGCAGGTTATTTACACAGCTGTAGCAGGACGTAGAAAGCTTTTTTTTTTTCAGAACCTTGAGACTTACTCTTTGATCATTGGTGTGCTAATTGTGGGGTTTATATCTGGATATGAGTGTCGGTCAGATACAAACTCTGGGGTCGGCGGAGTCTTTGCATTACTGTCACCGTCACAACTTTTTTTTTTGTCTTTTTAAATGAAATCTTTTGTTGTTGTTGTTCGTTTATAAATGAATTTGGCTCTGAATTTGTTTTTTTTAATTATTATTAATATACAGTAAAAACTGGAGAGGAGAGGGGTGAGTGAACACAAAATACAGTAAAAAAAAAATACAAATGGTGTTGAGCATACATTTAACACGGTAACACACTGGCACACACACACACTGATGCACACACAAAACTAAACACACACGCTGAGCTACAAACACACAGAATTAATCTCACACACTAAAACATAGAGACACTGAGACACACAAACAGATCGAGACACACACACACACACACACTAACCCTGACTCACAGCTAGAGTCTCTGCCAAGTACCAGACACATTTTTTCCAGGGAAACCATGTAAGTATCCCTTCTGGAACTAGTCCAGGAGAAACCGACCCAATGGCAGAGATTAGACACATAATTTACTGTTTAGCATGGGGGCTGTACCATCGCCCTGCTCGCTTCTCAGCACCTGCACCCCCCATCCCTCAAACACACACACACACACACACACACACACACACACTCCTGAGCCATGGAACAAGAAACAGACCTTGCATTTTCCAGCTGCACTTTCTCGTGTCCTGAACTGATTCATCCTGTGTGGTGAGGGGGGAGGGGAGAGGGGGGAGGGACTGGGTGGGGTTCTTGGCTTGGGCTCTTAAGAAAAAAAAACATTATTCAGATGAACTCTGTTCCACTGTAGCGAGATGTTTTCTGTCTCAAGTCTGGTTCGTGCAATCAGGCTTCAGCGAGAGTCGGGGTCTCTGACCGTGTGCGTTATGTCGTCCACGCTCTTGCCACACGCGTCGTTTTTTTGGACAGTCTTTCAGCCTTTTCTTGCGCGTCTGCGGTCTGAAATCGCACAGGCTCGGATAATGTTGGCATGGGCAGAGTGAAGCTGCATGCGCCTGACATATCGAATTCATCTGCGACACAAGTGTGAACGAGACTTCACTGTGATGCAGTTTAGCACAGAGTTTAGCAAGTTTAGCACTGAGAGATACTTCAAGTTTAACACTGAGAGATACTTCAAGTTTAGCAGAGAGATACTTCAAGTTTAGCACTGAGAGATACTTCAAGTTTAGCGGAGAGACTGAGAGATACTTCAAGTTTAGCAGAGAGAGATACTTCAAGTTTAGCAGCACTGAGAGATACTTCAAGTTTAGCGGAGAGACTGAGAGATACTTCAAGTTTAGCAGAGAGAGATACTTCAAGTTTAGCAGAGAGGGAAGTATGAGAGAGCATTATTAGTGGAAGCCCAGTCAAAGTAAGTTTAAAACAGAAGGTAGGAAGCCGACCTGGCAAAATAGCATGGTCTAAAACACCGGGAACATCAAAAAAAAAAAAAAAAAGCGAGATCCTGTGCTTTTAAACGAGTCCCCCCCTTAGGAGAGTAAGGTGCGCTAACAAGGGGAGCCTTGGGGCGAATGGCCTTTTCTCAAACTTGCCTTGTGTTCTCATGTTTAAACTCAAAGCCAGGCATATTTTTTTTTCTTCCAAATGCTGTTTTTGTGCAATAAGGTGCTGGTGCTTCTCCTCCGTGCTCTTATAAGGCAATGCCCCTCATTAATACCTCACCGAGGAATGTAAACAGCACCGCTGAGTCGGGCGAGTGAACAGCGGAGGACAGCTCTGTGACAAGGCGGTCCGCTGGCTTTCACTGCGCGTCTGAGTATTTTTATTAATGCGCATCAAGGAGCTGTATTTAATTCTTCAGCGTTTGAAATATACGGTTTATCAACAGCAACACAGCACTATGTAGCCATGATGCAACTGAAAATGATCAAAGTACAATAATACTACTACTAATAATAATAATATAAAAGAAAAATGAAGAATGTGCATTATATATATATATATATATATATATATATATATATATATATATATATATATATATATATATATATATATATATATATATACGTTTTTGTTACAGATTTTTTTAATATAATTTTAGATTAAGTTTTCTATTGGATGTTGGATTTTTTTAAAAAAAAAAAAAGAAAATATATGCATAATTCTTCAGACTAAAATATTACGTTTTTTTTAAATTATTTTTTAAATAAATAAAGGTTAGTATTGTGGAAACAGTGCACTTCGACTAGCCCCGCCCTGTCTGCCCTGAGTGTTTGTGTAAACAGCGCTCGTGTTGTTGGGGAATCCCTCACTCACACACATCTGGAATGTTCGCTGCGCAGAAGATTCCATCTCCGTCATGAGAATGGAGGAGCCACACCTTTCCCTGCATCCTGGCCAATCAGCGTCAGGCACACCGCTCCGGAGGCAAACTGGTGCACGCCTGCTCCCTGGCGGACACTTGCAGTTACTGCGCTTTGTAATAGTGTTATTTTGATTTGTGTTCAGGTTATTATTATTATTATTATTATTATTATTATTTTATTATTATTATTATTATTATTATTATTATTATTATTATTATTATTATTATTATTATTATTATTTATTAGCAGACGCCCTTATCCAGGGCGACTTACAATCGTATGCAAATACATTTCAAGTATCATAGTACAAGTAATAATACAATGAATTTGGTTCAAGCAAGTACAAGTGTGACAAAATACAATTATTATTATTAGTTTATTTAGCAGACGCCTTTATCCAAGGCGACTTACAGAGACTAGGGTGTGTGAACTATGCATCAGCTGCAGAGTCACTTACAACTACGTCTCACCCGAAAGACGGAGCACAAGGAGGTGAAGTGACTTGCTCAGGGTCACACAGTGAGTCAGTGAGTCAATACATACAATTATTTTAAGTCTAAAATGATCAGTTAATTTCGCCTGTAATTGTATTTTTTATTTATTTAGTATAACTATTCGTATTTGTTATTCCATATTTACCAATAAATCAACCACCGTCCCATGCCAGCGGCGGTGATGTAATTACAACCACGTCATCACCTACCAGGACTGAACCAACTTCAACTGAGAGGGTGAGCGGCGACGCGAGCGGGCAAACCAACGCAGTTATAACCTACTACAAATACACAGGCACACAGAAAACACGAGTAACTTGAAGCAATATAATATATGACTGAAGTAATTGTTCAATATTTTTTCTTTAGGGTCAATTTTGCGGAAATTCTGTAAACAGGTGCATATTCAGCTACCCTTATTCTCAAGTACGAGTGGAGCCGCCCTTTTGTGAAAAGCCTCTCCTATTCCTGGCAAAGTCAGCAGCGTTTGTCACACGACTGTAATTACATGTAGTAGGAAGATTAATAATAATAATAATAATAATAATAATAATAATAATAATAATAATAATAATAATTATCCGAAGAACAGTTTTAGTCCCGGCTAGAGCTACCGCAACTTTCACTATGCCTGTGAAAATGCACGTTGTGTACTGGTGAGTAAACTCCACTGTAATATTATGGTGGTTTAACTGGTTTGTAATTATATTTCTACCTGTGTGACAGTACGCGGTTTATTTTGCTGTATATTTATATTTTCTGTTTATTTGTTTATGCTGTGGTACAGCGACGCGAATTGAAATATATATATATATATATATATATATATATATATATATATATATATATATATATATATATATATATATATACAGCTCTGGAAAAAATTAAGAGACCACTGCAAAATTATCAGTTTCAAAATTATCTCTGGTTTTACTATTCATAGGTATGTGTTTGGGTAAAATGAACATTTTTGTTTTATTCTATAAACTAC
>CM060302.1:2766144-2795491 GCA_030684275.1 Acipenser oxyrinchus oxyrinchus
AGGCACTGGAGCCCAAACGCTGGTCTGCTTGACTCAGTTTAGTTTCAATCACACTGATGAAGGCACTAGAGCCCAAACGCTGGTCTGCTTGACTCAGTTTAGTTTCAATAACACTGATGAAGGCACTGGAGCCCAAACGCTGGTCTGCTTGACTCAGTTTAGTTTCAATCACACTGATGAAGGCACTAGAGCCCAAACGCTGGTCTGCTTGACTAAGTTTAGTTTCAATCACACTGATGAAGGCACTAGAGCCCAAACGCTAGTCTGCTTGACTCAGTTTAGTTTCAATAACACTGATGAAGGCACAAGAGCCCAAACGCTGGTCTGCTTGACTCAGCTTAGTTTCAATCACACTGATGAAGGCACTAGAGCCCAAACGCTGGTCTGCTTGACTCAGTTTAGTTTCAATCACACTGATGAAGGCACTAGAGCCCAAACGCTGGTGTGCTTGACTCAGTTTAGTTTCAATAACACTGATGAAGGCACTGGAGCCCAAACACTGGTCTGTTTGACTCAGTTTAGTTTCAATCACACTGATGAAGGCACAAGAGCCCAAACGCTGGTCTGCCTGACTCGGTCCTTTCTTGTTTCACCTCAGTAACACTGCTTTAGGTTAGTATCCTTTAACAAACCCCAGAATCTAAATATAGTGTAAAATAATCATTCTAATATTGAAGAAGGAATAAACTGCTGTGGCTAACCGTGTCTCTCTTTCTCTCTCCCTCTCTCCCCCTGCCCAGTTAAACTCTCCCTGTGTCCTCTCACCTCGCTGACCGCTTGATGACGGCCGTGCCTGCAACGCTGACCAGCAGGGGCTCGACCTGATGCCCGCGAGATGGGGGTGCGAGCGCAGAGAGCGAGGGCTCGCCTGCAAACTTACTTCATTTATTTATTTTTTAACATGTATTTTTTTTTTCCATTATTCAGATTGAGCTCTCCACAGGGAGGGTGGCTGGTGTCGATCGGGCTCCTGTACCATTCAGAGTGGAGAAGCGGCTGATCTGGTTTGTGTGGGTCGCTGTTCTCCTCCTCAGAGTCTCAGAAAAGCAGCGATCAGCACAAACCCAAGCAGCTGCCTCTTCACTCGTCTCACTCTGAAGGGTAAGTCAGCCCGATCGACAGCAGGAACTCTCCCCTGTGGAGCGCTTATCTAAATAATAATGGTTTCTGATGTCTCCCGCAGTGTCGGGCTGGCTAAGGGCAGTGTGCCTGCTTGATGTCTCCCGCAGTGTCGGGCTGGCTAAGGGCAGTGTGCCTGCTTGATGTCTCCCGCAGTGTCGGGCTGGCTAAGGGCAGTGTGCCTGCTTGATGTCTCCCGCAGTGTCGGGCTGGCTAAGGGCAGTGTGCCTGCTTGATGTCTCCCGCAGTGTCGGGCTGGCTAAGGGCAGTGTGCCTGCTTGATGTCTCCCGCAGTGTCGGGCTGGCTAAGGGCAGTGTGCCTGCTTGATGTCTCCCGCAGTGTCGGGCTGGCTAAGGGCAGTGTGCCTGCTTGATGTCTCCCGCAGTGTCGGGCTGGCTAAGGGCAGTGTGCCTGCTTGATGTCTCCCGCAGTGTCGGGCTGGCTAAGGGCAGTGTGCCTGCTTGATGTCTCCCGCAGTGTCAAATTGTATTTTGTGTGCCTATGGTAACCTCTTTCACCCATTCTTTATCTATTGTCGTTAATAATATTTCTTTAACGGCTGCTATTATAATTGTTTTTATATACCCTAATAAAGCTAGTCCTGGATAACCGGCTGTTTTCTCTGCCTTTCTATGTTTTTAAAGTTTTAAGTGCAGAAAGCTTCAGGTTTCAAGTTAAAATGACTTTTCGGAGCTTCAGTGCTTAACCTTGCTTGACCTGGGTTTTTAAAGCACACACGAGCAAGGTACAGTATATTTTAAAAGCTGCTCAGGTTGGTGTTCTGGACAAGCAACTAAACCACTGCTTTGCAGCTTCACTGAGGTATGGTGGCCTTGAAGTGCAAAACACAAATAAAAAAAAAAAACAGAAATACACAAAAAAAACAACGCAAAATCCAGCGACACAACGGAAGTCATTTGGAGGCACCTCCCGAATGTACTCCGACAGAGTCTCCACCTCGGATCCAGAAGGATTAACCGTTCCGGATCTATAGATGCCACCTGTTTCCAGTTGGACCTGTTTAGACAGCGCGCAAGCGCAATCTTCAGAGTTCAGTTACCGGATCAACCGGTGTTAGGGAATCTAGAGAAACCAAAATAATGTTTCTTGAATGGTATCGAGGTGTGTCAGAAGGGTTTTTTTTTGTTGTTGTTGTTTTTTTTATTTCAACGCGAGAAATGCATTACCTTTAAGAACGGGAAATATACAGAGAACTTGGATAATTAAAGAATGGGGGAAACAAATAATCAAACATATTAAATCATCTCTTCGCAGCAAAGCAAAAAACACAGGCAGCTTTGAAAAGCATAAACACAGATTATTATTATTATTATTATTATTATTGGTCGTACTAATGTTGGTGCAACTACACGCTCAGTCTCTCGCATTGTGTGATAATTCTGTGTTACAAAAATGCATCTAGTATCGCATCGTTGGCATACCTGTGAAACGGTATTTCTACACCAGGCCCCTTTTTAAACCCAAATATCTTAATTTGATTTATTTATTAACAATAGCCGTGCTTAAAATGTAATTTTGTCCTGCAAAGCTATCGTTTCTGTTGCGTTTCATAATACAAGATACTGGAAACGGCAGCAAAGTTGATATAAAGTTTTCACTCGATGCTCTCCCGTGCAAACTCTCCTTGACAGCACGGAACTGTTGTGCGTCCCGGGAGGAACTTAACCCTGTGCTTGCTGGTGCACTTGTAACTGATCTATACAATTTAACCAGCTACACAATTACAATGTCATTTAAATGTATGAAAATGAGCCGCGCTTAACGCGTAAGCAGAGAGGGGTGCCGGGGTTCAAACTGTAACAACCTCACCTTCAGACCCAGAACACGTTTATTTCAATTGTTCTGCTGTTATATTGGTTGGCGGTTGTATATTTCTGTCAGTGTTTGTATAACTGGTATCGCAACGGTACTTAGGTCTTGTTTGCTAGACCTGAGTTTGCGTACAGTGCTAGCGTTTTTTTTTTTTGTATTTAAAAAAAAGTTTGGCTTCGATACCTAAGAACATAAGAAAGTTTCCAAACGAGAGGAAGCCATTCAGCCCATCTTGCTCGTTTGGTTGTTAGTAGCTTATTGATCCCAGAATCTCATCAAGCAGCTTCTTGAAGGATCCCAGGGTGTCAGCTTCAACAACATTACTGGGGAGTTGGTTCCAGACCCTCACAATTCTCTGTGTAAAAAAGTGCCTCCTATTTTCTGTTCTGAATGCCCCTTTATCTAATCTCCACTTGTGACCCGTGGTCCTTGTTTCTTTTTTCAGGTCGAAAAAGCCCCCTGGGTCGACATTGTCTATACCTTTTAGGATTTTGAATGCTTGAACCTGTGAAATGATCAATTATATCGCTGACTGAAATAACTGTTTTTGTTTGGTATTTGTGGTTTTTCACTTCAGGGCCACCACTGAAGACTGTAGCCCATAAAACTCAAGCCCTGGAGTCTATGAATAAAATATATTAGGTTATTATTATTATTATTATTATTATTATTATTATTATTATTATTATTATTATTATTATTATTATTATTATTATTATATGCTTCAATGCAGAGTCGCTTGCAATAGGACCTCGTTTGTTTTACGTCTCATCCTGAAGGACGGAGCGCAAGGAGGTGAAGTGACTTGCTCAGGGTCACACACATAGGGAGTCAGTGGCTGAGATTTGAACCAGGAACGTCCTGGGAAGAAGCCCCTTTCTTGAACCCAAGCCTATAAACGTAAAACATGTCTGCAGCTGCTGTGCTTTGAAAACGCGGCGGTGACTGCAGAAGCCTTTTGCCGGGGAATCTGCAAACCGTTTTTTTGAAATACCTAAAATGGAGACCGGTGTCAGACGCTGACCTTACCAACGTGTCGGCGGGTTGCTAGGTTACCTCCCCTTTCCCTCCCTTACGTCGTATTCCGCGGACCGGCGTCAGACGCTGACCTTACCAACGTGTCGGCGGGTTGCAGGTTACCCCTTTCCCTCCTTACGTCGTATTCCGCGGACCGGTGTCAGACGCTGACCTTACCAACGTGTCGGCGGGTTGCTAGGTTACCTCCCCTTTCCCTCCCTTACGTCGTATTCCGCGGACCGGCGTCAGACGCTGACCTTACCAACGTGTCGGCGGGTTGCTAGGTTACCTCCCCTTTCCCTCCCTTACGTCGTATTCCGCGGACCGGCGTCAGACGCTGACCTTACCAACGTGTCGGCGGGTTGCTGTTACCTCCCTTTCCTCCCTTACGTCGTATTCCGCGGACCGGCGTCAGACACTGACCTTACCAACGTGTCGGCGGGTTGCTGGTTACCTCCCTTCCTCCCTTACGTCGTATTCCGCGGACCGGCGTCAGACGCTGACCTTACCAACGTGTCGGCGGGTTGCTAGGTTACCTCTCCTTTCCCTCCCTTACGTCGTATTCCGCGGACCGGCGTCAGACACTGACCTTACCAACGTGTCGGCGGGTTGCTAGGTTACCTCCCCTTTCCCTCCCTTACGTCGTATTCCGCGGACCGGTGCCGCACAATTGCAGATTCACCATGGCGGCGAGGCTGAAGGAGACGGCGAGCATGTACGAGCAACTGAAATCAGAGTGGAACAAGAAAAGCCCAAATTTAAACAAATGTGGCGACATTCTGGCGAAACTCAAGGTAGAGCCGACTCTGTGTGTGTGTTTGTATTCAACGTATCACCCGGATTTTAAGGGTCTAACGGGGGGACGAAACGGTCGCAAAGAAACGCTTGAGAGGAATGAGACTGCATTTGTGTACCGTGTTGTCAAAACAAAACAAAAACAAGTATAAACTGGTCACTTGTTTCAGTTTAATATCGAAATATTTACGTGTTTATGTATTTTTTTTTTGTCTCCGAAGTCGGTAGCTGGTGTTGTGATCAGTTCCACTGCCGTACCGGAGACGCGAGTGACTAGTTGTTTACGGTAGAAGTTATATGTCAGATTTTTTTAAAATTTTATTTTATTTTATTTTATTTTATAAAAGGAGCGGTGTAAATACGAAAACAAGTTAGTTTAAGATATGTTAATGTACAGTGTGTTGCGTGCTGTTAATTCTGGGGAAATTAACAAAATAATATATATATATTATTGTTGCTTCCAAACTGTCTGTCACAGCCTTGATGTTGGTGTAGAATGTCAAACACATTTAGAGAAGTTAATTGCGGTCATTATTAACTTTATTTTTTTATTATTATTATTATTATTATTATCATATAAACAAAAACAGGCAACTAATATACTGTTATTTTGGCGTTGAAAGGCCTTATTTCAGCTATTACTTTGTCAGTTGATATGCCCCTTTTAGAAAAAAAGTAGTGTGAGTTTGTAACCCTGCTCAAACTCCTGGCTCCTGATCATTTCAATATTAATAATAATAGACTTCATTGAGGGGAGCTCTGAACCCCAGGACTGGGTGCAGCAGCAGCAGCAGCAGCAGGGCTAGTGTGAGTTTGTAACCCTGCTCAAACTCCTGGCTCCTGATCATTTCAATATTAATAATAATAGACTTCATTGAGGGGAGCTCTGAACCCCAGGACTGGGTGCAGCAGCAGCAGCAGCAGCAGGGCTAGTGTGAGTTTCTAACCCTGCTCAAACTCCTGGCTCCTGATCATTTCAATATTAATAATAATAGACTTCATTGAGGGGAGCTCTGAACCCCAGGACTGGGTGCAGCAGCAGCAGCAGCAGGGCTAGTGTGAGTTTCTAACCCTGCTCAAACTCCTGGCTCCTGATCATTTCAATATTAATAATAATAGACTTCATTGAGGGGAGCTCTGAACCCCAGGACTGGGTGCAGCAGCAGCAGCAGGGCTAGTGTGAGTTTGTAACCCTGCTCAAACTCCTGGCTCCTGATCATTTCAATATTAATAATAATAGACTTCATTGAGGGGAGCTCTGAACCCCAGGACTGGGTGCAGCAGCAGCAGCAGCAGCAGGGCTAGTGTGAGTTTGTAACCCTGCTCAAACTCCTGACTCCTGATCATTTCAATATTAATAATAACAGACTTCATTGAGGGGAGCTCTGAACCCCAGGACTGGGTGCAGCAGCAGCAGCAGCAGCAGGGCTAGTGTGAGTTTGTAACCCTGCTCAAACTCCTGGCTCCTGATCATTTCAATATTAATAATAATAGACTTCATTGAGGGGAGCTCTGAACCCCAGGACTGGGTGCAGCAGCAGCAGCAGCAGCAGGGCTAGTGTGAGTTTGTAACCCTGCTCAAACTCCTGGCTCCTGATCATTTCAGTATTAGACTTCACTGAGGGGAGATGAGTATTGATGTGTTTTCTTTGCTCTCTTTTGTGCAGATCTCTCTCTTGGAACTCAACTTTCTTCCAACCACAGGGACGAAGCTGAGCAAGCAGCAGCTCATTCTGGCCCGTGAGTTCACCCTGTCTCGATTTTTTATATTTAACAGAGAAAATAAAAATAACATCTCCTAGTCAGTCCGAAGCAGAACTGGGGGGGGGGTCCAGTTATAACTGCAATTCGGAATTTAATTGCAGCGATAATGTTTTTGTAATTTTAAGTACACCATTGAAAGATTTATGCATTGGTCGTTTGATCGTTATTCTTTTTTTAAAATTTAGTGACCCCGTTTTGTATGAAGTCGTCCGCGTGTTTTTTGTGTATTTGTACCTGTGATTGATTATTGTCGGGTTATTGAGAATTAACAGTAAACCTGTTAATATGGGGAGCTGTTAGTGCTACACACTGGGGCTGATCAGGCTGGTAGTAAAACCTGGACTGGGTGACACTGCTGTTCAATAGGAGTCTTATTCCCATCCCTGCCATGCTTCCAGCATGATTTTGTAAGCTTATGATAGTAAGGGTCCATATAGTCGTGAAGGGTGGGTTTGGGGTGTAAGAGTCCTGGTTCTGACTGTGTGTTGGTTCTGTTTTGTGTGTGTGTGTGCCCCTGTCTCTCTGGGTAAATGTGTGTGTGTGTGTGTGTCCCTGTCTCTCTGGGTAAATGTGTGTGTGTGTCTCTGACTCTCTGTGTAAATGTGTGTGTGTTTCTGTCTCTGTGTAAATGTGTGTGTGTGTGTTTCTGTCTCTCTGTAAATGTGTGTGTCTCTGACTCTTTGTTAATGTGTGTGTCTCTGACTCTCTGTGTCTCTGTGTGTGTGTGTCTGACTCTGTGTCTGTGTGTGTGTGTGTGTTTCTGACTCTCTGTGTGTGTGTCTGACTCTGTGTCTCTGTGTGTGTGTGTGTCTGACTCTCTGTGTCTGTGTGTGTGTCTCTGACTCTCTGTGTGTGTGTGTCTTACTCTCTGTGTCTGTGTGTGTGTGTGTGTCTGACTGTCTGTGTCTGTGTGTGTCTCTGACTCTCTGTGTGTGTGTGTTTCTGACTCTCTGTCTCTGTGTGTGTGTGTTTCTGACTCTCTGTGTCTCTGTGTGTGTGTGTGTGTCTGACTCTCTGTGTCTGTGTGTGTGTCTGTGTCTCTGACTCTGTGTGTGTGTGTGTTTCTGACTCTCTGTGTCTCTGTGTGTGTGTTTCTGACTCTCGGTGTCTCTGTGTGTGTCCCAGGTGATATTCTGGAGATCGGTGCTCAGTGGAGTATTCTGAAGAAGCTCATCCCCTCCTTCGAGAGGTACATGGCTCAGCTCATGTGCTACTACTTCGACTACAAGTGAGTGTCACACAAATACAACAGCTTTGTGTCTGCCTGACCAGTAAAAAAAAAATAACATTCAGAAACTGTGTGTGTTTAAACTGTGCATTGCCAAAGCATTGCTCCTGTTTTAGTGAGAAAAACAGAATGTACCAGCGTAATACTTGATCGTTTGATTGAATAGGTGAGTCACTGATCACAATAAAAGATATTTTTTGTGAAAGCACTGAGGGGATATGAAGGTGTTGGAATAACCGTCTTCTGCAGCTCCTTCTAAACCAAAGACACTCTAGAGGGGGGGAAAGTAAGGAGAAATGCAACTGGAGCGAAGACAACGACCGCGTATTCATAATATCTTTACGTTCTCCTCTCTCCTCTCCTCTCCTTCTCTCCCCTCTCCCCAGGGATGAGCTCCCAGACTCTGCCTATAAGCACCAGCTGCTGGGTCTGAACCTGCTGTTCCTGCTGTCCCAGAACCGCGTGGCCGAGTTCCACACAGAGCTGGAGCGGCTCAGCGCCAAAGACATCCAGAGCAACGTGTACATCAAGCACCCCGTGTCCCTGGAGCAGGTGAGAGCCCTACACACTGCACCCTACACACTGCACCCTACACACCCCACCCTGCACCCTACACACTGCACCCTACACACTGACACCCACACACTGCACCCTACACACCTCCTCCACTCCCTGCACCCTACACACCGCACCCTGCACCCTACACACTGCACCCTACACACCCCACCCTGCACCCTACACACTGCACCCTACACACCCCACCCTGCACCCAGCATCCAGAGCAACGTGTACATCAAGCACCCTGTGTCCCTGGAGCAGGTGAGAGCCCTGCACCCTGCACCCTGCACCACTGCACCTACACCTGCACCCCACCCTGCACCCTGCACTCACTGCACCATACACACCTGCACTCCTGCACCCAGCATCCAGAGCAACGTTACATCAAGCACCTCTGGTCCCTGGAGCAGGTGAAGCACTGCACCCTGCACCCTACACCTGCACACACTGCACACTGACACACTGCACCCTACACCAGCATCCAGAGAACGGTACATCAAGCACCCCATCCCTGGAGCAGGAGAGCTCCTGCACACTACACCCTGCACCCTACACACCCCACCCTGCACCCTACACACCCTACCCTGCACCCTACACACTGCAACCTACACACCACACCCACTCTGTGTACAGGGATAGCCGTGTGTCAGTGTGCAGTGTCCTCAGTGTGTGTCAGTGTGTGCGTGCATGTGTGTATAGTAACAGTGCAGTAACTGACTCGGACTCTGTTTGTTTTCAGTACCTCATGGAGGGAAGCTATAACAAGGTGTTCCTGGCCAAGGGGAATATCCCAGCGGAGAGCTACACCTTCTTCATAGACATCCTGCTGGACACCATCCGGTGAGGAAGCATGCTTCAATCCGCTATACCTGCTGCTGTAGAGCTCTGTGCTGCCCAGTGTAGCGTGGTTCTCTCTGTCTCTCTCTCTCAGGGACGAGATCGCCGGCTGCATCGAGAAGGCCTACGAGAAAATCCTCTTCAGTGAAGCCACCAGAGTCCTGTTCTTCAGCTCCCCCAAGAAGATGACTGACTACGCCAAGAAGGTACGCCACGCTCCCTGCATCCCTCTCTCTCCATCTCACTCCCTGCATCCCTCTCTCTGTCTCTCATGCTCCCTGCATCCATCTCTCCATCTCACTCCCTGCATCCCTCTCTCCATCTCATCACTCTCCTGCATCCTCCTCTCTCATCTCTCATCACTCACCTGCATCCCTCTCTCCATCTCACTCCCTGCATCCCTCTCTCCATCTCACTCCCTGCATCCCTCTCTCCATCTCTCACCCTTCCTGCATCCCTCTCTCCATCTCTCACACTCCTGCATCCTCTCTCCATCTCACTCCCTCTCCCTCTCCATCTCACTCCCTGCACTCCTCCATCTCACTCCCATCCTCTCTCCATCTCACACCCTGCATCCCACTCTCCATCTCTCATCTCTGCATCCTCCCTCACCTCCTGCATCCTCTCTCCATCTCTCCTCCACCTCTCTCCATCCTCTCTGCATCTCCTCCCTGCATCCTCACTCTCCATCTCTCACGTCCCTGCATCCTCTGTCCATCTCACTCCCTGCATCCCTCCTCTCCCTCCATCTCTCATGCGCTCCTGCATCCCCTCTCTCCATCTCTCCTGCTCCCTGCGTCCATCTCCATCTCACCTCCCTGCATCCCTCTCTCCATCTGCACACTCCTGCATCCTCTCTCCATCTCCTCCTGACTCCCTCTCTCCATCTCCTCCCTGCACCTCTCTCTCCATCTCTCTCACTCCTGCATCCTCTCTCCATCTCTCTCTCATCCACTCCCTCCATCCTCTCTCCATCTCTCTCCTCCTCCATCTCTCCATCTCCTCCCTGCATCCCTCTCTCCTCTCCCATCTGCACCCTCTCCCTCTCCTCTCTCCACTCCTGCACTCCCTCCTCCCTCTCCCCCCTCCATCCCTCTCTCCATCTCACTCCCTGCATCCCTCCTCTCCATCTCTCACCCCTGCATCCCTCTCTCCATCTCACTCCTGCATCCCTCTCCTCCATCTCACTCTCCTGCATCCCTCATCTCCATCTCACACGCTTCCCTGCATCCCTCTCTCTCTCCATCTCATGCTCTCTGCATCCTTCTTTCACTCTCTCCATTTCTCACACTCTCCATGTGTCTCTCTCCATGCCTCTCCTCATTCTCTCATCTCTTCCCTCTCTCTCTCTCTCACTCTCTCTCTCAGCCATAACAATATGTGCATGTATACTATAACCCTTTGTAAAATGGAAGGTGAAGCCCCTCTCTCCCTCCCCCCCTCTGCAGCGCTCCTGGCTCCTGGGCCCCAGCAATTACTACACGTTTGGCAGCCAGCAGCAGAAGCAGGAGGAGTCGAGCATCCCCTCCACAGAGCTGGCCCAGCAGGTCATTGAGTACGCCAGGCAACTGGAAATGATCGTCTGAGAGACTCCCTCCCATTCTCTCCCTCTCTCTCTCCTTCTCTCTCTCCTTCATCCTGGGATTCTTTGTGTATGCAAGGCAGCTTGAAAGGATTGTCTTAGTGCCCCCTCTCTCTCCTCTCTCCCCCCTCCTTTCCTCCCTCCTTCCCAATCCACAAGCAGACATAGCAAGCAGGCTCAATTTAGTCCAAAGTTATAATGTTTGTTTTTAGCATGGCAGAGTTGCAAATGAAACACCTTTCTCAAGCAGCCAGTTGTAAGGGAGGGAGCAGGAGGGGGGGGGTATTTTCCAGGAAGATTATTTTGTATTCCTTTCTAGATCCTGTTTTTTTTTTATTATTATTATTATTATTAAATAAATAAACAAATACAAAATTAACAAAATATCCAACATCATTTTCACTGCTGTCTGCAAAACGTGGGAGTCAAATTTAGGGACCCGTTGAACAACCTGTTCACATTATAATAAACGAACCTTTTTTTTTTTTTAAAGAAGGAAAGATTAGACATTTTTGCATTTGTAAAGAATTTATTTATCTTTACTGTAATATATAACTAATGAATAATAAAACATTTTAAAAAAGACAAAAAAACAACAACAAATAAACGTTTTTCATCTAAACATGTTGCATTGCTTGAGCCACACTGCAGCGTCACACACAAATATGCTGCTAGCTAGAACTACAGTTCCCAGCATGCCACCCCACCTGCTTGCAATGGTGAGGGATACTGGGAGATGTAGTTTGCTAACTACAAATGCTGCAGACCTCTATTAAATACATGGGTACACAGTGACTCGGTCCAGCCCTAGGCAGAAGTTGGTAGAAAGTACTTCCTACTGTGTTTAATATAAACACTGCGTGAGTTTTCCAATACACTGTTATTTGGGGGCTCCACATACTCTACTCTACATGTGCTACACACAGTAGCCTACCATCCGCCACCAGTGACCTCTGCCAGTATCACTACAATGACCCAGGGGCTCACTACAGGCGGTTCACAGTACACGTGTTGAACCTGCGCGGTGCGGGTGGGGGGCGAATAGCTACAAAACATCGCGTGATTTCAATTGAATACAAACACAGCAAATACCAATACACTCACGCACTGCAATACATACAATCCCCAAAATACACTACACTACACTACACTGCCCCTAAAATACACTACAATACACTGCCCCTAAAATACACTACACTACACTGCCCCTAAAATACACTGCAATACACTGCCCCTAAAATACACTACAATACAATACACTACAATACACTGCCCCTAAAATACACTGCAATACACTGCCCCTAAAATACACTGCAATACACTGCCCTAAAATACACACACAATACACTGCCCTAAAATACACTACAATACACTGCCCTAAAATACACTACAATACACTGCCCTAAAATACACTGCAATACACTGCCACAATACAATACACTACAATACAATACACTACAATACACTACCCAAAAATACACTACAATACAATACACTGCCCCTAAAATACACTACAATACACTGCCCCTAAAATACACTACAATACACTGCACTACCTAAAATACACTACAATACACTGCACTAAAATACACTACAATACAATACACTGCCCTAAAATACACTACAATACACTGCCCCTAAAATACACTACAATACAATACACCTACAATACAATACACTACAATAATACACCTACAACACACTACAATACACTGCTAAATACACTACAATACACTACAATACACTACAATACAATACACAATACTACAATACAATACACTAAATACACTGCAATACACTGCACTACAATACACTGCAATACAATACACTACAATACACTGCCCAAACATACAATACACTACAATACACTGCACTAAAATACACTACAATACACTGCCACTAACAATACACTGCAACACACTGCCCCTAAAATACACTGCAATACACTGCCCTAAAATGATGCATACACTACACGAATACACAATACACTGCCCCAAAATACACTACAATACACTACAATACACTGCCCCTGAATACATACACTACAATACACTGCCCCTACAATACACTACAATACACTACTCCCTACAATACACTACAATACACTGCTAATAATACACTGCAATACAATACACTACAATACACTACACTAAAATACACTACAATACACTACAATACACTGCCCCTAAAATACACTACAATACAATACACTACAATACACTGCCCCTAAAATACACTGCAATACACTGCCCCTAAAATACACTACAATACACTGCCCCTAAAATACACTGCAATACACTGCCCCTAAAATACACTGCAATACACTGCCCCTAAAATACACTACAATACACTGCCCCTAAAATACACTGCAATACACTGCCCCTAAAATACACTGCCCCTAAAATACACTGCAATACACTGCAATAAAATACACTACAATACACTGCCCCTAAAATACACTGCAATACACTGCCCCTAAAATACAATACACTGCCCCTAAAATACACTACAATACACTGCCCCTAAAATACACTGCAATACACTGCCCCTAAAATACACTGCCCACTAAAATACACTGCAATACACTGCCCCTAAAATACACTTCAATACAATACACTACATCTAAAAATACAATAACCGATACAATACACTGCCCTAAAATACAATGCATCTACAATACACTGCCCTACACCACTCACCCTAAAATACACTGCCCCTAAAATACATTACACTACACTACATTATACTACAATACACTACACTGCAGTACAATATTCTGCACTATACTACACTAAATTATACTAGATTACAAAACGATAAAATAAAATGCAATGCAATACACTGCACTGCACTGCACTGCATTGCAGCACACCACATTGTACTGCAGCTCTGTCCAAATGTTTTGCATCACCTGTAGAATGAACTAACCTGCTGAATGATGTCACGTTAGCATATTGAATTACACACCGCTTCGGTTTTTCATAGACTTAACAAAAAAACTGACAAAAATTGAAAACTGTGACATTTCGAAATATAACATCTTCGCAATACTACTGTACTGCTAGAATGGCTTCGGGGACACTTTTGCGAGATCATTTTGTAGTTTCTTTGATGATACAGTGTTAAATAAGAGATCTACATTATGTTCATGATGTTTTGAATCTTAAAATTCTGGGCGATGCAAAACCTCTGGCCACAGCTGCTCAGTGAGGGGCTGCGCCGTGCCCCGCTGTGCTGTATTCACCAGTGCAGGACGTTCCTCGGGAGGCGAGTGGGGGCCCTGCCCTCTGTGTGTCGGCACCGCGCCTGCCTGGTGCAGGAGAGGTCCACTTGAAAAGCAGGCCACCTCCCCTCGGGCCGCTGGGGGGGAACAGCAAGGGCAGGAAGAGGAGGAGGAGGAGGAGGAGGGGTAACAGAACTCTTCCTGCTCTCCTGCCCCACCTCGCTCTCTGACCTGGTCAGCTTCTTAGCCGTCGTAGCCCCCTGGAGGGCTTTGACTCTGAGCGCAGCCTGGGGCTGCAGTGTGGACTCTGCTGGGCAGGAAGGGCTCCTGGCGTGGGAGAGGAGGGCATGGTGAGGGGTGTGGGGTCTGTGCCCGGTGGGGTGCCGAGGCCCGCCTGGCCTGGGAAGGGTTAGGCTCCTGGAGGGAGCAGGCTGCTGGGCACAGGGGGCTAGACCGGGGTTGAACAGGACCCTGCTGAGGGTCTGAGGGCTGGGGGCTGGCTGCGGTCTCTGTGGGGGCTGGAGACGGAGGCAGGTCGGGGGGGCAGGGATTCGAGGGCCCCCCAGGGGCACAGGCACGGGCGGGGGTGCGGCAGAGGTTTGGGATACTGGCCAGCTGGGGAGCGTTGGGGTTCCACTGGACTGCAAAGGGGGTATTCCTGGGCCTCGCTCTCAGGCCAGGCGCTTCTGATTTGGGGCTCCCTCCTCGCCCACCGCTGCCTTACGAGGGACGTCCTCGCAGGGCTGGTCCCAGTCGAAGCTTGGGGCCAGTCTGACCCCGCCTGTTTTTGGGGGCAGGGGGCAGGAGAGGAGGGGGTCAGGGGGGTCGGTTTGGGGGCTGGTTCTGTTGCTGCACTCCAGACTGGCTGTTACAGAAGCCCTGTCCTGGGGGAGCAGTGAGGGAGGAGTGATGGAGGTGGGGGCTGGGGGGTGGGGCGGGTGATGGAGGTGGGGGCTGGGGGCGGGGTGATGGAGGTGGGGGCTGGGGGCGGGGTGATGGAGGTGGGGGCTGGGGGGCGGGGTTGGTTTCTGGGGCTCTCCGCTCCCTTCAGGCTGCCGATCAGCTGCTCATTAAGCGGCAGTGTCTTCTTCCCTCTTGAGACTTGGCTTCCCTGTGCTGGGGGTTTGCTGTGATGTCACCGATGGCAGGAGGGGGTCTGGCGCCGGGACACAGGGGCTGCCCCTCCGCCTCCCCTCCCCTCCCCTCCCGGCTCCCCTCTCTTCAGTTTGAGTGCATCTGCATATGAGATGCCGCTGGCCAGGATTTTGTTGGCTTTCTGCAGCACTGCCTGGCTGTCCAGACCCCACCCCCACCCCACCCCACCCCCACCCCTGCACCAGCTGCCCCAGGGCTAGAGCCAGGCTGCATCTTCTGAAGGTAATGTAACCTGGACAAAGGGAGAGGAGAGCATGTTCAGTGATAAAAAAAGCCAATCACACATTTGCTCAGAAACAGGACTAAAGGTGTCTTCATGACTGCATCAGTAACCAGACGCTGCGGTCGCTTACCCCACAGATAATTCACATCGTGTGGAGTGCAGCTGTTCCATTGGTCAGCAATATACACGTAAATACCCTTACATGAACGGTACATGAATTCTAACGACTTACCAGTGTAACTTACTTGGAACAACAACCACTAGAACTATAAGAACAATAATAACAATTATAATAATACATTAATAAATGAACAGTAACAAACCTGGACTCCAGCTCTGCGCGAGTCTTCTCTGACATCACAAACTCCTTCTGCTGCTGCTGCTGCTGCTGCTGCGGGGGTTGGCTGCTGCTGTGCCGCACTCTTGCGTTTTCGCCACTTTCCCTTTCATGGCATCCCTGCCCGCGCTCTCCTGAGGTTTAACCAGCCTGCCGGCCTTGCAGCCTCTCTCCTGCGCCTTAGACTTGACTCCCTCCTGCTCTTTGATACCCCTGGCCCCCTCCTGCTCTTTGATACCCTGGCCCCCTCCTGGCCCTTGCTGGCCGAGCAGGGTCTGGTGTTTGGCACGGCCCCTCCTGCCTCCTGGAGGTGGGGGCAGCTGTGCTGCTGACCTTGCGCTGTTGGACGGACGCCGCTGTCGTTTCCGGCGGCTCCAGTCGGCGCCGCCCCCCTGCTGGGGGTGGCTGAGTTATTAGAGGCGTGTTGCGCCGAACTGGGCCCCACCGGTTTGGAGGCAGCACCGGCCCGGCTGACCCCTTTCCCAGGCAGCTTGGCGGGACGCGGCTGCGGTTGGGGGAGGCTGAGCTCCGGAGAGAGGCCAGGGTTCAAGGAGGGCTGTGCTCCCCTGGATCTGTGGCTCGGCGCGCGGAGGGAAGCAGCGGGAAGAGGGGGGCTCAGAGTCTGTGTCTCTCCCGCTCCAACCCCCCCAGCCCTGTGCTCCAGCTGCCTGTCCCCCGGGCGCAGAGGGGAGGGGGAGAGGGGTTGCCCTGGGCTGGGGTAGCAGACTGCTCCCCTGGTTTGCCCTGGTGGTGGTTTGGCAGGGCGGGTGAGGTTACCAAAGTTGGAGGCTCCCCCGGTACTTCCTGCTGCACAAAGTTCAGGCGAAGGGGAGGGGGTGGTTCCGGGACCCCTGGCTTGGTGCTGAGCCGAGGAGGGTGGGGAGTGGGGAAGTGGAATAGAGGAGGGGGAGGGACAGGGAGAAGGGGAGGAGCCTGCAGGGGCTCGACTCTGAACCCTTCCTCAGTTTCTCGTCTGCTTGGAAGCGGGTGCAGAAAGTCGACCCCATGCTGGGGACGGGGGGCACAAAGTGGGGTACCCCGACCCTGTTTGTGGGCTCCGGAGGAGGGGGGCCCAGAAAGAAAGGGTGAGATTCTGCTGGCGGAGGAGCTGTTGATAATGATGGTGGTGGGGCTGGTGATGATGATGCTGGTTCCCTCTGGTGGCTGTGTGGTGTAAACGCGCCTGCGCTGCTGGTCTCTGCCTGCTTGCTTGCACTGCCCTGATTCAGCTGGTTCTCTCTGGCTCCCTCTTGTGGTGATTCTGACTCCTGCTGTAGATCTGACTGCCCATTACCCATCCTCCTTCACTCTGCCAGCTTTCCGGGTTTCGTGCAACAGAGTTGAGAGATTATTATTATTATTATTATTATTATTATTATTATTATTATTAATAATAATAATTTGCATAAGCATTATTATTATTATTTATTTATTTATTTACTTTCCATATATTCGGAAACATGCTTATTAAATTGTTTTGAAACTTGGTATGAACACAATTTAGCACAAGATATTTGAGTTATGCGATTGTGTGCAGACATCGGTCTGTCTGCCTGTCTGTCTGCCTGCCTGTCTGCCTGCCTGCCTGCCTGCCTGCCTGCCTGCCTGCCTGTCTGCCTGCCTGCCTGCCTGCCTGCCTGCCTGCCTGCCTGCCTGCCTGCCTGCCTGTCTGCCTGCCTGCCTGCCTGCCTGCCTGCCTGCCTGCCTGCCTGCCTGCCTGCCTGCCTGCCTGCCTGCCTGTCTGCTCTGCCTGCCTGCCTGCCTGCCTGCCTGCCTGCCTGCCTGCCTGCCTGCCTGCCTGCCTGCCTGCCTGCCTGTCTGCCTGCCTGCCTGCCTGCCTGCCTGCCTGCCTGCCTGCCTGCCTGCCTGCCTGCCTGCCTGCCTGCCTGTTTGTCTGTCTGTCTGTCTGTCTGTCTGTCTGTCTCTACACAGGTCCATCTGTCTGTCACTCATCCGGAGAACACGTTCAGTTATTCCACACTGTAAAATCAATCATGTCTAATGAACTTCTTAAATGCAAATGGCAATTGAGCTATGCATTGCCATTTCTTATTCTATAGTATAGACGCTATACTAGTTTGTACTGGCTGTTGATACACGTCACGGAGTCATTTTAATACTAGCCCCGCTGACAGCTCTGAATTTCAATTAACAGCCCCCACGATACAGTAAATTAGCTACAGAATATGTTTGTTTGTTTTTTTACTTTATTAAATACTTTTAAAAACAACTGGTCGTGCTTAGACGACGATCTTGTGCACATCGAGAAACACACACGATTTTAATCACAGAATTGTGTAGCACAGTATAGTGTTTTAAAACATTATATTATAACACAAGGACAGAGTTAGACGAGTTTTCAATACCAGGTGTTTACATTTTCAGACAAGCATTAAAAAAAAAACAGCATGATAAGAGAAACTGCGGTTAGGTTATCCGACTTTTCCTATCAGTCACACCAAGCTATCTATAAATATATGCTATAAAATATATATTCAGAAAGCGACATACCTCAAGACATCAATTCAAGTCGCATTTAATTCCGCGTACTTGTATTTCAAATACATCTCCGTGGTGTGAAGAGACCGTTTCAAACGCGCACTTTACTATCGAGTTTGGGGGGGGGGGTTAGTTTTTATTTTTTTAAATAAGTTGTTTTTATTTTTTTTCAAACGAAAATAAGTTGTTTTCCATGGAAACTCTGGAATTTTAGTTCGGTCCCGTGAGGCGAACGGAAGCAGCCGCAGTTTAATAACACAGACACGTGCGATATTCAGAGAAGCTGTACAGATTTATATATATATATATATATATATATATATATATATATATATATATATATATATATATATATATATATATATATATATATATAATCACTTTATTCCGTACTTGCAGGTGGCTAGCTCTAGTATCGTTTTTTTTTTTCGTTTTTGTGCGTGTTTGCCGAAATGTCATTTACTTTTAACTTCATTTTCAATCAATATTTTTGATAGCATGTTTAAATTACATACACGCAATCTGACAACACACACACATTCTCAAACACAGAACAGGCATGCGTGTATGAACCCACGACCCGCACCTTCAGTGAAATTTCATACATAATAATCGCTTAAAAAATATTTATTTATTTAGTTATGATTTTTTTTTAATGTTCATGTGACATAAGCAGGATTCACTGGCATGATCAAGTACAGCACAGACGGTAAAGGGTTAAAAATAAGCATGTATTCTTTTTTATTTTTTTTATTTTGGAATTAAGGAATCTGTATTATTATTATCAAATCTGAACTGACTCAAACTGCTCTGCAATGGGATTATTATTATTATTATTATTATTATTATTATTATTATTATTATTATTATTATTGGGGAGAAATGCAAATATTTCTAATATTCTGTCTACATTTAAATACTGTAGCGTGCCCCCATTCACAAAACTGATTTTTTTATGCTGCTTTGTAGTTATAAAGCCTTTTAACCCTGTTTTAGAGAGTAGAAGGTTATTTGTTTGTTTATAGGAGGCTGTGTGTTCCAGTGGTTAAAGAAAAGGGCTTGTATCCAGGAGGTCCCCGGTTCAAATCCCACCTCAGCCACTGACTCATTGTGTGACCCTGAGCAAGTCGCTTAACCTCCTTGTGCTCCGTCTTTCGGGTGAGACGTAGTTGTAAGCGACTCTGCAGCTGATGCATAGTTCACACACCCTAGTCTTGTATCTTGTAAAGCGTTTTGTGATGGTGACCCACTATGAACGGCACTAAATAAAGATTATTTATTATTATTATTTATATTCTGTTTAAAAATTTCAAAGGAAAAAAAAAGGTCTGAGTACAGACCCCTGTGAATACAGACCTGTGAGAGACCTGTGAATACAGACCCCTGTGAGTACAGACCTGTGAATACAGACCTGTGAATACAGACCTGTGAATACAGACCCCTGTGAATACAGGCCTGTGAATACAGACCCCTGTGAATACAGACCCCTGTGAATACAGACCTGTGAATACAGACCTGTGAATACAGACCTGTGAATACAGACCCCTGTGAATACAGACCCCTGTGAATACAGACCCCTGTGAATACAGACCCCTGTGAATACAGACCCCTGTGAATACAGACCTGCGAATACAGACCTGTGAATACAGACCTGTGAGTACAGACCTGTGAATACAGGCCTGTGAATACAGACCCCTGTAAATACAGACCTGTGAGTACAGACCTGTGAATACAGACCCCTGTGAATACAGACCTGTGAATACAGACCTGTGAATACAGACCTGTGACAGACCTGTGAATACAGACCTGTGAATACAGACCCCTGTGAATACAGACCTGTGAATACAGACCCCTGTGAATACAGACCCCTGTGAATACAGACCCCTGTGAATACAGACCTGTGAATACAGACCTGTGAATACAGACCCCTGTGAATACAGACCTGTGAATACAGACCTGTGACAGACCTGTGAATACAGACCTGTGAATACAGACCTGTGAGTACAGACCTGTGAGTACAGACCTGTGAATACGGACCACTGTGAATACAGACCTGTGACAGACCTGTGAATACAGACCTGTGAATACAGACCCTGTGAATACAGACCTGTGAATACAGACCTGTGAATACAGACCTGTGACAGACCTGTGAATACAGACCTGTGAATACAGACCTGTGAATACAGACCTGTGAATACAGACCTGTGACAGACCTGTGAATACAGACCTGTGAATACAGACCTGTGAGTACAGACCTGTGAATACAGACCTGTGAATACAGACCCCTGTGAATACAGACCTGTGACAGACCTGTGAATACAGACCTGTGAATACAGACCCCTGTGAATACAGACCTGTGAATACAGACCCCTGTGAATACAGCCCTGCGTTTACAGACCTGTGATGACAGACCTGTGACAGACCTGTGAATACAGACCTGTGAATACAGACCTGTGAATACAGACCTGTGAATACAGACCTGTGAATACAGACCTGTGAATACAGACCTGTGACAGACCTGTGAATACAGATCTGTGAATACAGGCCTGTGAATACAGACCCCTGTGTATACAGACCTGTGAATACAGACCCCTGTGAATACAGACCTGTGAATACAGACCCCTGTGAATACAGACCTGTGAATACAGACCTGTGACAGACCTGTGAATACAGACCTGTGAATACAGACCCCTGTGAATACAGACCTGTGACAGACCTGTGAATACAGACCTGTGAATACAGACCTGTGAGTACAGACCTGTGAATACAGACCCCTGTGAATACAGACCTGTGACAGACCTGTGAATACAGACCTGTGAATACAGACCTATGAGTACAGACCTGCGAATACAGACCTGTGAGTACAGACCTGCAAGAGACCTGTGAGTACAGACCTGTGAAGTACAGACCTGTGAATACAGACCTGTGAATACAGACCCCTGTGAATACAGACCTGTGAATACAGACCTGTGAATACAGACCTGTGAATACAGACCTGTGAATACAGACCTGTGAATACAGACCCCTGTGAATACAGACCCCTGTGAATACAGACCTGTGAATACAGACCCCTGTGAATACAGACCTGTGAATACAGACCTGTGAATACAGACCCCTGTGAATACAGACCTGTGAATACAGACCTGTGAATACAGACCCCTGTGAATACAGACCTGTGAGTACAGACCCTGAATACAGACCTGTGAATACAGACCTATGAGTACAGACCTGCGAATACAGACCTGTGAGTACAGACCTGTAACAGACCTGTGAATACAGACCTGTGAATACAGACCCCTGTGAATACAGACCTGTGAATACAGACCTGTGAATACAGACCTGTGAATACAGACCTGTGAATACAGACCCCTGTGAATACAGACCTGTGAATACAGACCCCTGTGAATACAGACCTGTGAATACAGACCCCTGTGAATACAGACCTGTGAATACAGACCCCTGTGAATACAGACCTGTGAATACAGACCTGTGAATACAGACCCCTGTGAATACAGACCTGTGAATACAGACCTGTGAATACAGACCTGTGAATACAGACCTGTGAATACAGACCTGTGAATACAGACCTGTGAATACAGACCTGTGAATACAGACCTGTGAATACAGACCTGTGAATACAGACCCTGTGAATACAGACCTGTGAATACAGACCCTGTGAATACAGACCTGTGAATACAGACCTGTGAATACAGACCTGTGAATACAGACCTGTGAATACAGACCTGTGAATACAGACCTGTGAATACAGACCTGTGAATACAGACCCCTGTGAATACAGACCTGTGAATACAGACCTGTGAATACAGACCCCTGTGAATACAGACCTGTGAATACAGACCTGTGAATACAGACCCCTGTGAATACAGACCTGTGAATACAGACCTGTGAATACAGACCTGTGAATACAGACCCCTGTGAATACAGACCTGTGAATACAGACCCCTGTGAATACAGACCTGTGAATACAGACCTGTGAATACAGACCCCTGTGAATACAGACCTGTGAATACAGACCTGTGAATACAGACCCCTGTGAATACAGACCTGTGAATACAGACCCCTGTGAATACAGACCTGTGAATACAGACCCCTGTGAATACAGACCTGCGAATACAGACCTGTGAATACAGACCCCTGTGAATACAGACCTGTGAATACAGACCCCTGTGAATACAGACCTGTGAGTACAGACCTGTGAGTACAGACCTGTGAGTACAGACCTGCGAATACAGACCTGTGAATACAGACCCCTGTGAATACAGACCTGTGAATACAGACCCCTGTGAATACAGACCTGTGAGTACAGACCTGCGAATACAGACCTGTGACAGACCTGTGAATACAGACCTGTGACAGACCTGTGAATACAGACCTGTGACAGACCTGTGAATACAGACTTGTGAATACAGACCTGTGAGTACAGACCTGTGAATACAGACCTGTGAGTACAGACCTGCGAATACAGACCTGTGACAGACCTGTGAATACAGACCTGTGACAGACCTGTGAATACAGACCTGTGAGTACAGACCTGTGAATACAGACTTGTGAATACAGACCTGTGAGTACAGACCTGTGAATACAGACCTGTGACAGACCTGTGAATACAGACCTGTGAGTACAGACCTGCGAATACAGACCTGTGACAGACCTGTGAATACAGACCTGTGAGTACAGACCTGTGAATACAGACCTGTGAATACAGACCTGTGAATAAAACCTGGCTGCCCAGAGAGGATCGGCTGTGTGGTCACTCTGAAACAGGAGAGGTAGAAACAGAGATACAATTTCTCCTAAATTGCAATAAATACTCCCAAACGAGGAAAAAAAGTATTTTGAAAAATGTACAATTTCCCTCCCCCATCTGTCCTCCTAGGGAGGGACACACAGCCCCAGGCTGCCCAGCATGTGTCCACCTGTCCCAGCCTGAGGGACGCAGGGTGAGCATTCTGTTAACTGCGATTCGTTTTATTACTGTTATCAATCTCACTGCACTTTTTCTTATTCTTGATATTGTTATTTACTGTTATTGTAAATATGATTTCCTTTACCATTTAAATTACCATGAACATATTATTGCTTTATTTATTTTAAATCTGTATTTTTATTATATCTCGTTGTGCAAAACTTTAGCAATACTGATCATTATTATTATTATTAATTTTATTTTGGTAAGGTATGTTGTTTCACATGCTTTGTATTGTAATTGCTTTGGCAATACTGCTGTTGTTAGTCGTGCCAATAAAGAACCTTTGAATTTGAATTTGAATTTGTATACAGACCTGTGATGTATCTGACACATAAAAAAGTGAAATTTTGAACAGGGTGAATCAGTGCAAGGAAATATAGGGTGTGTAAAATTACTGTCAGCCTGACCTGTCAGTGAAATAACCAAACAGGTGAATTATCCAATGGCTTGTTTATACCAGAAATACAGGGATGGGAATAAGACTCCCATTGCATAGCAGTGTGATCCATTCCTGGTTTCACTAGGAGTTTAATAATAAGACACACCTGAGCTTGTTAGCTAGACACACTGGGGGCTGATCAAGCTGGTAGAGAAACCTGGACTGGGTGACACTGCTGTGCAATAGGAGTCTTATTTCCAGCCCTGAAAATCTACAATAATTATTGTGCAATAGCAGGACAGGTCATTTGATGGCTTTGGTCATCCCTGACAGACAGACAGACAGACAGACAGACAGACAGACAGACAGACAGACAGGCAGGCAGTAGTTTCGGGGGGTCAGGGGGTTATTTACCCTGTCAAGGTGTGACTTATTCACCGGTCAATAGCATCGTTGGTCAGGCACCAGTTCCTCCAGTAGCGCCTGTAAGGAGACTCGCGTCAGTCAGCAGCGATGTAGTCAAAGCGGCGAGGCAGGTGCAGTGAGAGGGAGGGAGAGAGAGAGAGAGAGAGAGAGGGAGGGAGGGAGAGAGGGAGGGACGGAGGGAGCGAGCAGGGAGGATGCTGCGAGATGAAAAATGGCTGATACTTCACCATCTTCACAACCCTGACGCCGAGACCGCAATTAAACATGGAGAAAAGAAAAATCTCCAACATGATTTTCTGAGGATAACGCGAGCAAAGGAATCGCGGCGGCGGAGGCATGGAGCCGGAGTGAGTCTCTCTCTCTCAAACCCCTCTCTGTACCCTTCCCTTCACCCCTTCTCTTTCATTCTCTTTTTTTTTCATTCTTTCATTTGCTTCATTATTTCATTCTGTCTATCACTCTCTCATTCACGCTTTCGTTTTTTTTGGTGCTGTTAAAAGTAACGACGAGAATAATAATAATAATAATAATAATAATAATAATAATAATAATAATAATAATAATAATACCTACGATTTATTTTTTATTTGTATTTTACATAATACATTGGTAACCCCGTTGAAACACTCCTACACACAAACACACCCACACACATATACAAACGCACAAAATACATAGCATTGTTTTATCCATATGCAATGTTTGTATATGTAAATATATATATATATATATATATATATATATATATATATATACACGCATACATTGAAGGTTGTGCTTATATTGAGTGCCAACAAAAGAAAACATTGCAGTCATTTATGTATTTTGAGGTAGATTATGATGTACGAATATTTTGCGCTGATATTGTAGAAAAATATCAACCCTAAGCAAATTGAAAGATACAATCCATCAAGACGGTTTGTGTCCCTGGGAAGCTGCTGCTTTCTGGTCTCTGTTGTCACTTCCTGTCTAATCCCATGTTTAAGGCTAGTGCTTGTTTAAACATTGTGTTGTGCTTCAGGTCATCCCTCAAGCCAGTGGAGGAGAGGAACACCGAACCACTGCCTCTCCGTTTGAGAGAGAGTGGAGAACTTCTTCTTTATTCCACCCGACAAACCTCATTATTACACACGTAAGGTAAGATAAACACATGAGAAGCAGTCACTCTCAGTGGATTTGCCCAGTATTCACCAAGACATCATTTATACCATAATCCCACTTTATCCTGCCTTAGACCACTTTTTTACATTGTAAAATCACATGCCCTGTTTTTTTTTGTGTGTGTGTTTCAACAGAATCCTATTTAATATTAAGTAATGCATTTGAATTGAAATCATCTTAATTTCCTTTTTGCATCGGTACTGTCCATGCGAGCCATAAATAAATATTTAAGCATGGGTGGGGAAAACAAAAGTCTCTGCTTCCTTCACTTAAATTTTCAAGTCTAATGCTAAGTGATTCACAGCTTGCCACTTGCTGTCAGGCACAGGGTCATTGGCAATTAATGTCATTATCCCTTTACTAAATGGTAATAAGTATGAAGTTAAGTGTGAAATAAGGCTGTCGATACATACACGTCAGTGTCTAAATTTCTAATTGAACTGGCTGGTATGCTAAAGTCTCGTTATTTGTTTTAAATGGTTGCAGACTCTGGAAGAGCGAACCCTCTATGTAGAGATGAGTCTAAAAAAAAATGTCTTTATAAATGTGACCAGAAAAATTGATTTTGTAAATTCGTTTGTAAATTGCAGTGATGCCAAAGGTTTGTTCAGTGTGTTTTTCGATAACACTTTACATTAAAGTGTCTCTAATTACTCTGTATTTACATAGTAAATGCATGTACACTTGCACGTAATGACAATGTTTATTATGCATAGTTACTTGTATTTTTTGTTGCACAATATATGCAAGTACAACATTGTCAAAAAAACACATCAAGTACAATGTAACTATGCATATTAACATTATATAATTGTGTCAGTACACATGTATTTACTAAGTAACGTCTATGTAAATACACAATACTTAGAGACAATGTAAAGTGCTGCCTGTTTTTCTAGCAGTACAGATGTCTGCATTTCATCGGTCTTGGTGCTGTATGTATTTGGCAGGTTTGGGATTCATCTTTCTCAAGTCTGAGCCGGCGGTGCACAAGATTGATCTGGAGACCATCTCTGCATCAAGACCATCAGCCTCAAAAACTACAGCTGTGTCCCAGTGAGCATGGCCTACACCCACCTGGGGGCTATTACTTTCATCCACTGCGAGGGGAGGAACTCAACGTCACCCCAGCCTCAGCTCCTCATAGACAGCGTGACTGATTCCATCATCGGCTACAACCAGGACATAACAGGGACCCCGCGACGTCTCCCGGGATGGACGTTACGTCGTGACTGCCGGCGAACACAACGGGAAGATCAGGGTTCAAACCCTCAGCTTCCAAGGCAGATTACAATCAATCCTAGACCTCCAAACTAGCCTGAGCATCTCGGACGTGGCTTTTCAGCCGCCATTTACAGAGGCCAATCAGTATTGCATATATGCAGCCTCTCGATCTCAAACGGACATGCTCTTTGTGGAGCTGTCAACAGGGAGGCTGGATGTTCTGAAGAACCTAAAGGATCCCATCTCATCAGACGATTGGCCCTGGAGTCGTTATAACAGGGTGGTGAAGGACAGTGGGCTGTTTGGACAACACCTGGTTACGCCGCCCTCAGAAGATTCTTTTATTTGTTCTAAATGGGAAAACAGAACCGCCTCCACTGTGAGGTTTCGGATATAAAGAGAGGTAAACACAGTCGTATGGGTTGGGGAGGTATGAGAAGTTAAAGAATAGCATTATAAGCAAGAATTTAATGGACTCAACGCTGAGACTGAGCAAGCAGTATAAATGTACGGTTATTGTAAAAAAAAGTAACAAAATATTTTTACTCTGTGAGGCTTCAGTGCAACAGTGATCTACGTGCACTTATCCAAATGACAGTGATACAATTATTGCACTTAACACTGAGGTTAAAACATAAAAACTGGGGAAAACTATGCACACATTTTCTTTTTTAAATAAAAAGCAAATCATGCCAATGCTGAAGAATATTTTCACAGGTTAGCCTTTTTTAATATATGGCTAATAATAATAAATGCTGCCTGGTATGATGATGATTAGTTTGATTTTGTTTTGACCTAGAATAACACTATTTCCCTTTTTTTATATAAAAGCATAGAAAAACCAGGTACTACATACATACATACATATATACATACATACATACATACATACCCCCCCAAAAAAACAAGCATTCTATCAAATACAGCCTGTATGTTTCCATAAAAGCAGACAACAAATTAAGTACTTTAAATCTGGCTACTGTGTAGGATTTTCAAATAGAATATCAAACCTAAAATATATTGCTAGGATAGAAAATACCAATTTCTGTGCCCTCCATGGAAGTGTACACTATCAAGAATGAGCCCCATTTGTCACTCAAGTCTGTAGATTTGTTGTTTTTCTCTAGCAATGCGTAATGAGAAGTTAGCTTATGTTCTGCTCTCGCTGATGAATATACATTTGTATATTAAACTGTGGTTTTCTTAAGACCACATGTTGCCTGTGCAGGTACAATATGAGCCAATTACTGCATAAAAGAAAAAGCAAATGAATCCATTAGTACAAAAAAGTGTGTTTTTTTTTTAAATTATGTATGGGATTGATGTCACCATTCATTAAACACCTCTCTTGTAAATACCACTGCAAATCAGTCTTTGTACTCCACAGAAACAGCCAGTTGTTTTGTCATTCGGTTAAAGCAGTGTAGAGTGTGCATTCAGTTTGCTTGCGAACGCGATGTTATTGAGAATGTTGAATCACTCGCTGCTACGGCTAAAGTTTCTGAACACACAATCTCAAATGTAAGTAAGGAACATTAGATTTGACCAAACTTTAATGAAAAAAGTCAATTGAACAGGTGCATTGATCTCCCATCATCTTGGACTTAATTATTGATTTAAACTGATAAGAATTCAGATCGACTACACTTGATCCTGAGCCAAGAGGCCTATTGAAGCTGACTGCCCACAATGGTCCTTTGCCCAAGCGCTTGCGGATGTTTCTCTCGGCCGCCAGCCGGAGCTGCCGGGTACTTGCTTCTTGAACTGAGGAGAAAAATGGGAAAAAGAAAAAAAGGTGCCAGCCTCCAATTATTAACACGGCCACCACCGCCGATGCCGCTGCTGTGCTCGTTCTGCTTTTATACCCATGTCGAGCCCCACCCGAGGGGCAGGGCTAGCCAAAAATTGCATTGAACTCATAAATGCTCCTCTCCACGGAAATCTTTAGTAAAAGGCGAAAGATTTATTCGAACTGAAGAGAAGCCAGAGTGTGGCTTTACTGGCAGCCCAGCCCTTCCGGCCGGCCCAAAGGCATTCTCCTCTACCCGGCGGCAAGGCCAAACAAAACAAAACAAAACAGGGAACTCTTCCCAAAACGCAAGTGCCGCTCGGTCCCGGCAAAGGGCGCTTTGCTGCTGCTGCCGCCTTGAAAGCGAGGGCTCCTTGCCCCACTAAACAGCTCCGTTTCTGCTTTACCGCTGCGCTCATCCTCCTCCTCCCACGAGCGCAAGGCCTTCTGGGTACACTGGCCAGCCTGCCTGCCTGCCTTATTTGGAACAGAAAAAAAAAAAAAACACACAACAAAAAGAGCGGGAAAAATACAACCCAGAAAAAGGGAGAGGCTGGCTCTCTCTCTCTCTCTCTCTCGTCTATTGACCTTTCTTGTGCACCGTTCCCGGAGGTACTGCAATACCGGTCGATGCGTGGAGTGGACGGAGCAAGCACCGGTTCCATATCCTGCTTCCAAAAATCAATTTAATATAGACGGGTCCCCTATGGGGACGTATCAGATATTAAACTGATAAGAACAGATTCTCTTTTTTTAATAATGTAAAAAATTTACACACACATACATAACTCACAAAACACACTTAAACATTGCACACTACAATACAAACAAAAAAAAAAAATAAAAAAAAAAAAAAAAAAAAAAAAAAAAAAATACTATAACCACAAAAGAAACGCACTTACAAACAACAAAATCAAGAACAAAAACATCACATTACAATTCACTTATACAAAAAAACACATTACATATGTCATTACATATTCCCCTATGTGCACCAGAAACATAATCGCACATATAATCCCATTCCTAAAACCTTTCTACTGGATAACATGTGCCCCTAACAATATGCCTATCCTACTTCTAATAAACAAGCAGCAAGATCTCATCCCACGCCAGTAGCCCACAGATCTCCTCGTCTCCATTCCTCGAGCCTCCATCTTCTCTTAAGCCTCTTGTCGGCCAAGTCGCAAAGCCGCCTTTTAGGACA
>CM060302.1:2795991-2855061 GCA_030684275.1 Acipenser oxyrinchus oxyrinchus
GTGTGTGGTGTGTGTGTGTGTGTGTGCGTCAGTACGAGTGTGTCTCAGTGTGTGTGTGTGAGTCAGTATGTGTGTGTCTCAGTGTGTTTGTGTGTGTGAGTCAGTATGTGTGTGTCTCAGTGTGTGTGTGTGTGAGTCAGTATGTGTGTGTCTCAGTGTGTGTGTGTGTGTGAGTCAGTATGTGTGTGTCTCAGTGTGTGTGTGTGTGTGTGTGTGTGTGTGTGTCAGTGTGTGTGTGTCTCAGTGTGTGTGTGTGTGTGTGTCAGTATGTGTGTGTCTCAGTGTGTGTGTGTGTGTGCAGTAGTGAGTGTGTGTGCTCGAGTGTGTGTGTGAGTAGGCATGTGTGTGTGTCTCAGTGTGTGTGTGTGTGTGCGTCCAGTCGTGTGTGTGTGTCTCCGTGTGTGTCGAGCATCTCTGTTTGTTTTTCCTCTCGTTTGTGAAGTTAGACCTTGTGTTTTGAAATCAATATATTATTCTCCCTGGCTGGCAGGCTGGCTGGCTGTCTGTCTGTTTCTGCCTGGGCATATCGGAGCAAGACCTGCCGATTCCACACTCGCATTCCTGGCATTCCCTGCGAGAGGAAGCTCCCCTGGGACACTGTGGGAGGCACAGGGGAGATAAAACAGAAATGCGGCCCTGTAGATGTCATCACCACTGGAACCTGTTAGCAGCATCAACCACAAAGCATTTGAAACACACAAACTACATGAATAGCAGGCTTTTGATCTGTGTTTTTATTATTTAGATTGAATGGCTTATAATGTGTCTGTAAGTGTAGGGCGTGTCTCTCTGATGGTCGTGTTGAGAGTGTGTTTGTTCTTGCACTCTTTGTATGACAGACCTCTCTCCCTTCTCCCTGTACCTCAGTTTTATATCAGTTAATCTGTGTGCGTTGGGAGTCTCTTATAATGTGTCTGTAGGTGTCGGGCGTGTCTCTCTGATCGTGTTGAGAGTGTGTTTCGTTCTCTTGCACTCTTTGCTGCGTCGGGGGGGGGGTCTGTCATACAGAGAATGAAACGCACTAAAGCATAGGCAAGCATTGTACAGCACAAAAATATTGTGGTAATCTTTTAAAAGGGAAACCTTCAATCTTTCTACCTGCTGCGGACAGCCTAACGGGAAGCTTCAAAGTTGCAATGAAAATATATTTAAAAATAATAAAAAAGTGAAATGCAACAGCATGTGAAGGGATGATGGGCGGGAGAGTTCTTGAATTGTTTCTGCCTTCAGTGCGCTGCGCGGGGGTCACGAGTGTGTAAGTGGAGTGAATCACGAGGAGGAAATGAAGAAGAGCGACCCCGTGGGAAGCCCAGCGTGACTCACGGACCCCCAACCCTGCAGGTGTGACTCTGCTGCTGGTATGTCACGGGGCTCTGTTCACAGTGTTCAAAACACTCTGAGAGCATGACTGTGAACCATTCAACACACACACACACAACGCACACAGACACACACACTGATCAGCACACACACGATACACACACCGCGCACACACGACACACACACACACTGATACACACACACACACACTGATACACACACACGACACACACACTGATGCACACCACACACACACTGATACACACACACAGAGACACACACTGATACACACACACACACACTGATACACACACACACCCGACACACACACCACACACACTGGACACACATACACACACACACACACACTGATACACACACACAGACGACACACCGATGCACACACACACCACACACACACTGATACACACACACTGGCACACACGATGCACACACAAGACACACACTGATGACACACACACCGACTGACACACACTGATACACACACTGACACACACACACACACTGATACACACACCGACTACACACACTGATACACACACAGAGACACACACTGATCACACACACACACCGCACACACACTGATACACACACACGACACACACTGATCACACATACACACACTGATACACACACACACTGATACACACACACACTGATACACACACACACACACACTGATCACACACACACGACACACACACTGATACACACACACACACTGACACACACACTGATACACACACAGAGACACACACTGATACACACACACACCGACACACACACTGATACACACACACCGACACACACACAGTACACCATGACACAGAACACGACACTGATACACACAGACACACACTGATACACCAGCACACTGCTGATGCACAGGACACAGCTGCATCACGACAAACACACAGGCAGGGAAGAAGGGACATAAAGAAGAAAAGCTGAGAAAAATGTCAGGAGATTTGTTGCATGAAGGGAGTTGTGTGAGGAGTGAGGCAGACTTGAGAGGGAGGAGGAGGAGAGGGAGAGGGAGAGGGAGAAGGGAGAGGAGGGAGAGAGGGGCAGGCTTGGAGAGAGGAGAGAGAGCAGACTACGAGGGAGGGAGAGGAGAGGGAGGAGGAGAGGAGAGCAGGCTAGGAGGGAGAGGGAGAGGCTCAGGCTTGAGGAGGGGAGGAGAGAGGAGAGGGGAGAAGGGAGAGGGCAGGCTTGAGAGGAGAGGGAGAGGGAGGGCAGGCTTGGAGAGGGAGAGAGAGGAGAGGGAGAGGGGCAGGCTTGGAGGAGAGGAGAGCAGGCTTGGAGAGGGAGGAGAGGCAGGCTTGAGAGGAGAGGAGAGGAGAGGGGCAGGCTTGGAGAGGGAGCAGGCTTGAGGAGGAGAGGGGCGAGGCTTGAAGAGGGAGAGAGGGAGAGGGGGCAGCTTGGAGGGAGAGGGAGAGGGGAGGGCAGGCTTGGAGAGGGGAGAGAGGGGCAGGCTTGGAGAGGAGGGAGAGGGAGAGGGGAGCAGGCTTGCAGGGGAGGGAGGAGCAGGCTTGGAGAGGGAGAGAGGGAGGAGGGGAGAGGCTTGAGAGGGAGAGGCAGGCTTGGAGGGAGAGGGAGGCATGGCTTGAGAGAGGGAGGGGGAGAGGGGGCAGGCTTGGAGAGAGGAGAGGGAACAGGCTTGCAGGGGGGGAGGAGAGGCAGGCTTGAAGAGGGGAGGAGGGAGAGGGTGCAGGCTTGGGGAGGAGGGAGAGGCAGGCTGGGGAGGAGAGAGAGAGGGAGGGGGCAGGCTTGGAGAGGGAGGGAGGGAGGGAGGGGGCAGGGAGAGGGGGGGAGAGGGGAGAAGGGAGCTGACTGGGGTGCTGTGGTATTTCCACACTTTGTTTCCCTGGAGCTGCTCGGGATATTTTATTTGCATAATGAAAAATAACCTGATAAGGTTAATAATACTACAAAGTGTCTCGCAGTAAAACCAAAGCACAGTGAAAGCATGGTGAAGCACAGAGAGGTGTGGTGAAGCATAGGGAAGCATTGTAAAAACAAACCATGTTAAAATAACCCTTATTATGTTTCTTTCAGTGTTTCTGTTGAAGACACTGAGAAAGACTTCTAGTGGAAGTTTCTGTCATTTAATTGAAGTTTTTAGTATTTCTAAGTTCAGCAGTTCACATACAATTCCCCATTTATACAGTTGGGTTTTTACTGGAGCAATCTAGGTAAAGTACCTTGCTCAAGGGTACAGCAGCAGTGTCCCCCACCTGGGATTGAACCCATGACCCTTGGTCAGAGTCCAGAGCCCCTAACCACTACTCCACACTGCTGCATACTAGGATAGGGTTTTACTCCCAGATTAATTAGCCCCAGTGTGTCAAGGTAACAAGCTCAGGTGTGTGTTTATTAAGCTCATAGTGAAACCAGGAATGGATTACACTACTCTGCAATGGGAGTCTTATTCCCACCACTTTTGAGATGCTCTCTGTCTGTCTGTCCCCCCCTCTTCTCTCCCAGATCTGTGATACAGGCCCTCCATAGTTTCCCTTCCACTCACTGTCTGACCGCGCGTTTTCTGAGTAAACAGCTTGTTTTGGGGTTTGGCAGAAAATGAAACAGAACAGAGTAGAACAGAGAAAAGGAGGAGGAGGTTAGCTTCCTGCTTGTCTGTCTGAGTGGAGATGAGGTGAGTGTGAAAGAGAGAGGGAGGGAGAGACAGTGGGACTGGGTTACAAACGTAAACAAAACACACATGGGATGGTCACAGTCCTTATGATCCCTTTATCTCCCTCCTTTCCCTCTCTCCATCTTCCCTTTCCTCCCCCCTCTCCCCTTTTTCTCTGTCCTTTAGTAAACTTTGAGAAGGGGGCTGGTTCATTATCTTCTCTGTGCTTTGAGAAGGGGGCTGGTTCATTATCTTCTCTGTGCTTTACTACACTTTGAGAAGGGGCTGGTTCATTATCTTCTCTGTGCTTTACTACACTTTGAGAAGGGGCTGGTTCATTATCTTCTCTGTGCTTTACTACACTTTGAGAAGGGGCTGGTTCATTATCTTCTCTGTGCTTTACTACACTTTGAGAAGGGGCTGGTTCATTATCTTCTCTGTGCTTTACTACACTTTGAGAAGGGGCTGGTTCATTATCTTCTCTGTGCTTTACTACACTTTGAGAAGGGGCTGGTTCATTATCTTCTCTGTGCTTTACTACACTTTGAGAAGGGGCTGGTTCATTATCTTCTCTGTGCTTTACTACACTGTGCTGTGCTTTTACCAGGGGGATGCCACAAGGGAAAAGGAAAGTGGATGAGAAAGAGAGAGAGAGAGAGAGAAAAAAGAAATTGAGAGAGAAAGAGAGTCCGAGTGGGAAGGTGAGAGAGAAGAGAAACAGAGACTGGGTCCCACGATGTGTGGGTGGGGTCCTGGGAAAGTTTATCCTGTCTGAGTGAGAGTTGGATGGTAGAAAGGAGACTGGGTGGGAGGGTTCGAGGGAGAGGAGGGTTACTGAGAGGCAGAAACTCAGACATTGTCTGACTGCGAAAGTGTCTTTTTTTTAAAAAAAATTTTTAACCTAAACACAAACAGAGAGTGGAGCTGTGTGGGTGTGAGGCGGCTGTGTTTCATTACAAATTCTTCCTCCTCCTCCTCTTACTCTTCCTCCACCTACTTCTTAAAGGCTTGCTGGGTGAGACTGACACACAGAAGCTCGGCTTTTCATGAGGTCTCAACAGCTCACACTCCAGTGAGTTCCAGCCACACCTGATCATAGTTTACAGTGGTTTGACAGTTTTAAAAAATATATGTACTTTTACCATACCCCTCTGTGCTTTTCAATGCTCCGAGTGGAAACGTGTGTCATTGAAGTTTCTTTTAGTGTTTCTATGAAACTCTGTGAAACTTTTCCTCAGGGCCCATGCCTGCCTGTCTCCACACTGAGCAAGGTGGGGGGGGGTTGGTTAAATCATCTCTTCTCCCAGCTGTTTCGCTGCAAGAATTCTTACTGCAAACCCAACGTGACATTTGTATTCGAGACTCCCTGAACTGCAGCGAATTTCATGCCAGCAGCACATAACACAGACAGCGCTGACACAAACACCAAGAGAATAACTCGCACAGAATTCAGCTTTTATTATATATTTTTAAATTATTCTAAATAAATAAATAAATGAATGAAACGCTTTGCTGTTGTTGGGTTTATGTTGTCGGTCTGTCCGACGCAGCTTGGTTTTAGACACACGGCCCCACACCCATTATTTTTTGAGCTGCAGCACAGCTGTCCCATAAGGAGACAATCAGACATGCTGTGTTATTCTTTAACAGAACATGATTGCGTTCAGTCCATAGAATATGCTTGAAATGTATTCAATGGCAAAAATGACCAGGCTCATATTGGTTCATGTAAAAGTGTATTTAAAATAAGGGACTGGGTCAACAAAACGCAGTGGAAACCGACTGCCTGAATGAGTCCTGGATTCAGTAACCCCCGTTCTGGACGCTCGGTGGACTCCAGTGAGCTGTGCTGTCGTTAGGTTTCGTATCGAGATGCATCACGATTCATCAGTAAAAATAGCACTGTCCTTAGAAAAGTCTCCCACAGTAAAAGCACAGCAAAGTGTGATAAAGCACAGTGAAAGCATTGTAAAGCACAGAGAGGTCTGGTAAAGCATAGGGAAGCATTGTAAAGCACAGAGAGGTCTGGTAAAGCATAGGGAAGCATTTTAAAGCACAGAGAGGTCTGGTAAAGCATAGGGAAGCATTGTAAAGCACAGAGAGGTCTGGTAAAAGCATAGTCAAGCATTGTAAAAGCACAGAGAGGTCTGGTAAAGCATAGGGAAGCATTGAAAAGCACAGAGAGGTCTGGTAAAGCATAGGGAAGCATTGAAAAGCACAGAGAGGTCTGGTAAAGCATAGGGAAGCATTGTAAAGCACAGAGAGGTCTGGTAAAGCATAGTCAAGCATTGTAAAGCACAGAGAGGTCTGGTAAAGCATAGTCAAGCATTGTAAAGCACAGAGAGGTATGGTAAAGCATAGGGAAGCATTGTAAAGCACAGAGAGGTCTGGTAAAGCATAGGGAAGCATTGTAAAGCACAGAGAGGTCTGGTAAAGCATAGGGAAGCATTGTAAAGCACAGAGAGGTCTGGTAAAGCATAGGGAAGCATTGTAAAGCACAGAGAGGTCTGGTAAAGCATAGGGAAGCATTGTAAAGCACAGAGAGGTCTGGTAAAGCATAGGGAACCATTGTAAAGCACAGAGAGGTCTGGTAAAGCATAGGGAAGCATTGTAAAGCACAGAGAGGTGTGGTAAAGCATAGGGAAGCATTGTAAAGCACAGAGAGGTATGGTAAAGCATAGGCAAGCATTGTAAAGCACAGAGAGGTGTGGTAAAGCATAGGCAACATATTAAAAACTTTAGTAAACTAACCCTTATAAAAGTTTCCCATAGTAAAAGCACAGCACAGGGAAAGCGTATCAATAATACAGAATGTCAGGATAAACTAATGAATTATAACCATGGGAACAGGATGATAAAACTGCAAAAACACTGTGGTGAGCGTTTCGAAGGGTGCAGAGTGCTTCTGTGTGGGGATACTGATTCAGACACCTCACTATGTATCATGCAGAGAAAGTTTCCTTATTCATGAAAACACACTGAATCATACCCCTCCTGCACATTTCCACCAGGCTCCAGAGAGCTCATAGTGGGTAAGTCATCCCAGGATTTTCCACAAACAAACTCCTGTGTATTAAATGTGCATCATCTCAACTAAAAACAAAACCAAATAAATAAATAAACGGGTCATATATCCATGACTTATCATAATTTCACATTAAGACTGTAATTAATGTAAGCAGATAATGGTCCTGAATGAAGAAACTCTAAAAAACCTCTTCAATTCAATGGCAAACGTTTCCACTAGAAGTCTTTCTCAGTGTCTTCAATAGAAACACTAAAGGAAACTTCATAAATTCAATGGCAAACGTTTCCACTAGAAGTCTTTCTCAGCGTCTTCAGTGTAAATTCAATGGCAAACGTTTCCACTAGAAGTCTTTCTCAGTGTCTTCAGTGTAAATTCAATGGCAAACGTTTCCACTCGAAGTCTTTCTCAGTGTCTTCAATAGAAACTCTAAAGGAAACTTCATAAATTCAATGGCAAACGTTTCCACTAGAAGTCTTTCTCAGTGTCTTCAATAGAAACACTAAAGGAAACTTCATAAATTCAATGGCAAACGTTTCCACTAGAAGTCTTTCTCAGTGTCTTCAATAGAAACTCTAAAGGAAACTTCATAAATTCAATGGCAAACGTTTCCACTAGAAGTCTTTCTCAGTGTCTTCAATAGAAACTCTAAAGGAAACTTCATAAATTCAATGGCAAACGTTTCCACTAGAAGTCTTTCTCAGTGTCTTCAATAGAAACTCTAAAGGAAACTTCATAAATTCAATGGCAAACGTTTCCACTAGAAGTCTTTCTCAGTGTCTTCAATAGAAACTCTAAAGGAAACTTCATAAATTCAATGGCAAACGTTTCCACTGGAAGTCTTTCTCAGTGTCTTCAATAGAAACACTAAAGAAACTTCATAAATTCAATGGCAAACGTTTCCACTAGAAGTCTTTCTCAGTGTCTTCAATAGAAACTCTAAAGGAAACTTCATAAATTCAATGGCAAACGTTTCCACTAGAAGTCTTTCTCAGTGTCTTCAATAGAAACTCTAAAGGAAACTTCATAAATTCAATGGCAAACGTTTCCACTGGAAGTCTTTCTCAGTGTCTTCAATAGAAACACTAAAGGAAACTTCATAAATTCAATGGCAAACGTTTCCACTAGAAGTCTTTCTCAGTGTCTTCAATAGAAACTCTAAAGGAAACTTCATAAATTCAATGGCAAACGTTTCCACTAGAAGTCTTTCTCAGTGTCTTCAATAGAAACTCTAAAGGAAACTTCATAAATTCAATGGCAAACGTTTCCACTAGAAGTCTTTCTCAGTGTCTTCAATAGAAACTCTAAAGGAAACTTCATAAATTCAATGGCAAACTTTTCCACTGGAAGTCTTTCTCAGTGTCTTCAATAGAAACACTAAAGGAAACTTCATAAATTCAATGGCAAACGTTTCCACTGGAAGTCTTTCTCAGTGTCTTCAGTGTAAATTCAATGGCAAACGTTTCCACTAGAAGTCTTTCTCAGCGTCTTCAATAGAAACACAAAAAGAAACTTCATAAATTCAATGGCAAACGTTTCCACTAGAAGTCTTTCTCAGTGTCTTCAGTGTAAATTCAATGGCAAACGTTTCCACTAGAAGTCTTTCTCAGTGTCTTCAATAGAAACACTGAAAGAAACTTAATAAATTAACTAACCACACCTGCCTGATATTCCTGTCGCAACACGTCAACCTGATAATTATTTACATTTATATTTAGAAAACATTCAGCCAGGTAGAGAGGTTATCTGAGTTGAAATGAGGCGTGGTGGAGAGAGAGAGAGGAGGAGAAAGAGAGAGAGGCAGAGAGAGATGGAGAGAGAGAGAGGCAGAGAGAGAAGGAGAGAGAGAGAGGCAGAGAGAGAAGGAGAGAGAGAGGCAGAGAGAGAAGAGAGAGAGAGAGAGAGAGAGAGAGAGAGAGAGAGAGAGAGCAGAGAGAGAGGAGAGAGAGAGAGAGAGAGAGAGAGAGAGAGAGGCAGAGAGAAGGAGAGAGAGAGGCAGAGAGAGATGGAGAGGGGGTAGAAAGGTTGCCTGAGTTGAACCCGAAGGATGCAAGCAATATAAAGCACACCATAGTGTAATACAGCACAGTGAAAGCGTGGTAAAGCACAGAGAGGTCTGGTAAAGCATAGGGAAGCATTGTAAAGCACAGAGAGGTCTGGTAAAGCATAGGGAAGCATTGTAAAGCACAGAGAGGTCTGGTAAAGCATAGGGAAGCATTGTAAAGCACAGAGAGGTCTGGTAAAGCATAGGGAAGCATTGTAAAGCACAGAGAGGTCTGGTAAAAGCATAGGGAAGCATTGTAAAGCACAGAGAGGTCTGGTAAAGCATAGGGAAGCATTGTAAAGCACAGAGAGGTCTGGTAAAGCATAGGGAAGCATTGTAAAGCACAGAGAGGTCTGGTAAAGCATAGGGAAGCATTGTAAAGCACAGAGAGGTCTGGTAAAGCATAGGGAAGCATTGTAAAGCACAGAGAGGTCTGGTAAAGCATAGGGAAGCATTGTAAAGCACAGAGAGGTCTGGTAAAGCATAGGGAAGCATTGTAAAGCACAGAGAGGTCTGGTAAAGCATAGGGAAGCATTGTAAAGCACAGAGAGGTATGGTAAAGCATAGGGAAGCATTGTAAAGCACAGAGAGGTCTGGTAAAGCATAGGGAAGCATTGTAAAGCACAGAGGGGTATGGTAAAGCATAGGGAAGCATTGTAAAGCACAGAGGGGTCTGGTAAAGCATAGGGAAGCATTGTAAAGCACAGAGAGTTATGGTAAAGCACAGAGAGGTCTGGTAAAGCATAGGGAAGCATTGTAAAGCACAGAGAGGTATGGTAAAGCACAGAGAGGTCTGGTAAAGCATAGGGAAGCATTGTAAAGCACAGAGAGGTCTGGTAAAGCATAGGGAAGCATTGTAAAGCACAGAGAGGTCTGGTAAAGCATAGGGAAGCATTGTAAAGCACAGAGAGGTCTGGTAAAGCATAGGGAAGCATTGTAAAGCACAGAGAGGTCTGGTAAAGCATAGGGAAGCATTGTATGGTAAAGCATATTAATAAACATGGCAGGGTAAGCTATGGTAACCATGGGAAAAACATGGGGGGCAAACTAGAAGCTCAGTGGTAAGGTTTTATAAGGGTGTTTTCGTGTTTGAAAGCCGATCCCCACAACAGCATCAGATATGCAGTGAGCGAGCGAGTGGATAAGCTATCAGCCAGGAGGAGAGTGTGAAAGAGCCTGATAAACATACAGGCATGGCTTTGTTTTACATCTCGTTTATTTGATGTGACATTTCAGAATATTATCACCCCTGAATCTCTTTCTCCCTGTGTTTTCTCTCTGCATGCTCTCTCTCACTCTACCCCTATTTTTCTCTTTCTCCTTCAATCGGTTTAGCTAGCGTGAATCTCTTTTAAAATGCATGTTCCTACCTGTTATTACAGCAACATTATCCCAGCCCCTCCCCACGCAAGAAATGAATCGGTAAGAAATCTAGAACGAGTGTGCTAGTCCTCTTACATCCACTGGGGGCAGAGTGTTGCTCGGGGTGTGTGCAGTCAAATCAGATGGACAGAATTTTTTGAATTAAAAAAAAAATTGAACGTGTGTTTCTAAGTCGTTCGATGGCTGCCTCTGATCACATTGAGAGTGCGTTTAATTCTCTCGCACTCTGCTGTGTCCATCTTACAAAGAGTGGAAGAGAACGAAACACACTGTCAACGCGATCAGAGGGAGACACGCCCGACACTTAGAAACACATTATAAGTCATTAAATCTAAACAAACCCTGATATTAACACATTTGATCTGCTTTGTAGCTCCTGTTGTGGTTGAAATGTTTCAGATGCTTTGTGGCTGACGCGGCGCTTGCCAGATCTGCACTCCAGTGTGATTATAACCTTAGCTGCTGATAACAGGTTTCAATGGGGACATGGCTTCAGGACTGGCTTCTAAATTGCATCTGAGATCCTGTTTATAAATGTTATACTGTGCCTAAACAAAGTTAAAAAAAACCCCAAAAAAACAGCACTTTCTTCTGTTTTAATAGCAGTGGTTCATGAATAGTTTTTACCGTTTGTAGATAATAAGTTAACACATGGAGCGTTTGAAAGATTTGAAAAGGCGAGCCAACACTTGATTGAATTTATTAAGTTTCTTTTAGTGTTTCTAAATTTAGCGCTGCCGAGTGTTTTTCAGTTACGAGCAGGGGAGGAGAAGAGAGAGGAGTTATATTTTAAAAAAAAGAAAAGCAATAAAACTTCAAAACGAGAGGAAAAAGTTACTCCGCGTTTTATAAAGAGTTTTAATATCATTTTTTAATGCCTGCCATTAAACAGTAATGAAGCTGGGTAATAGTTTCTGCATGAGAAAAGAGGCTTTGACTGTCAGAAAACCACACAAGTGCAATACGAAACACTTCGAGCTAAAAATGCTTTTTTACTACAGCTCGCCCCTGGGGCCCTTATAAAAGAGCACAGTGTGATACAGCATAGTGAGATACAGCACAGGAAAAGCACAGCACAGTGTGATATATATAGCACAGAGAGGTGTGGTAAAGCATAGGGAAGCATTGTAAAGCACAGAGGTATGGTAAAGCATAGGGAAGCATTGTAAAGCACAGAGAGGTATGGTAAATCATAGGGAAGCATTGTAAAGCACAGAGAGGTCTGGTAAAGCATAGGGAAGCATTGTAAAGCACAGAGAGGTCTGGTAAAGCATAGGGAAGCATTGTAAAGCACAGAGGTATGGTAAAGCATATGCAAGCATTGTAAAGCACAGAGAGGTATGGTAAATCATAGGGAAGCATTGTAAAGCACAGAGAGGTCTGGTAAAGCATAGGGAAGCATTGTAAAGCACAGAGAGGTCTGGTAAAGCATAGGGAAGCATTGTAAAGCACAGAGAGGTATGGTAAAGCATATGCAAGCATTGTAAAGCACAGAGACGTCTGGTAAAGCATAGGGAAGCATTGTAAAGCACAGAGAGGTCTGGTAAAGCATAGGGAAGCATTGTAAAGCACAGAGAGGTGTGGTAAAGCATAGGGAAGCATTGTAAGCACAGAGAGGTCTGGTAAAGCATAGGGAAGCATTGTAAAGCACAGAGAGGTGTGGTAAAGCATAGGGAAGCATTGTAAAGCACAGAGAGGTATGGTAAAGCATATGCAAGCATTGTAAAGCACAGAGAGGTCTGGTAAAGCATAGGGAAGCATTGTAAAGCACAGAGAGGTCTGGTAAAGCATAGGGAAGCATTGTAAAGCACAGAGAGGTGTGGTAAAGCATAGGGAAGCATTGTAAGCACAGAGAGGTCTGGTAAAGCATAGGGAAGCATTGTAAAGCACAGAGAGGTGTGGTAAAGCATAGGGAAGCATTGTAAAGCACAGAGAGGTGTGGTAAAGCATAGGGAAGCATTGTAAAGCACAGAGAGGTGTGGTAAAGCATAGGGAAGCATTGTAAAGCACAGAGAGGTCTGGTAAAGCATAGAGAAGCATTGTAAAGCACAGAGAGGTGTGGTAAAGCATAGGGAAGCATTGTAAAGCACAGAGAGGTATGGTAAAGCATAGGGAAGCATTGTAAAGCACAGAGAGGTGTGGTAAAGCATGTTAAAAAACAGGGTAAACTATGGTAAATGCAGAGTATAACCATGGGAAAAGTGTCCCAGTTCAGGCTGTCCAAATACCAGTTGAAACTGGTGCTGCCCAATACTTTCAGCTCCCAATCCCAGTTGGACAGGATGAGAAGCAGACCTCGCTGTCTCAAGTGGCTGGGAGTCTCTCTCTTGCAGGGCGTTTAGTTTGAGAGCTCGGATGTCTCTTCGAAGCTATTCATCTCCACAGTGTTTATGTGAAACATACTTATCCCCAAGAGATCTTTAAACATTCAAATACCGAACAGTCCTGACAGCGCCCACAGGTACATGAGCTCTGCCAGGCTCTGAACAACTGGGATCCAAGTCACTTTTCATTAGAAAGAGATATTCTTGCACTGTAATCGTACAGTTTTATCATGCTTTCTCCCATGGTTTTATCAGCCACTGAGTCGCTGTGTCCGACCCTGAGCAAGTCACTTCACCTCCTTGTGCTCTTCGAATGAGACGTAAAACAAACGAGGTCCTATTGGAAGTGACTCTGCAGCAGCAGCAGTTGTTGATGATGCATCGTTCACCCCCTAGTTTCTGTAAGTTGCTTTGGATAAAAGCGTCTGCTAAATGACTTATTCATAATAATAATAATATACTGTGCATTTACCATAGTTTACCATGTTAATTAATCATGCTAGTCTGTCCTCAACTGTAGACAAAACCCACCAGCCATTCATAGGCCAACAATGTAACCTCAACCTGCCATGGATACCAACCGCATGGAAGCAACCCACCTCCCACACTTCATTCTCAGGAGGAAGAAAAACCACGAAACCACACAGCAAGTAACAAAGTGCCCCCCCTTCACCCTAACCCAGCCCTCCCTCAGCGTGCTGCGGATCCTGGGGGTCTAGCTGGCTAGCAGGCTGGAGTTTGGGATCTAAGTGGGTGGTATTCTTAAAAGAATGGCAGTGTCTTGAGAAACAGCAGTTGCGTTGAATTTGGTGTCAGTTTGCTGGTGACTCATGAAAGAGAGGGAGGGAGGGAGGGAGGGGGTGGTGCTGGTTACGTAAATATGACTTCAGCAGGGCTGTCAAAGTTACAAATGCCAGACCTCCAATGTCTCCCCTTATAAAAGATTGCAATGGTAGTTCCCCCTCCCCCCCATGCTTTTCCCACGGTTATACTCTGCATTTACCATAGTTTACCCTGGTTTGCCATGTTTTTAATATGCTTTACCATACCCCTCTGTGCTTTACAATGCTTGCCTATGCTTTACCAGACCCCTCTGTGCTTTACAATGCTTGCCTATGCTTTACCAGACCCCTCTGTGCTTTACAATGCTTCCCTATGCTTTACCATACCCCTCTGTGCTTTACAATGCTTGCCTATGCTTTACCATACCTCTCTGTGCTTTACAATGCTTCCCTATGCTTTACCAGACCTCTCTGTGCTTTACAATGCTTCCCTATGCTTTACCAGACCCCTCTGTGCTTTACAATGCTTGCCTATGCTTTACCAGACCTCTCTGTGCTTTACAATGCTTCCCTGTGCTTTACCAGACCTCTCTATGCTTTACAATGCTTCCCTATGCTTTACCAGACCTCTCTGTGCTTTACAATGCTTCCCTATGCTTTACCATACCTCTCTGTGCTTTACAATGCTTCACTATGCTTTACCACACCTCTCTGTGCTTTACAATGCTTCCCTATGCTTTACCAGACCTCTCTGTGCTTTACAATGCTTGCCCATGCTTTACTATACCTCTCTGTGCTTTACAATGCTTCCCTATGCTTTACCAGACCTCTCTGTGCTTTACAATGCTTCCCTATGCTTTACCAGACCTCTCTGTGCTTTACAATGCTTCCCTATGCTTTACCATATGCTTTGATCCAGCAACCCCAAACTAGGTCTCCTGGAAGCAGGTTTCAAGCCACTGTTTCTGACTTTGTGTTCCCTTAACTTTAGATTCTGGGTTTGGAATTTTATGAATGTTCGTTGCAATGACTTAACTTCCTCACAATCCCAGCCATTGGATAATTCAGGAGTACTCACTTCTCTCTGCAGTCCGAAAAAGTCTCCCATTTTTCTGTCCCGGAATGTGAGAGTGACTCTGACCTCGATTTAGACTCCCCACCAAGATTTTAAAGTATGAAGGAAAAAAAAAAAAATTCAGAAGAGGTTTTCGGTTTAAAAAAAAAAAATGTAGTCTACATTGTACTGGGGTATATACCCTAGATAACCTCTTACACGGAAATCTGGTTTGGACAATCTCTCATTAGCACAGGAAGTTACTGAAGAGGTAGTAACTAAAGTCAAGGTCCAGCTGTCTGCTTTTATGGAACAAACATAGATTTTTAATATATGGTAGAATCATCCTTATACTTTTCATATATAGAAATTGGCCCCGTTTTTATATATTTAAAATGTATTGGGATATATTTAAAATATATTTTATATATATATATATATATATATATATATATATATATATATATATATATATAAAAGAGGTCAATTTCTATATGTGAAAAATATAAGGATCATACTTTTCTACCATATAGAAAATCCCTTTTTTTTCTGATAGTCGTGAAACTTGGTTTGAACTTCACAATTCATCACGAGTTACTCACATTGAAAATGTATTTAGTGTTAGAAAAAAGCAGGGATAGTTTTAATTTATTACATATTTATTATTATTATTATTATTATTATTATTATTATTATTATTATTATTATTATTATTATTATTATTAATAAAAAAAATGTTTAAACAGTCTTTTTCCCCTGTAATTTTCAATTATTAATAAACATTTACCATATGCAATTGAACAAAAGTGATACTTCAATTTACAGTGTGGAGTAGTGGTCAGGGCTCTGGACTCTTGACCGGAGGGTCGTGAGTTCAATCCCAGGTGGGGGACACTGCTGCTGTACCCTTGAGCAAGGTACTTTACCTAGATTGCTCCAGTAAAAAACCCAACTGTATAAATGGGGAATTGTATGTAAAAATAATGTAGCTGTATGTAAAAATAATGTGATATCTTGTAACAATTGTAAGTCGCCCTGGATAATAAATAAATAATAATAATAATAATAATAACATGCATTCACAGAGACAAATATATGGTTTTATTGTAATTTGTTGACATTGTGTTTTTTTTTTAAACTATGGTATGGCGTTGTCTATTTTGGTGTGTTCGTTTAAGCCACAATGACTTTTGGTAAGCCTGCTATGTGTTTTGAACCACAAACTTCTTTGTTTCTTTCCAGTCAGTGGAAGCACACACACGCGTCTTGCCGTTATGACTCAGCACAGCTATAATTTCTGCTCGTGACAAAGACAGGAAAGGACAACAGTTACTTCAAGACACCAGAACAGGAAAGCTATTTTGAGAGGGCAGTAAAAATGCATGAAAGCTATTTAAAACAGACGTTTTCAATTTGGAAAAGCCATTCCAAGAATTACTAATGTTATAAAGAGATATATAAACTTGTCAAACACATGCTGAACTTGTCAACAACTCTGCATCTGTATTGCAATTGTATAATCGAATGAGCTGCTGACAAATCAGATATCTGTTTGCTCAATAAAGCCTACAGCTGTGGCCATATGATTTGCATCACCGCACGTAGAATTTCTGCTTTGTAAAGTCGAACGAAACCTGCTGAATAATGTCACGTTATCATATTGAATTACGCACCACTTTGTAGTTTTCCCATAGACTTAACAATAAAAAACATTTCGGAATCTAACATTAAATGCTACTGTACTGCTGTTCTTCTGTAGTTTCTTTGATTTCATGATGTTCAAGAAAAGAGCTAAATGATATCGGTTTACAACTTGTATGTGTGTTTCCTGAATAAAGCCTATCTCATGAAAATGATTTGGACCTGGTCTTCATTAAAAGGGAATGGGAATTTGGAATTGAAATTGGAAAAAAATGGAATCAATCTCCTCCTGTTTACCGGCAGGGTTTGATCCCACTCTCCCTGTCTGCATCATTCCAGCCACATTACAGGCAAACTTTGAAGTGTCTTTTTAAAAAAAAAAAATGAGTCTAACAGGAAATGAATAAAATAATGTTTGTCCACCACAAGAAGAAGCCGACAGAGGCAGGGCTGGGGGCTGGGGGCTGGGATGGTGGGGCTGTTTGGGGTGCTGGGTGGATGAAAAGGGATTTCAGGGCTATCTTTAAAAATCATCTCGCCAGGGTGGTGAGTCAATTTAAAAAGCAACTGCAAGTCCCATCAGCATTAGAAACTATTAGCAGCAATGACATTTCTAATGTACAACTCTCTGTGCTTTACCATCCCTCTCTGTGCTTTACAATGCTTCCCTATGCTTTACCACACCTCTCTGTGCTTTACAATGCTTCCCTATGCTTTACCATACCTCTCTGTGCTTTACAATGCTTCCCTATGCTTTACCAGACCTCTCTGTGCTTTACAATGCTTCCCTATGCTTTACCAGACCTCTCTGTGCTTTACAATGCTTCCCTATGCTTTACCATACCTCTCTGTGCTTTACAATGCTTCCCTATGCTTTACCATACCTCTCTGTGCTTTACAATGCTTCCCTATGCTTTACCAGACCTCTCTGTGCTTTACAATGCTTCCCTATGCTTTACCAGACCTCTCTGTGCTTTACAATGCTTCCCTATGCTTTACCAGACCTCTCTGTGCTTTACAATGCTTCCCTGTGCTTTACCAGACCTCTCTGTGCTTTACAATGCTTCCCTATGCTTTACCAGACCTCTCTGCTTTACAGTGCTTCCCTATGCTTTACCAGACCTCTCTGTGCTTTACAATGCTTCCCTATGCTTTACCAGACCTCTCTGTGCTTTACAATGCTTCCCTATGCTTTACCATGCTTTCACTGTGTTGTATTACACTGTGCTGTTACTATGGGACACTTTTATAAGCTTACACTCTGTGTTTCTGGGCTGTGTGTTTGCTCATGACTCACCCCAGCACTGAGTCACCTCTCCGCACTAACAAGCTGGACTCTGACACGCACTGCTGTCCCATGATTCACTGGATGTCCAGACCCCAGTGCTGCGGTAAAGCATATTAAAAAATAAATAAATAAATAACATAGTAAACTAACCCTTATAAAAGTTTCCCATAGTAAAAGCACAGCATAGTGTAATACAGCACAGTGAAAGTGTGGTAAAGCACAGAGAGGTTTGGTAAAGCATAGGGAAGCATTGTAAAGCACAGAGAGGTCTGGTAAAGCATAGGGAAGCATTGTAAAGCACAGAGAGGTCTGGTAAAGCATAGGGAAGCATTGTAAAGCACAGAGAGGTCTGGTAAAGCATAGGCAAGCATTGTAAAGCACAGAGAGGTTTGGTAAAGCATAGGGAAGCATTGTAAAAGCACAGAGAGGTCTGGTAAAGCATAAGGAAGCATTGTAAAGCACAGAGAGGTCTGGTAAAGCATAGGGAAGCATTGTAAAGCACAGAGGGTCTGGTAAAGCATAGGGAAGCATTGTAAAGCACAGAGAGGTATGGTAAAGCATAGGGAAGCATTGTAAAAGCACAGAGAGGTCTGGTAAAGCATGGGGAAGCATTGTAAAAGCACAGAGGTCTGGTAAAGCATAGGGAAGCATTGTAAAGCACAGAGAGGTCTGGTAAAGCATAGGGAAGCATTGTAAAGCACAGAGAGGTCTGGTAAAGCATAGGAAGCATTGTAAAAGCACAGAGAGGTCTGGTAAAGCATAGGGAAGCATTGTAAAGCACAGAGAGGTCTGGTAAAGCATAGGGAAGCATTGTAAAGCACAGAGAGGTCTGGTAAAGCATATTAAAAAACAAACCCTGGTAAACTAACTTTGGAAATAGGAGGAAACGCTTCCCTGGGAAAGAGCACAGAAATAAGTTCACAGAGAAATAAAATAAACACAAAACAGACAGATAAATATAAATAAATAAATACATAAATGAGTGAATAAATGAATTAAAAATAGCTATGTGAGATCATGGCGTTGGTAGGCATACTGTAACTATATCTGGGTGTTTCTCCAACCGGGGAGACAAAACAGAAATATATTAGAGCATCAGACTAGAGGAAATGAAGACAAGCACTCAAACATAGAGCTGAGGAGGGACTGGGAGGGAAGCAGTGTGGCTCTAGTGGAGCTGAGGAGGGACTGGGAGGGAGGGAGAGAGGAAGCAGTGTGGCTCTAGTGGAGCTGAGGAGGGACGGAGGGAGGGAGGGAAGCAGTGTGGCTCTAGTGGAGCTGAGGAGGACTGGGAGGGAGGGAAGCAGTGTGGCTCTAGTGGAGGTGAGGAGGGACTGGGAGGGAAGCAGTGTGGCTCTAGTGGAGCTGAGGAGGGACTGGGAGGGAAGCAGTGTGGCTCTAGTGGAGCTGAGGAGGGACTGGGAGGGAGAGAGCAGTGTGGCTCTAGTGGAGCTGAGGAGGGACTGGGAGGGAGGGAGAAGCAGTGTGGCTCTAGTGGAGCTGAGGAGGGACTGGGAGGGGAAGCAGTGTGGCTCTAGTGGAGCTGAGGAGGGACTGGGAGGGAGGGAGGGAAGCAGCGTGGCTCTAGTGGAGCTGGGAGGGACTGGGAGGGAGGGAAGCAGCGTGGCTCTATGGTATGAGGCACACTGTCGCTAACAGGAAGTGACACGTTATTTGGTGAACAGGAAGGCTAGCAATCACACGTTAAAAACAGGAAGTACCTACGACACAGCATCCTGTGTACAGCCTGTGTCTTTTCTGTTTCCTGCTGTGTTTTTCCCAAAAGAGTGTTTCAGTTAAACGTTTTTTTTATACTACACTGTATTGAATTAGCTGGCTCTCAGATCCCCAGTACAGCACTGAGTTCTCTATACTAGACTGTATTGAATTAGCTGCTCTCAGATCCCCAGTACAGCACAGAGTTCTCTATACTAGACTGTATTGAATTAGCTGGCTCTCAGATCCCCAGTACAGCACTGAGTTCTCTATACTAGACTGTATTGAATTAGCTGGCTCTCAGATCCCCAGTACAGCACTGAGTTCTCTATACTAGACTGTATTGAATTAGCTGGCTCTCAGATCCACAGCACTGAGTTCTCTACACTAGACTGTATTGAATTAGCTGGCTCTCAGATCTCCAGTACAGCACAGAGTTCTCTATACTAGACTGTATTGAATTAGCTGGCTCTCAGATCCCCAGTACAGCACTGAGTTCTCTACACTAGACTGTATTGAATTAGCTGCTCTCAGATCCCCAGTACAGCACTGAGTTCTCTATACTAGACTGTATTGAATTAGCTGCTTTCAGATCCCCAGTACAGCACTGAGTTCTCTATACTAGACTGTATTGAATTAGCTGCTCTCAGATCCCCAGCACAGCACTGAGTTCTCTACACTAGACTGTATTGAATTAGCTGGCTCTCAGATCCCCAGCACAGCACTGAGTTCTCTACACTAGACTGTATTGAATTAGCTGCTCTCAGATCCACAGCACTGAGTTCTCTATACTAGACTGTATTGAATTAGCTGTATCTTTGGGAGGGGGAGAGCGAGGGCTGAGGGAGAGGGGAGGAGAGGGGAGGGGAGAGCGAGGGCTGAGAGAGAGGGGAGGGGAGGGGAAGGCTGAGGGAGAGGGGAGGGGAGGCGAGAGGGAGAAAAAAGAGCAGGGAAAGAGGGAGGCTTTTAAAAACACAAGACAGAGAAGAGAGAAAGAACAAAAGGAGAGAGAGACAAGAGGCAGAGAGATAAAAGAGAAAGACAAGGAGCAGGGAGAGAAGGGGGAGAAAAAAGAGAGAGAGCGATATAAACAAACAAAATAAGGGGAGAGGGAAGATGACAGAGGGAGGGAAGCAGAGAGAGAGATAGAGAGAGAGAGGGAGACAGGGCGGGAAAAAAGCGAGCGAGCGAGTGAGTTAGACCCACATTTACAACTTAATGACTCTCCTTCCTTATTTAGTAAATATTTGCCCTGCAGTTTACCGCTGCAAGTGTGCCGCGCTGAACCCAGGAGCGACTGCTTGTTTAGGTAGGGGACATTCCAGGATTATGGAGGGGGGGGGGGCATTCCAGGATTATGGAGGGGGCATTCCAGGATTATGGAGGGGGGGCATTCCAGGATTATGGAGGGGGGGCATTCCAGGATTATGGAGGAGGGGGCATTCCAGGATTATGGAGGGGGGCATTCCAGGATTATGGAGGGAGGGGCATTCCAGGATTATGGAGGGGGGCATTCCAGGATTATGGAGGGGGGCATTCCAGGATTATGGAGGAGGGCATTCCAGGATTATGGAGGGGGGGCATTCCAGGATTATGGAGGGGGGCATTCCAGGATTATGGAGGGGGGGCATTCCAGGATTATGGAGGGGGCATTCCAGGATTATGGAGGGGGGGCATTCCAGGATTATGGAGGGGGGGCATTCCAGGATTATGGAGGGGGCATTCCAGGATTATGGAGGGGGGCATTCCAGGATTATGGAGGGGGCATTCCAGGATTATGGAGGGGGCATTCCAGGATTATGGAGGGGGGGCATTCCAGGATTATGGAGGGGGGGCATTCCAGGATTATGGAGGGGGGCATTCCAGGATTATGGAGGGGGGCATTCCAGGATTATGGAGGGGGGCATTCCAGGATTATGGAGGGGGGGCATTCCAGGATTATGGAGGGGTGCATTCCAGGATTATGGAGGGGGGCATTCCAGGATTATGGAGGGGGGCATTCCAGGATTATGGAGGGGGCATTCCAGGATTATGGAGGGAGGGGCATTCCAGGATTATGGAGGGGGCATTCCAGGATTATGGAGGGGGAGGGGTGGTTACAGGTATTGCCACTGTGAACCTATTAGCAGAAACTACATTTAGAAACACAAAAACAAAAAAAAACCTTTATAAATTTCACAAAGTCTTGACTAGACTATAATGGTACACTTAAAAAAAAAAAAAAAAAACCAAAGGTATATTTTCCCCTGTGCTTGCAGAAAGCAACTGATAATGATCAGATTAAAGCTAAGAGCTTCACCTGGTTTCTCAACTCCAAATAACAATGACTGCTTCACCCAACGAGAGAGGACCTCATGACACAGCTAAATCCAAACCCACAAATCCTTATATATATATATTATATATATATATATATACACACACACACACACTGGGGTTTAAAAAAAAAACTGCAGATATTAAACGTGCGTGATACACTAGCAGATTTCTTTTTGTTGTGTTTTTTTTATTCTGAAAACTTAAAGCACAGAGAGGTGTGGTAAAGCATAGGGAAGCATTGTAAAGCACAGAGAGGTGTGGTAAAGCATAGGGAAGCATTGTAAAACACAGAGAGGTCTGGTAAAGCATAGGGAAGCATTGTAAAGCACAGAGAGGTCTGGTAAAGCATAGGGAAGCATTGTAAAGCACAGAGAGGTATGGTAAAGCATAGGGAAGCATTGTAAAGCACAGAGAGGTCTGGTAAAGCATAGGGAAGCATTGTAAAGCACAGAGAGGTGTGGTAAAGCATAGGGAAGCATTGTAAAACACAGAGAGGTCTGGTAAAGCATAGGGAAGCATTGTAAAGCACAGAGAGGTCTGGTAAAAGCATAGGAAGCATTGTAAAGCACAGAGAGGTATGGTAAAGCATAGGGAAGCATTGTAAAGCACAGAGAGGTCTGGTAAAGCATAGGGAAGCATTGTAAAGCACAGAGAGGTCTGGTAAAGCATAGGGAAGCATTGTAAAGCACAGAGAGGTATGGTAAAGCATAGGGAAGCATTGTAAAGCACAGAGAGGTCTGGTAAAGTATAGGGAAGCATTGTAAAGCACAGAGAGGTCTGGTAAAGCATAGGCAAGCATTGTAAAGCACAGATAGGTCTGGTAAAGCACAGGGAAGCATTGTAAAGCACAGAGAGGTCTGGTAAAGCATAGGGAAGCATTGTAAAGCACAGATAGGTCTGGTAAAGCACAGGGAAGCATTGTAAAGCACAGAGAGGTCTGGTAAAGCTTAGGGAAGCATTGTAAAGCACAGAGAGGTCTGGTAAAGCATAGGGAAGCATTGTAAAGCACAGAGAGGTGTGGTAAAGCATAGGGAAGCATTATAAAGCACAGAGAGGTCTGCTGCTGCCGCTAACTGTTTTCAAATGAGGGTGTGACTTTATACTTGGTATGTTTCTGTGTATTCTTTACCTGGAGAGCAGGTGTGCGGTCTCTCGATTCCAGACCTCATTGTCTGAACTGCAGGTGTGATTATCCTGCAGGTAGGGAGGGAGGGAGCGTCAACAAAGTGCCAGCACAGCAGAACAAAGGAGGAGAAAAGCACGTTAGAAAAGAGCAGAGAACAAAAAGGACAAGATAGCGATCTCGACTGTCCTGGCAATAATGAGAGAGGGAGAGAGAGAGAGCGAGAGAGAGAGAGAAGGAGATGAAAGGGGGAGAGGAATAGGGGTGGGATGAAACTGACAGGGTCTCCTAACTTCAAAAGCTGAGTCCCATACCCCAGAATCTACCCTCATAAAAGTTGCGTTTCCCATAGTTCAGCATTGTTTGTCATGTTTATTGATATGCTTCTACTTTGCTGTGTTTTTACTGTGGGATACTTTTATAAGGGTTAGTTTACCATAGTTTGTATTTTTAATATGCTTTACCATACCTCTCTGTGCTTTACAATGCTTGCCTATGCTTTACCAGACCTCTCTGTGCTTTACAATGCTTGCCTATGCTTTACCAGACCTCTCTGTGCTTTAGAATGCTTCCCTATGCTTTACCATACCTCTCTGTGCTTTACAATGCTTCCCTATGCTTTACCAGACCTCTCTGTGCTTTACAATGCTTCCCTATGCTTTACCATACCTCTCTGTGCTTTACAATGCTTCCCTATGCTTTACCAGACCTCTCTGTGCTTTACAATGCTTCCCTATGCTTTACCAGACCTCTCTGTGCTTTACAATGCTTCCCTATGCTTTTACCATACCTCTCTGTGCTTTACAATGCTTCCTATGCTTTACCACACCTCTCTGTGCTTTACAATGCTTCCCTATGCTTTACCAGACCTCTCTGTGCTTTACAATGCTTCCCTATGCTTTACCAGACCTCTCTGTGCTTTACAATGCTTCCCTATGCTTTACCATACCTCTCTGTGCTTTACAATGCTTCCCTATGCTTTACCAGACCTCTCTGTGCTTTACAATGCTTCCCTATGCTTTACAAGACCTCTCTGTGCTTTACAGTGCTTCCCTATGCTTTACCACACTCCTCTATGTTTTACCATGCTTTCAGTGTGCTGCATTACACTTTGCTGTGGTTTTACTGAGGGACAGTCAAGGGGAGTTACTTGATTCAACCTCTTTGCTTTTTTAAACACCAAAAATGGAAACCAAAAAAATGTTGCAGCTGAGATGTGAATCTGTGCAAAGGGAAGTGCTTTGATTCTGAAAGTAAACAAACACAAAGAGCCATCCCGGAGAGGCAGGGAGTATCGCAGTATCTCAGCGCTGATCCAGGGAGGGGAGTCCCGGATAGCACGGCCCGGAATTCTGCTCTCCCATTCTGTTATCTGTTCCGTGTAAACAGAGCGCCGGCCGTGTGCCAACGCGATGACCTCATGCTTACTGAGGGGGGGGGGTGGGGGGATATGCCAAGGTTAACAGCCATCTTCCCCTTAGAAGAGTTTCCCACAGTAAAAGCACAGCAAAGTGTAATACAGCACAGTGAAAGCATGGTGAAGCACAGAGAGATCTGGTAAAGCATAGGCAAGCATTGTAAAGCACAGAGAGGTATGCTAAAGCATAGGGAAGCATTGTAAAGCACAGAGAGGTATGGTAAAGCATAGGGAAGCATTGTAAAGCACAGAGAGGTGTGGTAAAGCATAGGGAAGCATTGTAAAGCATAGAGAGGTCTGGTAAAGCATAGGGAAGCATTGTAAAGCACAGAGAGGTCTGGTAAAGCATAGGGAAGCATTGTAAAGCATAGAGAGGTCTGGTAAAGCATAGGGAAGCATTGTAAAGCACAGAGAGGTCTGGTAAAGCATAGGGAAGCATTGTAAAGCACAGAGAGGGATGGTAAAGCATAGGGAAGCATTGTAAAGCACAGAGAGGTCTGGTAAAGCATAGGGAAGCATTGTAAAGCACAGAGAGGTCTGGTAAAGCTTATATAAAACAATGGTAAACTAGCCCTTATAAAAGTCTCCCACAGTAAAAGCACAGCAAAGTATTTAATTGATTGATTCCAGTTAAATTCCACATTTCTTTGTCATTATTCTTGTTTTTGCAAGCACTTTGTGACCCTATTTGTTTGAAAAATAAGTTCTATCGTATGTTTTTGTATTATTGCTTGGTTATTTAGAACAGACACTGTAAACATGCTAATGTGGGTACTTTCCCTGACACTGATCTGTGCTGAGTCCTTCACAAAAGAGGAACGAGCCCCCTCCTCCCCTCTACCCAGCCAGCTAAAATGAAAACCAGACTATAAATAGAAGCTATACAGAGACAAGGACATCTGTGTGCCTGCACTAATCACTTCCCTTTCTGTCTCCGGTATGAAAACTCATGTCAGTGTGAGTGTTTGTAAAATGACCCTTCTCATCCCTCCAGCACTGTCATACCATTGCACCTTAATAATAATAATAATAATAATAATAATCATAATAAAAATCATAAGGAGCGCTAGTCTAACACAGTCCCATCTCATCCCTCCAGCGCTGTCATTACCAGCACCTTAATAATAATGAGCGCTAGTCTACACACTCCACTCTCAGCTCATTAATAATAATGAGCGCTAGTCTGCACACTCCACTCTCAGCTCATTAATAATAATGAGCGCTAGTCTACACACTTCACTCTCAGCTCATTAATAATAATGAGCGCTAGTCTACACACTCCACTCTCAGCTCATTAATAATAAGCGCTAGTCTACACACTCCACTCTCAGCTCATTAATAATAATGAGCGCTAGTCTACACACTTCACTCTCAGCTCTCCAGTGCTGTAACCTGAGAGCCAGCCCCCACCCCGCAGCATTTTAATTTAAAAACAGCGTTGATAAGCCTGACGGTTCACTTTCCCTCGAACGCCCATGGTTTCATGCAGCAGCATTGACCTCCCTGTCACCCCCCCCTCCCTCCTCCCGCTCGCTGTGCAGATGGAACATCGTGATAGGAGAGCTGTAAATACACGCTTTGTTAGCTACCTGAGCCTCTGTCCAGCCCTGTATGGAAACTACATCATACCTATTGAGGTGCAGCAAATATAACTCCATTCGGAAAATGCAGACTGCTATTTTAGTATTGGAAAGATAATTCCGCTCAACTGAAACGCATGTCACCTTGACTCTAATAACACTGATGAAGGCACTAGAGCCCAAACGCTGGTCTGCTTGACTCAGTTTAGTTTCAGTCACACTGATGAAGGCACTAGAGCCCAAACGCTGGTCTGCTTGACTCAGTTTAGTTTCAATAACACTGATGAAGTGCAGCAACAACAATAAATAATAATTTGTTCTGTCAGGAGATCTAATTTGCTTTCTTGGCGACTGTGTTTTGATGACATTGCCCTTTCCAGCAGCCCTAAAACCATGGTGTCTCATTATTGTACCAAAGAGACTGGTCTGAATACAGAGTAGAGAAACCAGGGTGTTTGCAAGGACAGGCCAGCCCTTCATTAAAGCAATTACACTCCAAAACTCAAATTGCCCCGCTCTTGGGACGGGGCTGAACTTGATCCTTATCTGGGATGATGACTCACCTGGCGTCAGGTAAGAGAGCTTTGCTGTGGCCACAAGAATGTCAGGGATCAAGACAGTGTTTGAATCTCCTGCACACGAGTCCTGCTGCTGCACCCAGTCCTGGGGTCCAGAACTCCCCTCAATGAAGTCTATTATTATTAACATTGAAATGATCAGGAGCCAGGAGTTTGAGCAGGGTTACAAACTCACACTAGCCCTGCTGCTGCTGCTGCTGCTGCACCCAGTCCTGGGGTTCAGAGCTCCCCTCAATGAAGTCTATTATTATTAATATTGAAATGATCAGGAGTCAGGAGTTTGAGCAGGGTTAGAAACTCACACTAGCCCTGCTGCTGCTGCTGACCCAGTCCTGGGGTTCAGAGCTCCCCTCAATGAAGTCTATTATTATTAATATTGAAATGATCAGGAGTCAGGAGTTTGAGCAGGGTTAGAAACTCACACTAGCCCTGCTGCTGCTGCTGCTGCTGCACCCAGTCCTGGAGTTCAGAGCTCCCCTCAATGAAGTCTAGTATTATTATTATTAATATTGAAATGATCAGGAGCCAGGAGTTTGAGCAGGGTTACAAACTCACACTAGCCCTGCTGCTGCTGCTGCTGCTCCACCCAGTCCTGGGGTTCAGAACTCCCCTCAATGAAGTCTATTATTATTAATATAACATAAATGAGATCATGAACTACATCAGGGTCTGGATGGAGGTTTAATTGGTTCAGAACTGGCCACCTGCCCCTGGCCTGCAGTCTTGATTTTGCACAGATTGTCACCAGACATTTTACCATACACTCCTCGCCTCCTGCAGACGTTTCTGATTGCGCTCGGCTACCATGCAATGCATTTCATACCAATATTTCTAACCTTGGCAATTATTATTACGCGATTATGACGGCCCTGTGTATGTGCCTCCTCTGGTTATTATGCAAACGCACAAAAATACGATGAGCAACTCTGAGCAAATCTACCAACCTGGTTTTGAAGTAGCAACAGCCTACTGCATTAATCCTGCTACAAAAAAAACTAAAGCACTGGAATACAAATAATAACACCAATTGCAAAAGCACCACTGACTTTATCGAGCGCTACTCTCAATAATACAATAATAATGGGCGTTTGTCTGGTGTCTCTACTTGCACAGAGTTAATAGGGCTGTTGGTGTGCAACAAAGGCTATAGCACCTGTAATACAACACCGCAGTAATATAGGACAGGTTCCAGCAGACGCGCATTTCAACACAGGCGCTGTAATCAAATGCACCTCTCAGACTTCGTCAAACTCTTATTTCAGGGATGGTAATGAGACTCCCGTTGCATTGCGGTTTGATCCGTTCCTGGTTTTTACTGTCAGTTTAATAAGATACACACCTGAGCTGATTACCTGCACCACACTGTGGCTAATCAAGCTTGTAGTAAAACCTGAGGTGGGTGAAACTGCCATGCAACAGGAGTCTTATGCTGAGGGAACATGAAGCCCCTCTGTGGCTTGGAACTTGGTTTCAGGAGACTAGGTTTCAGGCCACTGCATGGCACACCAGGGGAGACTTGGGGTTTGATACAGCAAAGCCTCAAACTAGGTCTCCCATTGGTCTCCTGGAAGGAGGTTTCAAGCCCCTGTGGCTTCCTGTTCCCTCAGCTTTAATTCCATCCCTATATTACTGAATGCGCTAAAGCTGTATTCCAGGACGTATTTTCAAAGAGTTTAAAATGCAAATAGACCACAAGCACCGTGTTGAAAAATTCCCTTGTATTTCCAAACGGAAGCAGCAGTCAAATTAGCAATGAGGGCGATTAATAATCAAGCCACCCGGAATGTTTTAAAAATAACATGTTGTTTTGTTTTACAATAACAAACTGCAACAGCGAGGGATGTAATGATACACTAATGTCACGATACTGTACACTAATGTCACGATACGGTACCTGTCACGATACATGCAATGGTCTTGTATGATTTACAACAAGGTCAAGCGATCATTTAATGACAGACCACTTTGTTAACCGACAAAAATGAAGTGTGGATTCCCACCAGCTGTAAAACACGCTTCATTCAAGAACCGCTGTGTGAGCTACAGTGAGCTGTGTGGCTGTGGTCCTGTGTCACAATACACGCCTCTATTGGAAATATCATGTGAATAAAGCATCGCTATTCATCGATACACAGTGAAACAATACACTCCTCGCTTGAACTACAGTTCCCAGCATGCCTGCTCACCTGCTGGCAATGGTGAGGGATGCTGGGAGATGTAGTTCTTTAATGACAGTGAGCTGTGTGGCTGTGGTCCTGTGTCACAATACACGCCTCTATTGGAAATATCATGTGAATAAAGCATCGCTATTCATCGATACACAGTGAAACAATACACTCCTCGCTAGAACTACAGTTCCCAGCATGCCTGCTCACCTGCTGGAAATGGTGAGGGATGCTGGGAGATGTAGTTCTTTAATGACAGTGAGCTGTGCGGCTGTGGTCCTGTGTCACAATACACGCCTCTATTGGAAATATCATGTGAATAAAGCATCGCTATTCATCGATACACAGTGAAACAATACGCTCCTCGCTTGAACTACAGTTCCCAGCATGCCTGCTCACCTGCTGGCAATGGTGAGGGATGATGGGAGCTGTAGTTCTTTAATGACAGCGAGCTGTGCAGCTGTGGTCTTGTGTCACAATACAAACGATACAGACCTCTATTACAAAAAGCACCACATCAATCAACGTGAATGAATTACTCAATCAAATGATCTGTATATAGCGCCTTTCCCGGCAAAGCCCTCTCAAAGCGCTTCACAATCAAATGCCAAACAATTCAGAAACCGCTAATCCAGCAACGTGCCCGCTGGATACCCAGAGCTTCATCGGATAGCAAATAATTAGGAAAAAAAACAAAACAAACCTGTCTTTAAAAAAAAAAAAAAAAAAGTGTTTATTTAACATTAAATATTGAAAAAAAACACAACAGCAACATACACTTTTACATCAACTACCCCCACCAGCAGTATACAATAATAATAATAATAATAATAATAATAATAATAATAATAATACAAACATTAACAACATGGTTTTGTTTTGACAGGGGAAAAAATGATGTTACACAACAATGACTGATGTCTCAGCAACAAGAAACCTCTGTCCTCTCCCTCTCCCACTCCCCATGTGTTTAGAAGGAGACACCATCTTATTTGTCCCTCCTCTCGACAGTGTCAGTTCACAGCCTCACCACCGTAAAAACGATGAGAGGAAAACTCACTTCCAATCGGCTTTTAAAACTCTCAGTGCAGAAGTTAATTGCCACTGAGTGGCACTCCATTGTAAAGGCAAGGGAAGGACAGCTTTTCTTGTTTTGAAATTCACGCATTAATGAATAGACTTATTTAATACCTGCTGATAAAATACTTCTTAAAGTATCAGAAAACCTGTGGCCAACAGTTTTGCATACCCCTACAGAATTAACTAATTTTGCCTCATAAAGTCAAATGAAACCTGCTGAATAATGTGACATTAACATATTGAATTACACATCTCTTTGTAGTTTTCCCATATACTTAACAAAAAACAGGCAAAAACTGAACAATGTCACATTTCGAAATCTAACACGAAATAATGAAATGTTTTGTTATAAGTATTTATTACAGCAGTGCTGCGTTCTCAATTGATCTTTTCAAATCTTTCATTCAAAAAATCCCCCCACCCTGACAAATCTGCATTGTGTGAAGGGAAAGATAGTTGGTTTTTAAAAATGTTTTTAATAAGCTTGTGCGGTTTCATAACTCGTGGGATAAAGTCTCCAAGTCTCGCTGGGTCTGTCTAAAATCCCTTCCATGTGCCCGCGCTCTGCTCCGGGTTTTCAAAGGTAAAATACAATTTTTAAAAGATCGCACTGCTTTGAAAGGACACAGTGTTTCACCTTTGGTTTAATCCAGGACATCAGTGAGAGTTATAAGATTCAGTGTCAGGATTATTAAATAGTTGGCATGTTGCAGTTCAGATCCTGCATAGCGGTTTGATCCATTCCTGGTTTTACTGTGTGTTTAATAATAAGACACACCTGAGCTTGTTACCTATACTCTATGCACCCCGCTCCTTGGTTGTGATGGGCTAAATAAAATGTAAAAAATGCACTGTTTAAAGGGGCTGGGGGACACAGTGGTTCAAGAGGCTGAGAGGAAAGTTGTGGACTAAAAATTAGCTCACACACACACAGACTTGTGGTAATGGATCCAGCAACATATATATATATATATATATATATATATATATATATATATATATATATATATATATATATATATATAAAAAAAAAAAAAAAAAGGTTTGACATCTGCTTTTGAGAAAAGCCATTCAGTCAGCCACTCAAGTTAAATCAAGTCAAGTCCACCGAATCACTAAATTCAGTCTGCAGGTTTGCAAACTTGAGTCAAGGCGTACCTGCAATGAAATCATTGGACCATGGCCATTTTTCCTCCTGGTTTTATAAATAAATAAGGATGCTAGATATACCCTCCCCGTGCAGTCTTTGGGGTGGGGGGTGCAGGGAGGGGTTGCGGGTTGCAGCCCACACTCTCTCATTCTCTCAGCTGCACTTGCAGGACTTGACGACCATGTTGGAGAGCTGCTCCACCTTGTGCTGTCTCCCCACGTAGTAGAGGATGGGGAGGGGCTCTAGGACCTGGGGGACGCAGCAGGGCTGGGCGGATGCTCCCGGGTTGTGATGGTTATAGAGAGACAGGATCTGAGGGGAGAGAAGGGGGCGGTCACAGTCAGTATTCAGATCAGTGTCAGGATTCACTGATCAAACAGTACAAGTGGACACTGCCTGTTGCAGTGTGGATCCAGCACCTATATCTATCACTGTATTTAATGTTTTATGCATTGTTTTTTTTTTTACTGTATCTTGTTAAGCACTATATAAAATAGACTGATTGATTTATTTATTTATATATAGGGCAGCAGTGTGGATTAGTGGTTTGGGCTCTGGACTCTTGACCGGAGGGTCGTGGGTTCAATCCCAGGTGGGGGACACTGCTGCTGTACCCTTGAGCAAGGTACTTTACCTAGATTGCTCCAGTAAAAACCCAACTGTATAAATGGGGAATTGTATGTAAAAAATAATGTGATATCTTGTAACAATTGTAAGTCGTCCTGGATAAGGGCGTCTGCGAAGAAATAAATATATCAAGTGCACTGAATCGATAAATCCAGTCTCAGTCCTCAACGCGTTGTGAACAGAACTCCGTTCTAACAGGATCAGTTATAAGTGGAGTGCATTTATACATTACAAAGTCATTTAGCAGATGCTTTTATCCACAACAGCTTACAGAGACTAGGGGGTGAATTATGCTTCATCAACAACTGCTGCTGCAGAGTCACCGAAGGACGGAGCAAAAGGAGGTTAAGTGACTTGCTCAGGGTATCGCACAGCGAGGGAACCTCCTGGTATCAAGCCCCTTTTTCTAACCACTGGACCACCAAGCCTCCATATATAATATATCATGGATGGAAATAAGACTCCCGTTGCACAGCAGTTTGATCCATTCCTGGTTTCATTATGAGTTTAATAAGACACACCTGAGCTTGTTACCTATAAACACTGGGGCTGATCAAGCTGGAATGGGTCTTATTTCCATCCTACTATGTATATATATACTCAATTATTCTCTCTCTCTCTCTCAATATATATATATATATATATATATATATATATATATATATATATATAGAGAGAGAGAGAGAGAGAGAGAATAATTGAGGGGCTTCAGTGAGTTACAGGAAAATAATTCCATCGAGGGTTTCTGTGATGTCATAAAGTACGAGAGCGAAGGTGGAGTTTCTAAACTGTCACAGAAACCCGAGATGGAATTGTTTTCCTGTGACTCACTGAAGAGGCCGGTCTATTATTTTTATAATCCACAGACACCCTTGTGATGCTGATATTTAAAGAAGACGAGGTTCAGCAGGACAGTTGGGTTTTTTTAAACGTAGTGTTTCAGCGCTGTACAGACGTTCTGTGTCGTTATCCGTTTCTCTGAGATACGAATGCACCAGTTTTTTTTTTTTTTTTTAAACGTATTCTCATTTTGCTGCTCATTAATGAACATTTCTGCGCTGTGGGTGTTTGTCGAGTGATTGAAAACGAGACATGATGTGTTTGAATTGAAAGCGATGTTCTCGAGGAGTCGAATGGGTCAAAGTTCAAGTATATTTTCCTCTCGAGGAATTATCGCTTTTTGACGTCACTATTGTGGTAAAATGCCTATTTTTTTTTTTTTTGAATGGCTCAGGATGCAAATAGCCTTCATCCTCGTATTATATACACATATACAAAAAAATAAATCTGAGAGCCACTCATGTATCACGAGGAGGAAGCTGATCATTTGGGTTTTAATGCCGATCCCCATGGTAATTATGGCACAGCTGCCACCCCACTGCAGTGAATCCTGGATGACAGCATGGAAAGCCCCAATGCTTTCTGTACAACCCTGTCCTACTGGGGATGCTAAGCTGATTTTAATAGCAAATAAACGTTCTGGAAACTCCCCAAGATACCAGCTAATGGATCAAGGGATTTTTTTTTTTATATATATAAGTGCTGGCACTCCTACAGACCAGCATGGATTGATGTCTATCTTTCTTTCCTTATACAGTAAAAGTTTCCCACAGTAAAAACACAGCAAAGTGTAATAAAGCACAGTGAAAGCCTGATAAAGCATAGGCAAACATTGTAAAGCACAGAGAGGTCTGGTAAAGCATACGGAAGCATTGTAAAGCACAGACAGGTCTGGTAAAGCATAGGGAAGCATTGTAAAGCACAGAGAGGTCTGGTAAAGCATAGGGAAGCATTGTAAAGCACAGAGAGGTCTGGTAAAGCATAGGGAAGCATTGTAAAGCACAGAGAGGTCTGGTAAAGCATAGGGAAGCATTGTAAAGCACAGAGAGGTCTGGTAAAGCATAGGGAAGCATTGTAAAAGCACAGAGAGGTCTGGTAAAGCATAGGGAAGCATTGTAAAGCACAGAGAGGTCTGGTAAAGCATAGGGAAGCATTGTAAAGCACAGAGAGGTCTGGTAAAGCATAGGGAAGCATTGTAAAGCACAGAGAGGTCTGGTAAAGCATAGGGAAGCATTGTAAAGCACAGAGAGGTCTGGTAAAGCATAGGGAAGCATTGTAAAGCACAGAGAGGTCTGGTAAAGCATAGGGAAGCATTGTAAAGCACAGAGAGGTCTGGTAAAGCATAGGGAAGCATTGTAAAGCACAGAGAGGTCTGGTAAAGCATAGGGAAGCATTGTAAAGCACAGAGAGGTCTGGTAAAGCATAGGGAAGCATTGTAAAGCACAGAGAGGTCTGGTAAAGCATAGGGAAGCATTGTAAAGCACAGAGAGGTCTGGTAAAGCATAGGGAAGCATTGTAAAGCACAGAGAGGTCTGGTAAAGCATAGGGAAGCATTGTAAAGCACAGAGAGGTCTGGTAAAGCATAGGGAAGCATTGTAAAGTACAGAGAGGGATGCACAAGATAACAAACTGCATGCGATAACATCTCTTATTGAGTAAGAGACACCCAACGCATTGAGTTATACAGCAAGCTTCACCTGTGAGTCTCTGTACACACACACACACGCACGCACAAATACACATACTGTACATACAAACATATATTTACAGTATAAGCCGGACCCTGTCCCTGTTACCTGTGAGTATCTGTTGTCTGCGTTCCAGATGAAGGTACAGGGCCCCATGCAGAAGTTGGCGTAGTATCCTTTGGGCTCGTGAATCCACTTCCAGCCCAGATCCTTACGGAAGTCAATGTAAAGGGGCTGCACGCAGCAGTTCTTCTCTGTGGAACTGTGGGGGCAGAGAGGAGTTAGTTTATATTGTGCATTTACCAGCGTTCAACATGGCTTTGTTTTTCAATATGCTGTACCATACCTCTCTGTGCTTTACAATGCTTCCCTATGCTTTACCACACCTCTCTGTGCTTTACAATGCTTCCCTATGCTTTACCACACCTCTCTGTGCTTTACAATGCTTCCCTATGCTTTACCACACCTCTCTGTGCTTTACAATGCTTCCCTATGCTTTCGCTGTATCACACTGTGCTGTATTACACTGTGCTGTATTACACTGTGCTGTGATGTTACTGTGCTGTATTACACTGTGCTGTGCTGTATTACACTGTGCTGTGCTGTTACTGTGCTGTATCACACTGTGCTGTATTACACTGTGCTGTATTACACTGTGCTGTATCACACTGTGCTGTATTGCACTGTGCTGTATTACACTGTGCTGTGATGTTACTGTGCTGTATTACACTGTGCTGTGCTGTATTACACTGTGCTGTATCACACTGTGCTGTGCTGTTACTGTGCTGTATTGCACTGTGCTGTATCACACTGTGCTGTGATGTTACTGTGCTGTATTACACTGTGCTGTGATGTTACTGTGCTGTGATGTTACTGTGCTGTTACTGTGCTGTATTACACTGTGCTGTATTACACTGTGCTGTATTACACTGTGCTGTGCTGTATTGCACTGTGCTGTATTACACTGTGCTGTGATGTTACTGTGCTGTATCACACTGTGCTGTGCTGTATTACACTGTGCTGTATCACACTGTGCTGTGCTGTTACTGTGCTGTATTGCACTGTGCTGTATTACACTGTGCTGTGATGTTACTGTGCTGTATTACACTGTGCTGTGATGTTACTGTGCTGTGATGTTACTGTGCTGTTACTGTGCTGTATTACACTGTGCTGTATTACACTGTGCTGTGCTGTTACTGTGCTGTATTACACTGTGCTGTGCTGTTACTGTGCTGTATTACACTGTGCTGTTACTGTGCTGTATTACACTGTCCTGTGCTGTATTACACTGTGCTGTATTACACTGTGATGTGCTCTCACTGTGCTGTATCACACTGTGCTGTATTACACTGTGCTGTGCTGTTACTGTGCTGTATTGCACTGTGCTGTATTACACTGTGCTGTGATGTTACTGTGCTGTTACTGTGCTGTATCACACTGTGCTGTATTACACTGTGCTGTATCACACTGTGCTGTTACTGTGCTGTATTGCACTGTGCTGTATTACACTGTGCTGTGATGTTACTGTGCTGTATTACACTGTGCTGTGATGTTACTGTGCTGTGATGTTACTGTGCTGTTACTGTGCTGTATTACACTGTACTGTGCTGTTACTGTGCTGTATTACACTGTGCTGTGCTGTTACTGTGCTGTATTACACTGTGCTGTGCTGTTACTGTAGGAAACGTTGAGAAAGGGTTACCCGAGGCAGGACTGCGAGGCCACGTCTCGTTTGCTCCGGGACGACCCCGGCGAGTTGGACCGATCCTGCGGGACTGACATGAGCAGGATGTGGGGGGTCTTATAGTTCTGAATGGCGGCGATCGAGCGGCGGTCCCCGCGTACATCTTCAAGACCTGCGGAAAAATGTAACGTCATACAAAAAATAAAAAAGGGTCCTGCTTCACTTTTTCTCCATGACAAAGCCTCTCTACACCCAGGAAATCGAGAGCAGATGTCAGCGAGCTACCGGCTTCTGGAGGACAAAGGCCAGCCCTGCAGGTGTCACTGGGCACCTGGCCAGAAGGGGCCGCTGTAGCGCGATCAGGAGAAACAGTCCCTAGAGTTTTGCCTCCCTAATCCCAGCGCCAGAGCCAATGCTCCCTGTGGAATCCACAGCGAAGATCGTTGACTTCGCACAGACAGGACGTGAACCAGCCAAGACTGTGTGACTCCCCCTGCACACCACGCAGCCGTGCCTTTAAAGGGGAGACCCTCGGGGACCCCTGCGCTCACCTGACTCTGTGACTCCACCCGCACACCACGCGGCCGTGCCTTTAAAGGGGAGACCCTCGGGGACCCCTGCGCTCACCTGACTCTGTGACTCCACCCGCACACCATGCGGCCGTGCCTTTACCAGGGGAGACCCTCGGGGACCCCTGCGCTCACCTGACTCTGTGACTCCGCCCTGCACACCACGCGGCCGTGACTTTACAGGGGAGACCCTTGGGGACCCCTGCGCTGCCCTGACTGTGTGACTCCCACTAAGTAATAAAATCTAGAAATACTAAAAGAAATACACAATGACACACAATAGGACTCACCGTAAAATGTGACTTTAAAGCTCTCAGCTTGAGCCCCGCAAGGGCAGTGCAGTTTGAGCTCAAAACCCTGCTCCTCCTCTGCAGGATGAACGAGAAACAACAGATACATTATTGCACTGCAAGTAACTGCAGCTAACAAAACAGTAAGTCGGTCATCAGTCATCGCCGCTCACCGCTGCTCTGCATCCACTCCTTGACGGCTTTCGTCACATCGAAAGAAATCCACGACGTCAGGTCCTGCTGCGTTAAAAAACGGGAGTCGATGTAGCGGGAGCTATTCCCTGTGCCCTGGGAGGAGGGAGAGAGGGAGAGGGAATGGGGGTTAACATTTAAGGTAGGGTAACGATACACTCGGGTCACGATACACATCGTATCGCGACCTGCATATCACGATACAAGCGACGGTCCCGACAGTCTACTTCTTCTATGAAGCAAAATAAGATTATTATTTAATGATGGACTATTTTGTTACAAGACAAACATTTTATGAAAGGGGGAGAGTTCGTATTCATATTATAAAACACACTTTATATTCAGGAACCGCTGGGTGAACTACAGTGAGCTGTGCTGCTGTATCACAATACACGCCTCTATTAGAAATATCGTGTAAAGGAAGCATCGCGATTCATCGATACGCAGTTAACAATACGCTCCTAGCTAGAACTACAGTTCCCAGCATGCCTGCTCACCTGCTGGCAATGGTGAGGGATCATGGGAGCTGTAGTTCTTTAACGACAGCGAGCTGTGCTGCTGTGGTCTTGTATCACAATACGAATGATACAGACCTCTATTAGATATAGCGTGTAAAGAAAGCATTGCGATGGTGAGTCAGTACACTACTAGTGAACACTTAGTTCAATAAGGCAGTGTCCCTTATAAATGTTTGGTAAAAGTGCTTATTACACTTTAATGTGCTTTTACTAGGAGCAGCGTTTATAAGAGTCTTCCTGATTCCATTCAAATCATGTGACAATGTGACCTTTCAACTCTGCCAGCCCCGCTTCCTTCCTTTCTCTCTGTCTGTGGAAAAGCAGAGCAGCTTGGGCTGGCAGTGTTGTTTGTGTAATCGTACGTCTGTTGTCACAAAGAAATGGATTTTCCTTGCTTTTTAATACTTTTTTTTCCACCCCCCCTCCCCCTCCATTTATTATTAAGTTGTGTTGAAAATGCCCCATCATTTAAGTAACACAAGCCAGTAGTTTTAAGGGGACACATGCAAGTGGAAGGAAAATTGGAAACAGATGTTCTTCCAGGGAGTGGAACTGTAACGTAACTTTTTGACCTCACTAAACTGAATACATAAAGGCCTGGCTTCCCATTACAGCACCTGGGGGGTGTTCAACACGGTATCTAGTTTCAAATTGCAGCTGTTTTTCTCTCAGTCCCAATCTCTTCTTAACCCTCCCAGTCCCCCAGTCTCCCCCACTCTCTCCCAGTCTCCCCCACTCTCTCAGTCTCTCCCAGTCTCTCCCCACTCTATCCTAGTCTTCCCCACTCTCTACCCACTCTATCCCCCAGTCTCCCCACTCTCTCAGTCTCTCCCAGTCTCCCCCACTCTCTCCCCACTCTATCCTAGTCTTCCCCACTCTCTACCCACTCTATCCCCCAGTCTTCCCCACTCTCTCCCAGTCTCCCCCACTCTCTGTCTCTCCCAGTCTCCCCCACTCTCTCCCCACTCTATCCTAGTCTTCCCCACTCTCTACCCACTCTATCCCCCACTCTCTCCCAGTCTCCCCACTCTCTCAGTCTCTCCCAGTCTCCCCCACTCTCTCCCACTCTATCCCCAGTCTCCCCACTCTCTCAGTCTCTCCCAGTCTCCCCCACTCTCTCCCACGTCTCTCCCAGTCTCCCCACTCTCTCCAGTCTCTCCCAGTCTTCCCCACTCTCTCCCCACTCTATCCTAGTCTTCCCCACTCTCTACCCACTCTATCCCCCACTCTCTCCCATTCTCCCCCACTCTCTCCCAGTCTTTCCCTTTTCCCCCACCCTCTCAAAATCAATCCCTCTCTCTCCCAGTCCATCCTAGTCTCTCACACTCTCCCCAAAACCTGCTCAGCATTTCGCATTATCCCCCTACACTCTCCCATTCTTTCCTAGTCCCTCCCCATTCTCTCCCAGTTCCCTCCCAGTCCCCTCACCTTGTACAGCTCTATTCTCTGCTCCTTCTTGGGCTCTATGGAGGACTGCTTGACAAACAGCCTCAGCTCTGCGTAGTGAATCAGGGCCTCGCTCGAGATGTTCCTCCTCATCTGAGACATGTTGAAGAACAGCTGCTTGCAGGTCTCCAGCTTCGACTGGTCTTCAGGCAAAAAGAAATCTATTTTGATTTCCCTGTACAAGGACCCTGGACTGATTCTCTGTACTGAATGTTTAAATGAAGAGGTATAGGAGCTCTCCTCTGTGTCACAGTTAAATTAAAAACACATGTCCTCCCCCCTTCCTGGCCCCCCACCCCTCCTGGGTGTGTGCTTACAGAGCTGAAGCAGGAATGTAAGACGACATTACGACCCCCCCCCCGGAGTTTCCTCTGATAAACTTATCGGAAGAGACAGAAAAAGAAAAAAAAAAATTAACACCACACTTTTTTTTTTTTTTCTTTCTTCCTGGGCTATAAAACTTGCAGTGGGTAATTATATCCTGTGCCCTATCCTCATCTCTTATGTTGAAGAGAGTAAAAACAAAGCAAAGTGTAATAAAGCACAGTGAAAGCCTGATAAAGAATAGGCAAGCATTGTAAAGCACAGAGAGGTATGGTAAAGCATAGGCAAGCATTGTAAAGCACAGAGAGGTGTGGTAAAGCATAGGGAAGCATTGTAAAGCACAGAGAGGTCTGGTAAAGCATAGGGAAGCATTGTAAAGCACAGAGAGGTATGGTAAAGCATAGGCAAGCATTGTAAAGCACAGAGAGGTCTGGTAAAGCATAGGGAAGCATTGTAAAGCACAGAGAGGTGTGGTAAAGCATAGGGAAGCATTGTAAAGCACAGAGAGGTCTGGTAAAGCATAGGCAAGCATTGTGAAACACAGAGAAGTATGGTAAAGCATAGGCAAGCATTGTAAAGCACAGAGAGGTCTGGTAAAGCATAGGGAAGCATTGTAAAGCACAGAGAGGTCTGGTAAAGCATAGGCAAGCATTGTAAAGCACAGAGAGGTGTGGTAAAGCATAGGGAAGCATTGTAAAGCACAGAGAGGTCTGGTAAAGCATAGGGAAGCATTGTAAAGCACAGAGAGGTCTGGTAAAGCATAGGGAAGCATTGTAAAGCACAGAGAGGTCTGGTAAAGCATAGGGAAGCATTGTAAAGCACAGAGAGGTCTGGTAAAGCATAGGGAAGCATTGCAAAGCACAGAGAGGTCTGGTAAAGCATAGGCAAGCATTGTAAAGCACAGAGAGGTCTGGTAAAGCATAGGGAAGCATTGGAAAGCACAGAGAGGTCTGGTAAAGCATAGGGAAGCATTGTAAAGCACAGAGAGGCATGGTAAAGCATAGGGAAGCATTGTAAAGCACAGAGAGGTCTGGTAAAGCATAGGGAAGCATTGTAAAGCACAGAGAGGTCTGGTAAAGCATAGGGAAGCATTGTAAAGCACAGAGAGGTCTGGTAAAGCATAGGGAAGCATTGTAAAGCACAGAGAGGTATGGTAAAGCATAGGGAAGCATTGTAAAGCACAGAGAGGCATGGTAAAACATAGGGAAGCATTGTAAAGCACAGATAGGTATGGTAAAGCATAGGGAAGCATTGTAAAGCACAGAGAGGTCTGGTAAAGCAAAGGGAAGCATTGTAAAGCACAGGGAAGCATTGTAAAGCCCCCCAAAATGTATTTGTGTGTTCTATTTTCTATGTGTTGAGCTTCATAGCTGGTGTGAAAGTTCGCTGGTCTGATTAAGGGCACATCAAACTTGACTGTCCTGAAAATTGGACGCTGGGAACACATGTCTTTTTACACTTCTAAAAGACTGAAAACTTTCAGAATGGTAGCCTACTGATTTAGAATGTATCAAATAAAAATAAAAATATATTTTCTACTTAATGGGTTAAAAAAAACACCACTGCCAGCAGCCTGTAACTAAACCACCTGGAACGAATTTTTTCAAAACAGGAGAATCTTCCAAGTTATTTATGCAGTAAAACAATCCATGTTACTGTGTTTCAGAGTGTGCTTTAACAAAAAAAAAATAGAAGGAATGATTACATGTAATGGTTTGTTTTCTTTAATTGCACTTGAATCCTGGCAACACTTCACAGACTGGGAAGAGGGAGTGGGAGAGGGGAGGGAGGGAGGGAGAGGGGAGGGAGGGAGAAAGAGGGGAGAGAACGAGAGGAGAGAGAGAGAGAGAGAGAGAGAGAGAGAGAGAGAGAGAGAGAGAGAGAGAGGTGTACCGAACACAATACTTTTCTCTTTCTCTGTGATGCTGTGATCCCAGACTCTGTCCTCTGTGTTTACTGTGTCTGCTGTTAATCACACATGGAGGCTACAGCAGGTAAATTAGACACCGAGACAGGGAGGGCTGGGGAGCAGGAGAGGGGTGAGGGAAGCAGGAACGAGGGAGCAGGGAGGAAGGGAGCTAGGAGACGGGGTGAGGGAGCAGGGAGGGAGGGAGCAGGGAGGAAGAGTGAGGGGAACAGGAACGAGGGAGCAGGGAGGGAGAGTGAGGGGAGCAGGGAACGAGGGGAGCAGGGAGGGAGGGAGCTAGGAGACGGGGTGAGGGGAGCAGGGAGAGAGAGTGAGGGGAGCAAGGAGGGGAGCAGGAGGAAGGGGAGCAGGGGAGAGGGAGCAGGAGGGGTAGGGGAGCAGCGTGGAAGGGGAGCAGGGAGAGAGGGGAGCAGGGAGGGGTAAGGGAGCAGGGACAAAGGGGGTTAGGAGGAAGTGAAGCAGGGAGGAAGGGCAGCACAGTAAAAGCACAGGAAAGTGTAATACAGCACAGAGAGGTATGGTAAAGCACATTAAAAAAAAAAAAAAAAAAAACATGGTAAACTAACCCTCATAAAAGTGTCTGATAGTAAAAGCACAACAAAATGGGATAAAGCACAGCGAAAGCATGGTAAGGCAGAGGTAAGCACTGCGTGGTGGAACAGCCCTGCACTCACACGCACACACATGCTTTGCAAGGCGTTTTCCTCTCTTACCTTAATTTCCACCTACATGTTCTCTCTGCCTTTACAGTAAAACAATAAACCTAGAGGCTCTTGTTGCAACAAGCTGGCAGGCAGGCAGGCAGGCAGGGCTATCATTTAATTGCAGGGAGGAGGGAGAGCTGAATTCCTGGAGGGTTCAAAGAAGTGGTGTTGTTATATGGAGGGCCACCCCGACCCCAGAGTCTCTAACGCGATATGATGAGAATCTATCACGATACTCGCGATGGTCCTGATGTATGATGCCGAGTAAGAAACTTAAATGAGGAATCGTTTTGTTAAAATACCAGCTATAAAACACACTTCATTTCAAGAACCGCTCGGTGAACTGCAGAACTAAAGTGTGAGGGATCGAATATTCGATTTTTCTTTTTCACAGTGTCTTTTCAATTACTAGGAAGTCTTTTCCATGCATTGAAAGGGTTAATTGCTGTGCAGTGTGTGCGTGGATCACCGGATTCATGAGGGAACGAGGGAAGCTCAACTGAATGCGAAACAGGAAATGCTGAGACACAGCCTAGCCAACAGCTGTGGCCAAAAGTTTTGCATCACCTATAATTTTAAGATTGAGACATCATTAAAAAAAATATATATATATATATATATATATATATATATATATATATATATATATATATATATATATATATATATATATATAATGTATATATGTGAACATAATTTAAATATTTTATTTAACATTGTGTAAACAAAGAAACCGAAAGCAAATGATGTTGTAAAAGTCTACCGGAAGCCATACTAGTAGTATAGTAGTATTTCATGTTAGATTTCCAAATCTCACATTATTGTCAGTTTTTCGTTAAGTGTGTGGAAAACTACAAAGCGGTGTGTAATTCAATATGTTAACGTGACATCATTCAGCAGGTTTCATTCGACTTCATGAATCAAAATTAGTTATTTCTACAGGGGGATGATAAACTTTTGGCCATAGCTGTGCATCGTGCAGGAAATGAATCACATGCAAGCTCAGCTGAACTCGCCCTCCATGAAATAACCAACGCAGGGTGTATGATAGAGAGACCAACATATATATATATATATATATATATATATAAATCTATGATACAGGGATCTGAAAAGCTACATACCACAGATACCATCCCTCTATGTGCTTTACAATGCTTCCCTATGCTTTACCAGACCTCTCTGTGCTTTACAATGCTTCCCTATGCTTTACCAGACCTCTATGCGCTTTACAATGCTTCCCTATGCTTTACCAGACCTCTCTGTGCTTTACAATGCTTCCCTATGCTTTACCATACCTCTCTGTGCTTTACAATGCTCCCCTATGCTTTACCATACCTCTCTGTGCTTTACAATGCTTCCCTATGCTTTACCATACCTCGCTGTGCTTTACAATGCTTCCCTATGCTTTACCAGACCTCTCTGTGCTTTACAATGCTTCCCTATGCTTTACCAGACCTCTCTGTGCTTTACAATGCTTCCCTATGCTTTACCAGACCTCTCTGTGCTTTACAATGCTTCCCTAAGCTTTACCACACCTCTCTGTGCTTTACAATGCTTCCCTATGCTTTACCATACCTCTCTGTGCTTTACAATGCTTCCCTAAGCTTTACCATACCTCTCTGTGCTTTACAATGCTTCCCTATGCTTTACCACACCTCTCTGTGCTTTACAATGCTTCCCTATGCTTTACCACACCTCTCTGTGCTTTACAATGCTTCCCTATGCTTTACCATACCTCTCTGTGCTTTACAATGCTTCCCTAAGCTTTACCATGCTTCCACTGTGTTTTATTACACTTTGCTGTGCTTTCACTCTGATTTGATTTCCCTGGTTTCAGACAACTATGGTAAGCAGCAGGTCTATGTGTCTGCATTTCGCTTCAGCGTACAAGGAAGGAAGGAGCTCATTCATTTCTAAGGGGAGATAACAGGACCATAACTACACAAACAAAACACACCAAGAAAAACAAAAATAAATCACCAGGGATTTTGTGCTGAGGTTAAAAAGGTTTCTGCTCTTGCCTTGATCAGCATTTTGCAGAAAACAGAAGCCGATTGATAAATTCACAGTGAGATACAATGCTTGGGAACTACATAATTACTGTGCAAAATTACCAGGGGAAACTTCGATGAGGGAATCGACGTGGCTCAGTTTCACAAACCTCTGGGGACACTGAGCAGTGACAGCTAGCACAAAAAATAAGGTTTCTTGTAAGTTTTGAACTGTATACTTTTTTTAAAATAATGAACTACCTAAGTAACAGGGGTAGAAACTAGCTCTGCTGCACCCAGTCCTGGGGCTCAGAACTCACTCCCCTCAATGAAGTCTATTATTATTATTATTATTATTATTATTGAAATGAAAAGGAGCCAGGAGTTTGAGCAGGGTTAGAAACTCACACTAGCCCTGCTGCTGCTGCACCCAGTCCTGGGGTTCAGAACTCCCCTCAATGAAGTCTATTATTATTAATATTGAAATGATCAGGAGCCAGGAGTTTGAGCAGGGTTACAAACTCACACTAGCCCTGCTGCTGCTGCTGCTGCTGCTGCTGCACCCAGTCCTGGGGTTCAGAACTCCCCTCAATGAAGTCTATTATTATTAATATTGAAATGATCAGGAGCCAGGAGTTTGAGCAGGGTTACAAACTCACACTAGCCCTGCTGCTGCTGCACCCAGTCCTGGAGTTCAGAGCTCCCCTCAATGAAGTCTATATTATTATAATTGAAATGATCAGGAGCCAGGAGTTTGAGCAGGGTTAGAAACTCACACTAGCCCTGCTGCTGCTGCTGCTGCACCCAGTCCTGGAGTTCAGAGCTCCCCTCAATGAAGTCTATTATTATTAATATTGAAATGATCAGGAGCCAGGAGTTTGTGCAGGGTTACAAACTCACACTAGCCGTGCTGCTGCTGCTGTTGTACCCAGTCCTGGCTTGAAGTTTAGAACTCCACTTCATTAATTAAATGTGCTTTACAAAGCTTGCCCATGCTTTACCATATCCCTCTGTGCTTTACAATGCTTCCCTATGCTTTACCATACCTCTCTGTGCTTTGCAATGCTTCCCTATGCTTCACCAGACCTCTCTGTGCTTTACAATGCTTGCCTATGCTTTACCATACCTCTCTGTGCTTTACAATGCTTCCCTATGCTTTACCATACCTCTCTGTGCTTTACAATGCTTCCCTATGCTTTACCAGACCTCTCTGTGCTTTACAATGCTTCCCTATGCTTTACCAGACCTCTCTGTGCTTTACAATGCTTCCCTATGCTTTACCAGACCTCTCTGTGCTTTACAATGCTGTACCAGGCTAACATTGTGCTTTATCACACTTTGCTGTGCTTGTACTATGAGACACTTGTGTAAAGGGTACATACATATACTAACTAAATAACTAGGCAAATGAAACAGAATAAGCAAACAAACTATTATAGTCTATTACAGAGTATGAGCAGGGTTAAGAACAAACAGAGTGAGAGAGTGAGAGAGCGAGAGAGAGAGAGAGAGAGAGAGAGACAGCACACTTACCTCACACTAACTCTAATGCAGAGTTAGAGGTGTGTGTGTGTGATGGAATTAAGAACTGATTTAAATCAAGCTCAGTATTCAAATTCTTTCTACATCTATGCCACTGAATTGATCCGCAAGAGAGAGACTTACTTCTGCTCATGACGAACTTGTGCACCTCTTTTGCAAAGTACTCCTCCTGTGGGTTCTCCCGAAAGGCACTCTCTGTTTGCTCGCGGGTGCTCTCCTGCACCATGTCCAGGGTGCTGTTGTAGAGAGAGACGATCTCCTGGGGCACGGCTGGTTCCTCGCTCTCGCTCCCGGGCTCCTTGGAGAACTTCAGCTTGCTGAGGATCTGGCCCCTGATCGCCTCAATCCTCTTCTTGCGCACCAGCTCCATGTCCAGGGTCTTGCAGGTGGACATGCAGAGAGTCCAGGGCAGGAACTGGAGGAGAGCCGAGCACAGGAGCAGGAACCTCTTCAGCTCCATCTCTCTCTGTGTGTCTCTCCACTGGGTGTGTGTGTGTGTGTGTGTGTGTGTGTGTGTGTGTGCGCGGAGGGGAAGGGAGATCGCACAACTACTTAACCTTGCTTCCTTAAGTTTTTCCTTTTCGTAGTTCTGAGAAAACTGTCAAGACAGCTCCTTCCTTCCTTTCTTTCTTTCTAAGTCTTAAAAAAAATGGATGAAATGCTAATAATGATGATGATGAAGATGATGATGATAATGAGAACTGTTTAACCAAGTTTTAAAAATGTTTCTTTCGCAGTTCTGAAAAAAATGCCAAGTCCTCAAATTGCCTCTTTTCTTTGTTTCTTAGTTAATAATAATAATAATAATAATAATAATAATAATAATAATAATAATAATAATAATCAGGTGCCCTTGTGATATACAGGGAATTCTAATAATTATGATAATAATTATGAAAAAAAAAACACACACAGCAGAGAGTTTTCTTGAAATGATATGTATCCGTGGGTTAAAAAAAACACAAAAAAAAAACAGTTTTTATAATATATATAGATATATATCTTTATATGTATTATATTAATTCTATTCCTCCACCATCTAGAATAAAATTAATTATTAAAAAAAAATGGTATTATTAAAAGAAGAAGAAAAAAAAAATCACAAAAAAGTCACAAAACTTTCTAAAACTAAACAGGTCACTGGATGTTGGAGCGATTGGGTATTCTTTTCAACATCGTTCATTCATTCAGTCAGTGATCCTACCCAGCGCTGCAAAAACACCAAAATATTTTAAAGAAAAACACCAGAATGCAAAAAAAAAAAAAAAAAAAAAAAAGGAAAGACTGATTCGCCTCTTACAGTAAAGCAAAAACAGAAGCTTGAAGCACGATGTCTTCAGTTTCCACTTCCTCAATCAGTAGCTTGACCGGCAACTGCAGCCTTTTTCTTGTGTAAAGCAACAACCAAAAAAAACAACTAAATAAAATAAAAAAAATGTAAATTAAAAAAAGACAAAATCCACTTTTATAATCCCCTATTTCAGAAATCTCATTTCATCCCAGATTTTCGGTTACAAAAAGTTATAAAGTACTTAAAAAAAAAAAAAAAAAAAAGCACACAGGCACACACACAATTTAATTATAACAATAATCTTAATAATAATTCAAAAATCCTTTAGTTTCTCTCTCTGTATAACTGATTGTCAAAATTTTCAGAAGAAAAAAAAAGCTGCGAGCTAAGAAGTTTTTGAAACAGATCTCCGTACACTCCCTCCAGTCTCTGAGATGAGCTTCAGTTTTATTGTGGTTTGGTTGTTAGCTAGCGAGCTAACTCCCTCCCTCTCTCTCTCTCCCCCTCCCTCCCTCTCTCTCTTCCTCTTGTTTCAGCTTGCTTCACTAACCCAAGGAGTCTGGTCTCCTCCTCCGCCTCCTGTGTGTGTGTTTTTTTCCTGTCCGTTTCGCCAGCTTTGCTACATATAACTGACAGGAACCAGGGGATGTTGATAGAACGATCAAACAGTCCGTCTTATCAGCAGCTAAACTTTCAACAGCCCTTGAAACCGACTCGCTGCCTGCCTGCCTGCGCGGTTTCTGTTAGTGGAACTTGCTGTATCGTATTTCATACTTTAGTAGTATTATTATTTGCACTTACTGTAAACTACAGTGTGTTTAAATATCAATCTAGCCATGTAACACCTGCAAGTCGCCTTGGATAAAGGCGTCTGACAAGCAAATAAATAACAGGACACAGTTAACACACTGTATACAGTCTTTTCACCCATCACCTCCTGTGCCCCCTAATGGCACACGCAGACATGTAACAATAATAATAAGAAGACTAAACCATCCATCTTTTGCAGAAATGTTGAATGCAGAAGGGAAGTAGGGAGGGCTGATTAAGGTTTAGGGAGGGAGGGGAGGGGGGGGGGTTAAGTTAAAAGCATTGGAACTGAAGAGTGCAGAATGTTTTTTTAATTTTTTTTTATATACAAGTTCAAGTTTGGAAATATTTGGTTTACCTGTATCTGTTTCGTTTGATGTGTGACGGGGGACTGCAAAAATGGCATGCGAAAATCCACTTTTATAAGGGGGAAGAGAAAAACGTCGCCTTCAGCCATTTTAGGGTTAGATTTTTATGAGGACAGCTGTTTTTTTTTGCATGTATTTTTCTTTACAGATGAGTTAAGGCCCACTACTGCTGCTTTTTCCGAGGCAGGCTGTAATTATACCCGATGGTGGGGAGGGGGGCACTGGGTAATCTTTGTATCTGTACGAGAAACACATTTCCTTGTCAGGTTTATGGCTTTTTGTGTTTTTTAAAGGCGATTTGAAGTGCTTGAGGCCTAATGCGCTGGAGAATAACTTTTTTTTTTTAACACAGGTGTTGTTACAGTTACAGTGTAATTCTAGTCACACAGCCCTGCAATTTCAAGTACAAAGCAGACTCTTCTCAGCCAGTTAAAGTGCTGTTTATTAAGCATTCAGAAAATACAATGCACCAAAAATAGAAACTAAGTAAACCGTCAATTGTATGAATCCCACCTTGCCGTAGTATTTGTCTGGGAATCCACTGAATTAGAGATTTTTAAAAAATCAGCCAAGTGTCTTTCTATCTTTCTTTATCTCTATCTCTCTCTCTCTCTTTTTTTTTACTTCTGTGAACGGATCGCAACCACTACATTATTTTATAATATAAACTATTTTAGTGTAAACTGTTTAGTGTTTGTTTTTATTGCCTACCTCAAAAATGTATAAATACTAAAAGTTAGTAAGTTCAACGACAAGAAAACGTTTCAGCTAGAAGTCTCTCTCAGTGTCTTCAGTGTAAATTCAATGGCAAACGTTTCCACTGGAAGTCTTTCTCAGCGTCTTCAGTGTAAATTCAATGGCAAACGTTTCCACTAGAAGTCTTTCTCAGCGTCTTCAGTGTAAATTCAATGGCAAACGTTTCCACTAGAAGTCTTTCTCAGCGTCTTCAGTGTAAATTCAATGGCAAACGTTTCCACTAGAAGTCTTTCTCAGCGTCTTCAGTGTAAATTCAATGGCAAACGTTTCCACTAGAAGTCTTTCTCAGCGTCTTCAATAGAAACACTAAAGGAAACTTCATGAATTCAATGGCAAATGTTTCCACTAGAAGTCTCTCTCAGTGTCTTAAATAGAAACACTAAAAGAAACTTAATAGATAAAATGACAAACGTTTCGACTACAAGTCTTTCTCAATATCTACCTGCAACTAGTTTACACAATGCAATATTAAGGGAAAAACCAAGGGGGAAACAAATTATATTTATTCAGCTAGTCAGCCACGTCCTAGAAACACAGGATACCATCTACAGAACACACTCTCTCTCTCTTTACTGTGTGCTTAACAGTGAGGCGCAGATCTGATTTCAAAGGGGGTTTTGCAATAGGAGACAGGCAGCAGGAGTACAGTTACAGTTACAAACAGTGAACAGTGATATATTATTTATACCAAAAACTTAAAACCGAACAGCGCTACCTTTAAACTGCAGCAGGATAACCCCAATGTAATGAACTGAAGTCTACACTGAGCTTCAGATGTCAACCTGACTCACTTTAAAAGGTACATTTGGACACATCTTTTTTGTATTCCATGCACAAAGAGATGCAAACCACACACTGAGAGCTGAGTTTACTAGGAAGGCAACCAAAGTTCCTCACAGACGGATTGTAAAACTAGGTACACTTGTCATGAATTAAGTACACTTGCTCCATGCTTAATACGAATATATATATATTTTTTAATAAACACAGTACAAAAGTTGTACGTTTATACAAAAAAAAAAAACTCTCACACACAGACACAGGAATGTACAAAACACCCTTTACAAACTAACGAACACAAACAGAAATATAATTCCGAAATGCGCTACGCATCAATGTGTAACAGCAATTAAACAACGACACACACACAAAACATCGTGAAGTGGCAAAACCACCGTACAGAGCTGCATTGTCTTACCGACCGTAGTGTTTGCACAGTGGAGTCGACTCATCTGATCTAAACAGTTTGGTTAAAAACACTGACATTGCTTCAATATTAAATTATGTTATGTTTCCAAGTGTTCTGTGGCTGCCTCTGATCATGTTGAGAGTGCGTTTCATTCTCTCGCACTCTTTGGATGACAGACAGACCCCCGACCCCCCCCCCGACACAGCAAAGCGTGCAAGAAAACGAAACACACTCTCAACACGATCAGAGAGAGACACGCCCGACACTTACAGACACATTATAAGAGACACCCAACACACCACAGATTAACTGATATAAAACTGAGGTACAGGGAGAAGGGAGAGAGGTGGTGTGTCATACAAAGAGTGCAAGAGAACGAAACACACTCTCAACACGATCAGAGAGACACGCCCGACACTTAGAAACACATTATAAGTCATTAGACAAGTAATAAAAAAAACTGACAAAAAAAGCGATATTAACACATTTAATCTGTTTGTGTAAATCCTGTTGTGGTTGAAATGTTTCAGATGCTTTGTGGCTGACGCGGCGCTTGCCAGATCTGCACTCCAGTGTGATTATAACCCTAGCTGCTGATAACAGGTTTCAACAGGGACAGGGCTTGTAACCGGCTTCTGAATTGCATCTGAGATCCTGTGCCTAAATTACTTTCACAGACACACTGAAGAGTCTCTCTCACACACACAGACCCTGTTGAGAGACTTGCCACCGTTTGGATGAAATGAACAGACCCCCAGTACCTGCGACATCAGTGAAAACAAAGCTGGGCTCAGACTGCCCTCTGCTGGTTCTGTGGTGCAACTACAGCAGAATCCAAACAAACACATCACAAAACTGGGTAATTCGTTTATATATATATATATAATCACAATCATCAATAAAAATAACTATAATAATGATGCTACCTATACACACTGGGGCTTATCAAGCTTGTGTTAAAACCTGGAATGGGTGAAGCTGCTGTGCAATAGGAGTCTTATTTCCAGCCCTGCTCTATCACAGTGAATGCGTGTCTCTGTCTCTCTACAGGGATGGCAATAAGACTCCTGTTGCAAAGCAGTGTGATCCACTCCTGGTTTTGCTAAAAGTTTAAAAACACACACCTGAGCTTGTTACCTACAGCTATGGACAAAAATGTAGCATCAAAATTTTAGGATTGAGACATCATTTAAAAAAAAAAAAAAACAGTATGAACATAATTTAGATCTCTTATTTAACATCATGTAATTAAAGAAACTACGAAATGATTTTGCAAAAGTCTACCGGAAGCCATACTAGCACAACAGTATTTCATGTTCGATTTCAAAATGGCAAATTTTTTCAATTTCTTTTTCGTTAAGTATCTGGAAAACTCCAAAGCAGCAGAGTGCAATGCAATGTGTTAACGTGACATCATTCAGCAGGTTTCAGTTGACTTCATGAAGCAAAATGAGTCTACAGGGCAATGCAAAACTTTTGGCCAGAGCTGTAGGCACACTGGGGGCTGATCAAGCTGGTAGTAAAACCTGGACTGGGTGACACTGCTGTGCAGTAGGGATCCGATTCCCCTCCCTGCTCTCTCAGCACTCCACTCCGTACCTGTCAAAGTGCCTGAGAATGACCCCGAGCTGCAGATGCACTGTGCCCATGGCAGAGGTGTGCAGTCGGTAGCGGTCGGCCCCGCTGTAGATCAGGTCGCTGTTCTTGAGCTGGACTCCCCCCCCGATGAAGAGCTGGGAGAGCTGGTCCTGCCACGAGCCCACGGGCCGCCACGTGACGCACTGCAGCTCGTGGAGCCCCGGGCTGGACGGCACGTGGCAGAAGCCGTACCCGTAGAGCTCACAGCGGCCGAACGAGTCCTGGTGCCAAACCTGCAGGTGAAGCTTGGGCCAGCCTGGGGGGGAGGGAGGGGGAACAAGGAGGGGAGAGAGAGAGTGAGGGAGGGAGGGAAGCAAAGAGGGAGGAGCACGAGGGAGGGACTATAAATTATTCAAATTAACAGCAATGTCAAGGGCAGCAAGAGCAAAGGGGAGTAACTTGGGGACCCCTGCGCTCCCCTGACTGTGTGACTCCCCCTGCACACCACGCGGCCGTGCCTTTATCAAGGGAGACCCTCGGGGACCCCAGTGTCTCCCCGCCCAAAACACTGTAAATAAGGAGTAAATAAGGACTGCCCACCTTGCAGTCCCTTGGTAGCGAAGTGGATGTCGATGGGGTGAGACCAGGAGGCCATCTCCTCGTTCTGGGGGTTATCTACCTGGGTCTGCCCCTCCCTCAGCCCTGACAGCAGCTTCCACGCGCCCCCTGGTGAGGAGAAAGTGCAACAACAAAGAGAAACGTTTACAAGGCATAGAGGAGGGAGGAGGCGCACTGCAGGGATGGGAATAAGACCCCTGTTGCATAGCAGTTTGATCCATTATTGGTTTTACTATGAGTTTAATCAGACACACCTGAGCTTGTTAGCTAGACACACTGGGGCTGATCAAGCTGGTAGTAAAACCTGGAATGGGTGAAACTGCTGTGCAACAGGAGTCTTGCTTCTGGCATCAAACTGGGGCTGCAGCCAGTTCCACCTGCAGTCTACTAACTGCAATTGTACATACTGCACAGAAATTAACCCAGTCTGGGGCTGACAGACAGACAGACAGAGTCCAAATTGAAATGGGCTTGATCTCAGATATGCTGCTGATGGTAACAAAGGAGTCTGATTTCAAATCGCTTTCAAGCCAGCCCTTATAAAAGTGTCCCATAGTAACAGCACAGCAAAGTGTAATACAGCACGGTGAAAGCATGGTAAAGCACAGACAGGTATGGTAAAGCATAGGGAAGCATTGTAAAGCACAGAGAGGTATGGTAAAGCATAGGGAAGCATTGTAAAGCACAGAGAGGTATGGTAAAGCATAGGGGAGCATTGTAAAGCACAGAGAGGTCTGGTAAAGCATAGGGAAGCATTGTAAACTACAGAGAGGTATGGTAAAGCATAGGGAAGCATTGTAAAGCACAGAGAGGTATGGTAAAGCATTAAAAAAACATAGCAAACCAGGACCAGGATAACAATATGGCAAAAGCATAATATAGCAATAGGAAAAAGCTGGGGGGGGAGGGGAGGACTGCAAAATGACTGTGCAATAATACCGCAGTAAACTATAAGGGAGTCCCATAGTCAGATAGGAAAGTGTCTGTAGTTAGTTTAGTTACCTGTGTGGACTCCCCACTTGCAGAAGAGACTGTGCTGAGGAAACCCGCTGGCTCCCACGATCTGCCCAATGACGTGCACCTCCGCCATCACCCTGCAACACAGACCACAAGAGAATATCACAACATTCATGCGCGAGAGGAAACCGATCGGCTGACTGATGTCAGAACTTCAATTCGGATCTCAAAGGATCCCAGCGATTCAGCATCAACAACCATTAGCAAACCTTGGGAGATTTGCTATGCTTTTACTATGGGAGCCGTTTTTTACCAGACCTCTCTGTGCTTTACAATGCTCCCCTATGCTTTACCAGACCTCTCTGTGCTTTACAATGCTTCCCTATGCTTTACCAGACCTCTCTGTGCTTTACAATGTTTCCCTATGCTTTACCACACCTCTCTGTGCTTTACAATGCTTCCCTATGATTTACCAGACCTCTCTGTGCTTTACAATGCTTCCCTATGCTTTACCAGACCTCTCTGTGCTTTACAATGCTTCCCTATGCTTTACCAGACCTCTCTGTGCTTTACAATGCTTCCCTATGCTTTACCAGACCTCTCTGTGCTTTACAATGCTTCCCTATGCTTTACCAGACCTCTCTGTGCTTTACAATGCTTCCCTATGCTTTACCAGACCTCTCTGTGCTTTACAATGCTTCCCTATGCTTTACCAGACCTCTCTGTGCTTTACAATGCTTCCCTATGCTTTACCAGACCTCTCTGTGCTTTACAATGCTTCCCTATGCTTTACCAGACCTCTCTGTGCTTTTACAATGCTTCCCTATGCTTTACCAGACCTCTCTGTGCTTTACAATGCTTCCCTATGCTTTACCAGACCTCTCTGTGCTTTACAATGCTTCCCTATGCTTTACCAGACCTCTCTGTGCTTTACAATGCTTCCCTATGCTTTACCAGACCTCTCTGTGCTTTACAATGCTTCCTATGCTTTTACCAGACCTCTCTGTGCTTTACAATGCTTCCCTATGCTTTTACCAGACCTCTCTGTGCTTTACAATGCTTCCCTATGCTTTACCAGACCTCTCTGTGCTTTACAATGCTTCCCTATGCTTTACCACACCTCTCTGTGCTTTACAATGCTTCCCTATGCTTTACCAGACCTCTCTGTGCTTTACAATGCTTGCCTATGCTTTACCAGACCTCTCTGTGCTTTACAATGCTTCCCTATGCTTTACCAGACCTCTCTGTGCTTTACAATGCTTCCCTATGCTTTACCATACCTCTCTGTGCTTTACAATGCTTCCCTATGCTTTACCACACCTCTCTGTGCTTTACAATACTTCCCTATGCTTTACCATACCTCTATGTGGAAGCCTTTAAGGGGTTTGGGTTTATATATATATATATATAATTTCATTCAGTAGTGAGTCGTTAATATGTCTGGTATAAAAAATCTATATTAAAAAAAAAACACAAAAGCCATTTTATTTTAAGAACTGTTTACATATAAACAATATTTAGCCGCCAGTAACAAAACCCAACATAAATCTACGCGACAGAAACCTGCACTTATTCGATCTGCAATGTATAATTAATTATAAACACAGATTTCTGTTGCAGTTGGTAATGTGTCATGTGCCGTGTGTGCGGGATTAACAATTACATTTTAAACTGCTCTTGCATTCAAATAAACAGTCGTGTTAAAGTTTTCATTCCTACCTTTGATTTTTTTTTTTCTAGTCAAAACACGTCTTTAACTTACTTAAAAGAAGTAAACAAACAAACTTGTTCTGAACGGACGGTTGTCTCTGCAGCTCCAGCGCCCAGCCACTTCCTTAGCAACCTGACACCCAACGATCCCATTGGCCGCGAAGAGTCACATGACCCAGGCCTGCGCCTGTTGTTAATCACAACGCCTAAATTCCACTGAGAACTGTAATCTAAAATCTTTATAGACATTTTTTCCCCCACACAAAATCACTACACTTTCAACTAATTTTCTGGCAAATACTAAACTGATGATCCTTTTCAATTATCTATATTGTTGTGGTGGATTGCTTTACAAGATTATAACGTAATTTTGCGGTTAGGGTCATACAATATACTAAATGAAGACTATATTCAGTTTGTAAGCGTGTCAGAAATATAACATTGCCACACTAGTCTCTCTCTCACACACACAAATGGTATTATTTCATTGGCTGTAGTTGTATAGTATAGTCACTGAAAATGAACCCCCACGACAGCAGAACATTATTATTATTATGTGTTTATTGAGCAGACGCCTTTATCCAAGGCGACTTACAGAGACTAGGGTGTGTGAGCTATGCATCAGCTGCAGAGTCACTTACAACTACGTCTCACCCGAAAGACGGAGCACAAGGAGATGAAGTGACTTGCTCAGGGTCACACAATGAGTCAGTGGCTGAGGTGGGATTTGAACCGGGGACCTCCTGGTTACAAGTCCTTTTCTTTAACCACTGGACCACTGGACCACACGTTGCAATATGGTCGACATATAATTAAAGAAGAGGATGAGGTCAGATATTTCGGGGTTTATTTAGATTTTAAAAAAATGAATGTGGCATAAACATATCAAAATTATAACATACAGTTTCAACTAGCAGTCTTTCTCAGTGTCTTCAGTCTAAATTCAATGAGAAACGTTTCCACTAGAAGTCATTCTGGGGGTCTCCAAAGTTTTGTTATCGCATCAAAGCATCCCATTGGTTGCAAAGCATGTCAGTCAACAGGGGAAGCAGCTGATTGGGTAATGACTGAAAGGAAGGCGTTGAAGAGGTGGGGACGGGGTTGGAAGAGTTAACCACGCCCTAATCCATGTGCATGCATTTCCTTGAATCCCTACTGCGCTCAGTTTAAGAATTAATCTTTTATGTGGGACTTTGTCAAAAGCTTTCTGGAAATCTAAATAAACCATGTTGTATGCTTTGCAATTATCCATTTTCAATGTTGCATCCTCAAAAAAGTCAAGTAGGTTAGTTAGACACGATCTCCCTTTCCTAAAACCATGCTGGCTGTCTCCACACAGCTGCAGTGGAGAGAGCATTTAAAATAAAAAAACAAATGAAATTTAAAAAAAAAATAAAAAAACACAGTCGGATTTCAGCCTTCAGCCTGAAATGTCCTGGTTTTGACACTCCTGTGTCCTCAAGGACATTCTGAAACCTTTTATAAACACTGCATACCTTTCTAAATACAGACATTTGTTTATACAAACATACATAAGACTCCCGTTGTGTAGCAGTTTGATCCATTCCTGGTTTCACTAGGAGTTTAATAATAAGACACACCTGAGCTTGTTAGCTAGACACACTGGGGGCTGATCAAGCTGGTAGTAAAACCTGGACTGGATCACACTGCTGTGCAATAGAAGTCTGATTCCCATCCCTGCTTTGTCACAGTGAAAAGGTTTATGTGTGTCTCTGTGTCTCTCTCAAAAAAAAAGCCTCATGGTTTATTATATTTGCTGAGTTCTTTATTTATTTAGAGTAAAACTGGAGTATTGCTCACAGAGTTCTAGAGGAAGATTTTGCAAATGCTAAGGACTGTTTTCTGTATATAATTGAATCCCCTTTTCCGCAGTGTTATCAGGAACTTTTTAACCAGAGAGAATGTTTTAAAACAGGCTTTAAAGTTTGGTGAATCGGGATCTATAATAATAAAATCAATAATAAAATATGATACCATGTTTGTATCTATTTTATAAGGACTACATGCTTTTTTTTCCCCCAAAAGTTTTGGCAGATCCACTTCTCGAACTCTATGGAGTTCACACAAACAGTTTTCAAATTTCAAAACACGTAATTCAGCAAGCATGACGGAAGAGGAAATGTAAGAGAGAAAGAAAGAAAGAAAGAAAGAAAGAAAGAAAGAAAGAAAGAAAGAAAGAAAGAAAAGAATGGACTACTTTTTAAAAACTATTAAAATGAAATACATTTTTGAAATAGCAGGGCTGGGAGGTATTGATAAATGAATGTGCGATATTAAAATACAAACTAGAAGGTATATTGTAAAAAAAAAACAAAAAAAAACGAAATAAAAATAATATTCACCAACGATCTGCAAGGCCTGGACCACAGTCCCTATGAACTGAACAGCAAGCTCTGATGTCCTGTATTGAAGGTTATAACCAGCCTGACTCTTAATCACTGGGATTTCAAATGTTTTCCATCACCTTATAGAATAAAAGGATTGAGATATCATTAAAAAAAAAAACCTCTATATGAACATAAATCTTTAGATCTTTTATTTAACATCATGTAATCAAAGAAAAAAACTACAAAATGATATTGCAGAAGTCTACCGAGAGGGGTACAGTATTTCAAAATGTCAGATTCCATGTTTATCAGCTTTTTTAGTTTATTTAGCAGACGCCTTTATCCAAGGCGACTTACAGAGACTAGGGTGTGTGAACTATGCATCAGCTGCAGAGTCACTTACAACTACGTCTCACCCGAAAGACGGAGCACAAGGAGGTTAAGTGACTTGCATCAGGGTCACACAATGAGTCAGTGGCTGAGGTGGGATTTGAACCGGGGACCTCCTGGTTACAAGCCCTTTTCTTTAACCACTGGACCACACAGCCAGTATATGAAAAACTACAATGCGGTCTATTCCTTGGCAAAACCTCAAGTTATCTTAATAAATTGTTAATTTGCTCTAGTGGTGTTTATGATCAAACTGTAGAATGAACTCATTTTGCTTCATGAAACCTGCTGAATGATGTTACGTTACCATATTGAATTGCACACCGCGTTGTAGTTTTCCAGATACTGACAAATTGAAAAATGATTTTGAAATCTAACATGAAACACTGCACTACTATTAATTAGAAATTTAAAAAAATGAATGAACCAATAGTACAGCACTTCAGTCAAGGACATGACATGAATGATGTAAAGTTTGTAGTATTAGAACAGCTAAACTTAGATAATGCGACATATAGAAGAATAAAAGAAAGTAAATGGATCAATAGACTGAACACGATGATGCCAGCGGCACTCAACAGAAAAGAACAAACTAATCAACTTCAATAAATACATAACATTTAAATAAATAAAAACATAATTCATTCAAAAGTTGTGCATGCTGCTGTGCTGGGGAGGTCAAATCAAGACTGATCCTCAGAGCCAGCATTGCAAGATAATAGAAATATAAGTTTATATAAACTAATGTTAATTAGAATTAATACAGATTTAAAAGATAGGAGTAGAAATGATGTCATAATCTATAGAACAGCATTACATCATGAAAGAATAAATCATGGATTTGAATGTAAACAATAACAAGTAGTTGTCATGCCTTCAAACACCTATAAATACCTCCAATGTTTTGATTCAAGCACAGGCTCCCTTGAGAAAGATATGCAGAACATATCTAAATGCTGGGCAGCTGGCTCTTTGAGCATATATATATATATATATATATATATATATATATATATATATATATATATATATATATATATATATAATAGAGGAGCTTCAGTGAGTTACAGGAAAATAATTCCATCGAGGGTTTCTGTGATGTCATAAAGTACGAGAGCGAAGGTGGAGTTTCTAAACTGTCACAGAAACCCGAGATGGAAATGTTTTCCTGTGACTCACTGAAGAGGCCCGTCTATTATTTTTTTATAATCCACAGACACCCTTGTGATGCTGATATTTAAAGAAGACGAGGTTCAGCAGGACAGTTGGGTTTTTTTAAACGTAGTGTTTCAGCGCTGTACAGACGTTCTGTGTCGTTATCCGTTTCTCTGAGATGCGAATGCACCAGTTTTTTTTTTTTTTTAAACGTATTCTCATTTTGTTGCTCATTAATGAACATTTCTGCGCTGTGGGTGTTTGTCGAGTGATTGAAAACGAGACATGATGTGTTTGAATTGAAAGGGATGTTCTTGAGGAGTCGAATGGGTCAAAGTTCAAGTATATTTTCCTCTCGAGGAATTATCACTTTTTGACGTCACTATTGTCGTATTAAGCCTTCGTCCTCGTATTATATATAAATATATATATATTTTAATGATGTCTCAATCCTAATATTACAGTTACCCTGCCCTAGAAGGCAAAGCCCCCATAATCGAAGCTGCTGTCGAAGTCCTGCCCCCCCCCAGCGCTGGCCCCTCCCTCGAAGTCGAAGCTGCTGTAATGCTGGATGTCTGGATCCTGGGTGCTCATGGCTGGATGGTACCCCAGTTCTTTGAAGTCGGGGGGCTGGATTCCGGCAGGCTGCCCCACACAGGCGGTGGCTGAGGTGATCATGTACCCCAGAGTGGACCCCACGGCTGCGCCCCCCATCATCAGACACACGGCCTTCATGGGGCGCTGGGGGGCCCGGGGGTCGTGGCGAAGGCAGCTGGAAGAGCTTTCCTGGTTTGGCACTGCGCTGAATCCCAGCTGAGAGAGAGAGAGAGAGAGAGAGAGGGAGAGAGAGAGAGAGAGAGAGAGAGAGAGAGAGAGAGAGAGAGAGAGAGAGAGAGAGAGAGAGAGAGAG